>JAPQRN010000016.1:5957294-5974272 GCA_037367275.1 Coranthus polyacanthus
ATTCTGCCAATGAACCAATGAAAATTAATGTGAGCTGGTGAATTCTAGTGGGGCATCACACACACACACACACACACGGACGCACAGACGGACGCTGGTGATTACAATAGCCTGTAACTAGTTAGTTGCTAACTTTGTCTTTCCACAGTGTGACACTATCACACTTGGAATTATATAAGCCGTGAGACTGAAAAAAAAACATACGGTAAGGGAACTGAAGCATTTAAAAATAAAGTGGTCTGTCCAGCTCAGAATTGGACGAGTCAAGTGTTGGTTTGTCACTACAAGCAACTTTTTTTTTCTTGTTATTACTATAACCGCAGATTACAATTAGAAACAGCAATCTGACAACAAACGCTTAGATGAACTCTACCCTCTAGCTTTTTTTTCCTGCGCTTTCAATAAAATTTCACGGCATTTCCTGGTCAGTAGAATCAACACAGATGTCATTAAGTTATCAAGTTTAATCCAAGACTCTTAAGCAGCTTTATAAAAGCATAAAATGAGTGCAAAATATATTTTGTTTACACTGTGTTCATGACACCAGTCTGGTCGCATTGAAAACAGCAGTTTAACGAAAAATCTAATCTAATCTCTTTTGTCTGAGCTTTTAATGGAAGTTTATGTTTCATCTTTGTTGACGTGTGATCACGCAGACAAGACAAGACAAAAGTGAAGCTCAGAAATAAATGCTATAAATGTATAGGCATAACTTAACTCCTTACACTATACACTTGACCAGGATGCCTCAGCGTGCAGTAAAATAAGCACAGGTAAAAGACACGACACTTACAAATGAGCCTATAAATGACAAGTACGTCAGAAACAGAGACGTAAAGAAACAATAAATGATCCCACACACACTTAGTTTTACTTTCTCAAATATTGTATGAGTGAGTGTAGCTAAAACTGTGGTGTGTGGCCGTCTTAAACTCGTATTACATAATAATAATAATTCAATCATCTATCATCGTGTCAAATTTGCATTATCACCATCGTCTGTGACATCACGGACCTGGTGCAGATCTCAGACTGATCGGTCTGAATGTGCAGAGTTAACAACAACGAGACAAACAGCACTGTGTGTCTTCCCAGTCTCCTCTCTGTCATATTTCCACCGCCCCTCCTCTCCCCATGAAACAATGAAATTTTAAAGGAGTGACGGGGCGAAGGGGGGGAAAAAAAAGAACTGCATTTTTAATTCAACTTTCTTCACAGTACCTTCCTGAGTCTCTTACCCACAACATCCATCTCTCCTCATCAGCCAAACCCAGACAGACACCTCCCCTCCTTTCTCTCTTTCTTCTCTCTGTTTTTGAATATGTGTTTTCTGTTTATTATTAGCTGACTTGGTGCTTCATCATCCCGTGAAAATTCATATCTGCTGAACATAAGGGGGAGAAACAGTGGGGAATCAATCTTTTGTGCTTGGGCAGATAAACACGAGACACAATCAGAGGGAGGAAGAAAGACGGAGGGAGAAGGAGAACAGAGGAGAGCAGGGCCTCATCCCCTCATCCCAGCCGTGATGGATAGCAGGAGTAAAAGTGTCGGGACGGTATTATGTAAATTAAGGAGGCATCCTAGCATGGCCTTGATGATTATGGGGAGATGTGAATGATGTTTGCGGGTCCCCAGGCACTTCGCCAGTGCCTTGTTATTCCTCTTCCTTCCAACCACCCCTGGGGCGAATTCGGTGTGACCCCCTGGACGCCCCTCCCTCCCTGCTGCCACCCATACCCATCCACTCTTCCCCCACGGGAGACAACTCCCCCCAAAAAAGAGAGAGAAAAACAACTCACAACAAGACATCTGTTTCATTTACTTAACAAATTATCTGTCAGGGAATGTGCCCCCGGTGCCTCTAATAGGCAGCCGGGAGGTGGACAGGGACAGCGGCAACAGGGATGGACGCTGAGTGAAGGAGAAACAGGAGGAGGAGGTTGGGTTGAGGGCATCTCTTGTCCCTGTTCTGATCGTCCTCTTCCTCCTTCTCTTCCCCCTCGTCCTCTGCGAGCTGCAGCTTCCCTGATGTGTATGAACAAGTGACAAAGCTGTAAAGTGATAAACCAAGACACTCTTATATCAATAAATGTGTGTTTTTCTTTTCTTTGTCAAGGATTTGAATTTTACAGGAGTGATATAACCTACAGGCAGTTCCGAGCTTTTCCATTTACTGTTCTTCATAACCTGCTGTCTTTAAAAGCTTTTTTATCTGGTCATCAGGAAGCGATATGTTCTGCTTTTCCAGTTTATTTGAAATAATGCTGCATTAAAAGCAGTCTATTTCTAACCCGACTCAGTGGGCATTGGCCCCTACCAGGTCTGGCAAAGGAGTCTGTTTGTGACTGTCGAGCACAGAAATTCTAGGGGAAGCCAGAATGTTGAGCATGTTGCAAGATTTTTGTCTATGCTTTTTTGCAGATGATGTGGTTCTGTTGGCATCTGACAATCAAAGTAGAGGGATGAAATGTCAGGGATGAAATTCTCCATGTCTAGGGTTATATTAAGTCACCGTGGAAGGTCAGACATTTTCTCAGATCACCTGACTTGCCACTTTTACAGAGTCAGAATAGGGGAGGGCTTCGTCCGTAAAATCAACAAACCAACATTCATTTATGCAGTGAATGGGCATCTGAGAAAAAAGAACCTCTGAACAAAGATGAGTAACACTATGAATCCTTTCCAGCGTGCCTGAAAATGACCTAAGGCCAGGTATAAAGACTGCCTATTGATGAGGCCAGACAACGTGTCATACATAGTTATTTTCTAGTATAACCTAACCCTGTACAAAGACAGGAAATAGTGGATTGCTCACCTATTCAGGTTGGGAGTCAAGTTGCAGTGCCAGCTGAAGCAGTTCATATAGAGACAGAAATGAAAGCTTCAGTAGTCCATATTTTTGGGCATCAGTGACTTCAAATTACCTCTCAGCAAATGAATCTGTTTTCAGAGTTTAAGAAATCTAATCTCTGACTTAAGATTCTAGCCAATCACAAGTCTTTGCAGAATGTATGTATGTGTGTGTGGGGGGTGTGGTATAAAAACAGCTGTATTGACACCTATAATAACCAGTCGCTGTCAAGACATGTCTCTACTTTGCAGACTCATCACAAACAAGGCAGCTCCACCAACAGTGATATTTTATCTTCCTGTACAGTCTATTCTTGGGACAAAGAAGCGAGAGTGGCAGGAGAAGGGTGTGTATTTTCAAATTCTGGCTTTGTTTCTGATTTCTGCCTACTAGAGCTTCAGAGTTACAACCTGATGGGAGTGGTCTCAGAATGAATGTCCCCATCCATAGGGAGCAAGTAATCACTTCATGATGTGATTAATGTCTGTGAAATTCTGTGAATAATATGCTATGGCCTTCACAGTCACCAAATCTCAACCCAACGCAATAGCTATGGGAGATTTTTGATCGATGTGTTAGACGACGGTCTCCACTACCATCATCAAAACACCAAATGAGGGAATATCTTTTGGGAAGAGTGGTGCTCATCCCTCCAATAGAGTTCACAGACTTGCAAAATCAATTCCAAGACACACTGAACCTGTTCTGATGTCCCAATAGTTTACTACTTATAATCTTAGGGTCTTGTCCATAAGTAAATTTAAGACATAATAGCATGACATGGGACAGCTACTTTATAACAAAAAAAAAAAAAAAAAATGTAAATAATAAAAAAGTGACATTAAATGACCAATTTAATTTCCTTAACAGTGTTTCTGAAAAAAACATTAATGCTCAGACGCCTGATAAGATTTTGGGTTAGAGCTGTTGCTTTGTTCCATCGAAATGTTTAGATGAGGTGTTACAGGCATCTGATGCCTGGGCACCTCGGTGGAGACACTGCTTTTGCAGTATATGTACCCAGTGAGTCATTTTTATAGGAATGAACGGTGCACCATCTTTGAACTAGGTGTGCTGTTCTCCATTACTGAAACTTGGCTTCAACCAGCATTCAGATTGAGTTAACATACCACAACCCAGTACGTGCTTATTAAAAAAGTGTTCAGGGGTTAATTCAGCACTACAACATTTAGACCTTCACATGGGGCTACCAAAACAGCAATCCCATGACATTATTTATAGAATCATTAAAAAAATGAATTAAATTATTGTCCTGACTCAGTATTTCTAAAATCCTGCCTAAATTAAAGGTGTTGTCTCCTTTCAAAAAACAATTATTCATTACCCAAATAATTTAACAAAGAAGACATGATGCGAATCAAAACTGCAATAAATCCCACAATGAATCAAGCAAGTTTAAACACCTTTTCCTATAAAGTTGGTAATCAGGGAGAAGCCTGACACTTGTTTAATGGTATCTAATACAGTTTATGTATCCAAATTACAGACTCGTTTCAGAACATTAACAGTCTGCTTTCATCATCATGATAAAGATGTGTTTTAGATAAAGACAGAGAACTCACCCAGAGGCCTCATGCCTCACCTGAGATGAAGGGAAATCCATGTGTCATGTAACACGTGGGAGTGTTTGCTTGTCATGACTCTCAAAATAATGAAGTTCATGACATTTTGATGAAGTGAGAGGACAAAAACTGACATGTGCAATAGGTTTGAGAGTGCTAGCTGCATGTGCTTTGAGTATCTGAATACCAAGAACAAACAATGCATCACAATACAGGCTTCCAAAACAGCCGTACTGATGAGCTTCAAAGGCCACAGGAATATGTAAATCTGTACGCATGCATGAATATACTTGGCAGGCTTTTGTCCTCTCGCCTCATATTTTACCTGTTCTTAGCGCATGCTTTATGAATCATCTGGGGAGGAATATACAGGAGGGCTTTTTTGCATTTTTTTGGCAGTCTATCTCAGTCCTCAAAGTTTCCTTTACGATAACGAAAAACCATTAGCTGCTGTCAAACAGCCAAGAAGAGAGATTATTTTTTTTATTGAAATAAGATTAAAATGATAAGTTTGACTGAGGGTTCCACCTGATAAAATATTTCAGCTCATAAGCGCGGTGTGGGCACAGGGATTAGAAGAGGAAAGGGAGAGGGAAAAAAGTGGGGGTGGGTGGGGGTGCAGGAGAGAGTAACACAGAAGAGAGAGACAGAGAGAGTGAGAAATTCATAATGTATAATAAAACAAAAGGTGTCATGGGAAATAACAGTGATATTAAAATTAGAGTAAGGTGGGATCTATATGAAAAATGCAGATTTGAAAATGTAAATGATGATGAGGATAGGAAGACAGATGTGGAATTGTGATAGTGTTGTGAAAGTAAAAAGAGAGATGCTGTGTGTCTGGGAATGACTTAATGGTAAGGTTCAAGCCAGAAAAGTGCTCACAACTGTAGAAGAAAAAAGGGAGTAACAGGGGCGTGTGGGGAGTTTATGTGAGTGCAACCGAGTGACGGTCACACAAACACAATATTGTATATGTTTTCATTAGTGCATAGTCATCTCTAACTATGAATCATTGTGTTTTCTTTATATTTAAATTAGCCCTTTATATCTGCAATGTGCAACCTCACTGCTAGATGCCACTGATTCTTACATAGTAGTCTTTAAATACAGGTAATGGTGCACCGAAAAGGAGGAAATGATGCATAATTTTGAAATCGTGAAATAGATCAAAATGCTAAAGTAAATATCAGGGTGTTTAAAATGAGCATTTATTAACATACGATGAGCACTATTGTACATACCAATGTTTATTTCAAATGCATTTTACTATTCCACCTGTCTAAACATCCACTTCATTAGTTGAGAGAATTTGACATTTTTGACCTGAATAGTTGATGATCCTGGAAAAATATTACACATTTGATACCACTTTTTAATAGGACACTCTTTATAAGCTGCTATTAAAGGCTTTACAGAGTCACTGATGGCTGTTAATAAGAACAAACCGTCTTGCCAGTAACTTTGACACTACATTAACCATCAGGATTTATAATCATTTAATAAAGGATTGTTTATCACAAAGTGTGTTACATATAAGAGCCATTTATTACATAAATCTAGCTACAAAAAAAAAAAAAAGAATACAACTCATGGCCCATTTCTCCTGTACTGACTGGCACTTTGCATATCCCATTATGTCTATATCATCACTTGCTTTGTTGTAGATCACATTGACCAGACCTCAGCTTGCCGTTGTCTGGTGACCCCTCCTTTACCCCCTCCTCAGGAGGAGTACAGAGATCCCCCCTTTAGTGAAAAGGGAAGGAAGAGTAAAAGGAGCTCCCCCCTCTTTGATATGAGCCTCCCAGAGGGGCTCTCCTGCTACTAAAGAATGTTAGAAGTTCAAGTTCCAGCCACTAGCCCCTGAAAGCTGACCTGGTCTGCCACATGTCCTCTGTTACCAGTCAGCCAAGGACAAGGGGAGGCAGGCCAGGCTCGAGCAGCTAGCCAGCACACCACGAGAGACATTAGGAAAAGTGTACTGACATATAAACAGAGATGGGATGACCTTTTTGTTTTAAGTTTGCAAACTGCTAAATCGGATTCGTTTTTTTGGTTTTGTTTATTACAATGCCAATTCAAGTCCTAAGACTAGAAAATAGCATCTCAGAATTCCTACCAAGGTTGCTCAATGGGGGAACAATGGTTGCAAATGCAAAAAGTTATAACACAAACTGAAATTCTTCATATACTTCATAGCATAGGTGAGCAACGTGGCATTAACACTGGGCTAAATTAACATCTGGCCAAGGGACAACAGTTGAAAATGACCCGTTTGGCTGTCACTGGACTGAAACAATGGTTATTTATACAAAGTATTGGAGCTCAGAGTGCAGTCGTCCTGATTTTGATGAACACTATCTATTGCCAACTTGGGATTCTGCATGAAGCTAAAAGAAAATGATTAATTGCTCTTTTGTGTAAACATAAAAGCAGACTCAAAGATATCACTCTGTGAATTTTGATAAGTTGGGACTAAAGTCTTATATAGTTAATATATAACATTAGTGTCAAGTTACCCTCTAGGAACACAGCAAAAACTCTCTCTCACATTGAGGGACAACTCATCAAATATCAATAGAAGTTCCTTTGAATTATGAGGACAAACCCGCTGATGCTTCTATTTTTGTTCAGGACCTGACACCTACTGAACCCCCCGTACAGACAGTCTTCCTTTTTGTGTGAACATTTCAAGAACATTATAAAGAAAACCTGGCAATTAAGACTCGTCACAGCTCCGTTACTGCCCTTCAAAAGCTTAATGACCCTTGTTAACCTCAATTCGGCAAAAGTAATAGACAAAACGGACAGTCACCCAGCTCTCCGATGCCACTTAGTCGACGCTGATGCTTCAGCCATTAGCTGCGAGCAGCAGCCAGTCTGGGCTCTTTACCACTGAGGGACTCTACACAAGTGCTCTTAACTGCTCTCCTTCTTCTGGATAAAAAGGGAATCTATTTTTTGCCCATTAGCGCTGGCATTAAGAGCTATTATTTGCCTTAACGGCGATAACTATCCACTCCCACGTCACCCGTCATTACCGTTATTATTCGGAGTCAAACTTGAAAGGACACAGGGACGTTTGACAGGCGCTGCAGCCGCCGTTTGTTTGGCTGCTCCTTGGGAAGGAAAATGGGGAGAGCGGAGAGAAAGGAGGGGATGCTTAGCTGTTTAGCCCTGGCTTCGTAATAGAGATGGAAGGAAGGTGTTTGTGTGGGCAGAACAGATACTGAGAGAACAGACTTAGCGATAAGAACTCCTTTGACCTGACAATGATGAATTTATTTATTTTTTATCCACAAGGAAACTTTGGTTTGACACTGTTCAACAATGAAGCGCTCTTTCTAATAGCAGTCAATAGGGCGGAGCTGAAAGGTAGCAGTGAGAAATTTCGGATTATTGAGTTTGATATGCAATTTCATTTGACCAAGCCACAGACAATGTCAAGGCTGGGTGTGGTAGACCGACGATAGATGCCCTAACGATCCCTAAATCCTCCCAGGACCTCAAAAACACTTGAAAGAATAAATGACCCGTCTCGTTTTACCGCCTCCCCAATATGTGCAGATATTGCTGAATGGGCAGGGAGCTGCGGTGAGGAGCGGCTAGGATGGCACAGGGGCTGGCCTCACCTGTAATGGCATATCTCAGCCTCTCTATATCGATCAGCTCTGCCCCTGAACACTCGTCTGGGCTCCGGGCCGCGGGTCGGGGGGGGGCGGTGGCCGTGGATCTCGTTGCCACGGTGCCCTTGGTGAAGGCCGGTGTCCAGTGACAAGCAGTAGAGTGGAGTGAGTGAGTGAGAGAGCGGAGGGAAGCTGCTCTGAAGGCAGTACGGCATACATGGGCTATCATCATGGACCTTAAAACATATACATGCATTTTATACATGTGACAAAAGATTGGCATCACCTGCTTTAATTTTCTAACCTCTAATCAGTCTTAACTTTAAGAAAATCCTGTTTCTAATCCTAAACCTAAACCTAAGAGTCACTCCAACTAACCTTAATCTAATAAATGCATATTTTTAAAATGTAATATTAACCTTCGAATTCCTACCAGGCCTGGACGGTAGAAAAGTCATCAAACTCATTTTAGTTTTAGCCAAAATCTTCAATATTCAGCCAATATTCAGCTATTTTATCCTATTCACTAACCCAGCTAAGATTCTATGACTACTTATATTGTATTAGCTGAAGTTTAGTTTATATAGCACATGTGTTAACAAGCAGACATGGATCAATATTTACTTAGAGTGTTGAATACGGACCTAATGCATCTCAACCAACTCTTGAGTAAAATATCACTGTTTACATGATAAAAGCTCCACTATGTTCACGAGCTAGATGCTAAATTTAAATCAATGAAATCAAAACAGCCATAACACCAAAAACCATTAGCTGAAGACATAGACTGTATATAAAGATGGATGTGCGCAGTCACGTTAAATCCCATTGTGTAAAAATGAAGCCACAATCCGGCGTTCATGGGAGCTGCCACGTTGCCTGGGTGACACAATTCGGAGCCAGAGTCTGGGCAGTAGAGACGCAGGGATGTCATCTGCTAGAGGGCTGTGATTGGTCGTTACAGCTGTCAATCACCTCTTTTTATAACATCAAATATTAAAAACAAACTGATGGCGATCGATGAACAAAAATTTGCCTGCTGAAATCTACCTTAAAAGTTATAAATCAACTTTGGGGAAAATTTACTGGATGTGTACTTTGAGTTTTTAGTTTGGCCAAAGTCTCATCGAATAACATGGAAGGGGGGCAGGATTTATGACCTATACTGGAGCCAGCCACCAGGGGGAGATTAAGACGTTTTGCTTCAAATAGTCTATGGCTGAAAGAAGTTAAAGTTTACTGCAGAACTGCTAATAAGTCTGTGTTGGTTTGTAAAAGGTTCTAAAATGTGAAAGGTTTTAGTGATGAATCCATTTCTTAAACAAAATCAATAATTAGTGCAGCTTTAATGTCAAAATACATTGCTGAGAATAAAGGCAGAATTACTTTTCCATTTGACTTAGAACTTTTTTTCTGGTATAGTGCAAAATTTCAGTCTTTTTAAAGTCAAGTATCTATGGACGGTATTTCATGTAAAATTATGCATAAGGCATCTATAACCTTTTCTTTTCAGGTAACAGTGGAGATGAATGTCGCTTTTTATAAAGGCATCATATTGCCTCAGTGAATTTCTGGAACAAGATTTTAAAGCTATTTGTAAGAGGTGAAATCTAAATACTATTCTGGCAGAAAGGAGTGCTGGCCAAAGTGACCTAAATTCATACAAACAAGAGAAAGAGCTACACACACACACCCTTGAGGATTGGGTGAAGTATCTTTTCAGAAAATCAGGATATCTTTACATGAACACATGCATATAAAATGCACAGTGCATCTGTTCCCTGCAGTAACGCTGTGTAAATCCTCAGTGTCTGTCTGTACTCCCTGGTGACCCCGTCTAGCCGCTCCTCACTTCTGTTTTTTTTTTCTTTTGACACATCAGATGAAGAAGAGGGTGGCATTGGTGGGAGGAGGTGGAGGCGAGCCAGTCGTCCTATCGGGCGCCGCGTTTCTCACTCGGTTAACACCTCGCTGGAGAACAGGATGCCAGGCTTGGACGCACCAATCCCCCAACACCAACACCACCTCCCCCCTCGCCTCATCCAGCTAAACACACATTTAATGTATTTCTGACACAACGCAGTATTCAACTTTCTTGTTTTTGTCCTTTCTGTAAGTGTTTCGTGACCTTTAATTTGTTTTGACTGAATCTTAGCCGCTCCAAACTGTCCAACCTTTCGCAGATCATCACATGTATTTAAATGTCTCTACTCTGGATTTTCTCAGCTCTGCATTTGTGAGCACGCCATGGTGATCCTTTGTCTATTTGTTCTTGGCGCCTGCTTCACTTGTTACTGAAAGCTGCCTGATAAGAAGACCTTAAAGAATAAGTCAGTTTGTCCAACTGGACATATCAGTCATTAGAAGTGTTAAGAATCTAGGCACAAACTCAGCCATTTTCCACATTTTCTAACATCTTAGGATGCTTCATGAATGCTGACAACTTAGCTACTTACACAGTTCAATGCAAGTAATCTAGACTTTAACTTAAATGTTTTAGTCTTGTGGAAACCAGACTAAAATTAGGCATCATGGAGCTCCAGTGTTGATAAAAAATGATCAAAAAGAAATTAGTTAGCCACACTGTTGTGACATTTTCTTTTTTATACGAACACACATTGTGCTTTATTTTCTCTCAGTCCTACATACACCATCCGACTGCTGGAAATACTCCCTAGAATGCCAAATGTGGATTAATCCACAGCTGAAAATAGTCCCCAAGAAATGCATAATTTCCTCATGTCTTAGTAAAACTCCAGTGCCCTAGTGTTGCAGTCCTTAGAAAGACTGGAGTGAGAGTGAAAGACTTGCAGAGACAGCAGATAGTAATCAGATAACAATCATGTGTATGGAGAGATGAAAATTCATGTAAACATCATATCCAGAATACGCTAAACTAAAACTAGGAACACTTCCAGTCACTTTCTCCCTCACTTTGTTTCCTACAGTTCAACAGCCGTTCTGCATGCAGTTAAAAAGAAATAAAAGAAGAATGTAGAAGCTGCGGCTAGGTTAAGTATGCATTGTGTATACAGTGCAGTCCATCCATGACTGGGAAACCCCGTCCTTCCTTATAGCTGTAGCAGTCACAGATGTTGCTCTCTACTCCTCTTTACACGCTTATGGTGGGGAAAGCTTCCAGTCAAACAAACACTGAGTCTCTACATCAGTGTGGGTGATAATCTATGCAAAATTACTTCACAAATCTAAAGGGTTCAATATGCTTTAAATAAACTTTTGACATCGTCTAACCAGGACTAAATGCAAAACTGCTTATACTCGGTCATATCCTCTTCCTAGCTTTATTACATACTGATTATACTTAATCCTGTTTCTGTGATTTTATACCACACTCTTACATACAAACCTTCCTGGAAGGCATTCATCTTGTTGCACACAGAGGTTGTTGCTGTATGCGTGAAAAGTGATCAAACTTGTTTCTATGAAGAAAAGAAAATTTGAGAGTGAAGTCCAACCCCAATGACGAGTCGTACCTCTGCACACAAGAGTAAAGTTACACAAAGTTTGATGCAGTCTTCTGATGCTGCATTCTTTGGAAACAGGGTATGAAAGACTGTGACTGTAAGATGTTAGTACTTAGTTTGAAGCTTGATGATTCCTTATAGGCCATGTATAGACCAACACATGAGAACTGTGTAAAGGAAGCTTAAATCCCCTGTATTCAACGTGATTAAATTAATTGGTTAATGTCATGTGGAAAGGCATTAGAAAGGCCAAATATTCCATATGGAACACACGCCAAAACAAATTCATAATTTTACTGCTAACCTTGCATTCAATGAGTATAAGGAATGAGGGATTATTGCCGTTACAACTTCCCAGGATTGTAAAATCCTGTTCTTTAAACTACTGTGCAGGTTTGCACAGATTTGTTGACTGAACTAGTCATCTAGTTGACTGAAGAGTGCTGTATCCTGAGACACTGTTTAGATCAACACCTGAACACTGTGTAAAGAAAATACAGAAAACCACTGTATTGGCACTCCAGGTCCCTGTAGTACCTGGAGTCGGAGTTGACATGTTGAGTAGCCTACTAATGGAAGATGACAATGATGCCAATTGCTAAAATGTAGGATTATGAAGAAAAACAAGAAGAAGAAAGATAATGAATCAGATGATGATCACGATGATCATGATGTTAATGATGGTGATGATCTCTCCTTTCCTGCACTCTTTGCTGACTGGATTCTTTCGTTCTGTTTCTCCTCTTGGTTTCACCATAATCACAGCAATCACTCAGCCTTTGTTCTCTGCCATGTAAAACAATGAGCTCTGATTAGTCAGGAGTGCCATTCAAAACACCCAGATTTAGTCTATATACATGTACAGTAGTACACACAATGTCAACACATTGTGTATAGATAGAGCTGATGTCCTTTTACTCTGCGCTCACTGAGTCTTCACACCTCTTTATGAATGGCACTCTGCTTTAGCTCTCCTGTCAAGGTGTTTCTTTGAAATGTTCTGCTCTCCATTCAACAGGCAGAAGTATCTTTACTCCCGAAAAGAGAGAAATACAATCTGCTGCCAGACCATTCCAGCTTAGATACTGTACACACTGAGCATGGAAACAAAGGAACAGACCAGACTGAATATCGCCCTTTGTAAGTAAGACAAACCCTCTGTAATGTACATTATAACCTACAAAAAACACTGGATATAGTTTTGTTTCATTTGCTGCCAACAACACCTAGATATACAGTGTTACATACAATGCTATGGTTAGTCTGGTAAGTGCTGGTGCTTTGTTTGTTTTGTGTGTTCTGGACTTTTTAGTTTAGGGGACATTAACTGTGGTTCACAGTCAGACATAGTAGGTGACTTCCTCTGTAGATAAAAATGGCTCATTCTAGGGTAACAAAAACACAACAATTCTCATTTTCATGAAATCGTATCTCTGAATGTTTTATCCCATTTTATCCCCCTAAATCCCCATAAATGTTGCACCCTGGACCTTTAATGTAATCTGTGCTACTGTGTAGCATTTCTCCTGCCACCAGTATAGGTGCTGCTCCATCAAACACTACTATGGGTCACGGATCATCAGAAGGTAGAAACAAACATTTTAGAGGACTTTTGACCTGACAGGGATGCTACTGCAAAGGTCAGGCTGCGGCCAAACCTCACCAATCATCCTCTGGGGTGTAAGAATTTCTATATCTATTTGTTTTCAAGCCAGCTTGTCAGATACCAAAATGTCGGTCAAAGGGGGTAAATTGGACCTTCTGTTGACACTCAAGAATAAGTCAGGGGGTCACCATAATCATCATTATTCATCCTCTGGGGATCAGGCGCATTCTTAGCAAATTTCAAAGCAATGATGGCAAATAGTTGTCAAGAATTCTTGTGCTGGATTAGACACACATACGGTTCAAGTGTCAAGAACATGAACAATTTAACTGCAGACCTCAGCTGTGATGAACCCAGGTCCGCACGATGATGGGAGGAGTGTAGGATCCTCAAAGTGAGATCTTATTGGACACCTCAGGAACAGACTTCTTTAATGTTTATCGTTGTATGGGAATGGTGTGACTCTTGGAAGCAAATCTCTATTCTGGCATACGAGTTAGTCTACAAAGGTTTCTATTGAGGTACGACTGCAAAAGTCAACCATGCACGCTGGCGGCCTCAAACGGAGACACAGAAGAGCGAGGATGAAATGAAGGAAAAAAGGGGGAGGAGGAGAATGTGCACAGAGGAGGAGGGAGAAAATGGCACTTGATTGGTGACAAAAGATAACAAGAAGTGGCTGCAGGGAGCCTCCAGAACTCAGAGTGGTGTGAATGGACCCCATCTGGTTCCTTCACAAAATGCTGAGGAGACGCAGATAATAGGACGTACACACACACTTATACACACTCTCTCTCGCATTCTCCCTCCGTCTCTCTCTTTCTCTCTCTCTTTCTCTGTGTCTCTCTCTGCTCGGCCTGACCAGTCCCGGGTGGCCTCATCGCCTGGTCCAGGATCCCCCAAAGAGCTCTCGCCCGTCGTCTCCGAGCATACACTTCAGCTAGACCAATTTAACGTGAGAAAACGTGAGGAGGGCGAGCTGCACTGTCCATCTGTGGCTGGTAGTCATGTGGGGGCGACCGCAGAGGGAGCACATAAGAGAAAATCCCCCTTCACTGAGCATTCATAAAAGCGACACTGCGGATGAAGTTTGCAGGCATCTTTTCAGCCTAAATCACACACACACACAAAAAACCCACCTCATCAGTCTGACTAAGTTTGTGGATGTAATTTTACAGATTTTCTTTATGGCAAGATCTAGGAATTTCAGTTATCTCTTTCTGCCATTTCTTATTACTTCTACTGATTTTTACTCTTATAACAATTCAAGCTTTTCATTGCCTACTTTACTCTGAAATCTGATGTGCTTAAAGCATACATTTTAGACTCCATGCAATAAACACATCGAGTTTAATTTGATTATGAGTTAGAATTTTTATGTGCACGCACTGTTATGGAATGAAGTTATCACATAAAATGTGTTGATTTAAAGGAGATTTGCTGAGTACTAAATACTTAATATGTAATAACCGTACCTTTAAAGCAACACTTTAACCCACTTACCTTTTATGTGATTTTTTTTACTCCTCTTCAATGGCAGTTACTGTTATCGAGGTAGTGAGTAGATCGCCTACGGGTATGGACGCATGCACACTGTCTCTAAGGTATAAGTTGTGGTGACGTTGACTTTTTTTTTCAGAAGTAAAAATGCTATACAATTTAAAAACTGCTAAAATTACAATTGCAAACTGTATTTTCTCGATTAAAGCAGAGGCAAAATATAAACAAAGGCCGGTCCCACATCCAATGTGATCTTGTCAGTAACATGTTTAGGTTTTATTTAAGGAATGAATAAAGAAGTAGAGATGCTGTTTGATGATCAGTCAATTAATTGCTGTAAAACTATCATCAAATATACTTTTGTTCGTCTTCATCTTGCTTGTACTTTCACTGACAGTTTCCTCTCTCTCGTTTTCTCTTCAGCAGACTCCGTGGCTCCCTCTGTCTTACTGTTCCTCTCTAGCACCACTGCTTCTCCTTCTCTTAATCTTTGTCCTCAGCTCGTTTGCATTTTTTTTTTTTGTTTTTGACCATTGTTACATATATTGGGTTTGGTTAACAGACAGATGCTCCCTGACTTTGGTAGTTTTATGTCTCTAAAATGTATTCTAAAAAACTTTTTTTTTCTGATTTATATATCTTTTTTTTTTCTGAAACATAGTAGTATTGCATTGCTTTTGCATCTCCAGGTGTCTTGAAATCTTTCAGATTAAACAATCTGGGAAGTAGAATCACTTTTTGGTTTAATAGATGCCAGCTCATTAATAAGTTTATAACATCTTTGTTTTAAGTGTAATGAGCAAGAGATTGGAAACCAATGCATTAAGCAAAAGTGTATGTTTTCATGTTGTCACAGAATTAGCTAATATAACAGTCATTTTATTTAACTTTTCCTTTTTCTTTTCATCTCCTCACCTTTCCCTAATAGCAGAATCTAATTTGAGTGTACTGGCATCTCAATTAGTGCTGATGGGACTCTCCTCTCTGTTGTAGTTCAGACTGATAACACGTCTGGATTTTTACATAAAAACCTGGCACAGCGCAGATTTAAAGACACAAAATAAACACCTGAGAGACACAGCTATGGGGAGACCCCCGGGGGAAATCAGACGGCAGGCCGCCGCTAACCACTGCGGTATGAACTGTGCCGAACACGGCCGTGATAATAGCGGTAGCTTGCGTTCGAAGTGTGTGACCTGAGTGTGTTTGCTTGATCCGGTTCCTATTGTGCATTTGGATTGATGACAGCTGAATACCTAAGGGGGGTGTATGAATATGTAAAATACACCGGTGAGTGTCGCCGTCTCATTGGATATGCAGGCTGGTGATGCGACTGGCCAACACAAACACACATAGGGAAACATATGGTTTTGCTGCTGCAGCCTAGAGAGGTGAGGCAGGGAGGGGATCGCAGCACGGACCGCTCTGTCCACTCGCTATAGCCCAGACATGAGAGTGTGAGTGTGTAGGGGTGTGTGTATGTATGTGTGTGTAGAGAGATGCCACACTGTGAAGATTATTTAGTGCCATCCTGCCCCCCTCCCTCCCTTCATGTTAAATAATTCAGGGGCTCCCCTCATCGCTCTCATTATAAATATTTCAGCCTCGGTGACAGGGAACGCTCGTCTCGTGCGACAACTGGGAGATATGTTCTAAAAGAGAAGCGCTGCGTGTGTGAGACATAGAAACGTAGTACACACACACACACACACACAAAGACTTCTTGTGTGTGACTGTGTGTGTTTACGTGTCATTTTACAGTTCCCTTTTAGCACTCATACCATTTGCGTATATATGCATATATGTATATAGTGATCGCCAGGGGAGGTGGTGGTGGTGGTGATGGTGGAGGGTCAAACCATCCACCCTGAAAGCCACTGAAGGCCACTCTCCAATTCTTCCCCTAATCAGCCGGGCTGCCGGAGGCTAAAAGCACCTACAATTTAATTCATGGCTCTATTCACGCACACTCTCACACATACATACACTCAGCCACATTTATTTTCCCCACAAACAGAACTGGCACTTTACAAAGAGAGCAAGAACTGAGGCATAACGCAAATCCTCCCTCTCTGTCAAGCTTTAAGGCTCTTGGCACACCATCAGTATCACATTTGGCCACTGTCCACTGTTGGTGTGGATGGAGCCCTGCCAGTGATCTGGGGGTAACTAAAATTGAGACTAAACTATAACCTCCAGTCTGTGATCATAAGGCCTGCAACCATGAGTATCAACAGAAATTACTTATTTCTTCAGGAATGCAAAAATGTCACTGTGTTATTTCTACAATAGAGAGAGAGAGAGAGAGAGAGAGAGAGAGA
>JAPQRN010000016.1:6019020-6030856 GCA_037367275.1 Coranthus polyacanthus
CGCACACACACACAAAAAAAAGTTCAAATGGGGGGGGGGTGGGGGGGCATCTGTATGTCCCCTGGCATCTATTTGCTTTTAACCGCTAAGTCATTACGACCTAATACATGTAGATTGTGTTGGGGAAGGAGGGGGCTGGGGGGTGAGGACGGGGGAGATGGAGGAGGTGCTGTGGAATGGGCAGAGGGGAGATCAGTGGAGTGTTATGGAGGCAAGCAGATGCTCAGCTCTGGAGTTATTACATACAGAGATGATTAGTGTTGGGGTGGCGGGGGTGTTGGAAGAGAGAGGGGGCTCACTCAACTGATGGAAGGCCTTCAAGCTCGGAGAGACCGAGCAAAAAGGTATTTCATTTGGAGTTCATTTGCATATTTTATGAGGAGACTTGAAGCGTGGCAGAGGGTTTGAGCTTGACGGATGAGAGGAAGCAGGAGAGGAGGAAAGAGGGAAGGTTCATGGTAGTGGGACTCCCTAACCGACCCATGCTGCCAAGGCTCCACAATTCCAACGTGACCCCAAGACTTGCTCACGTGACCTTTGGTTTGCCATCCGACGTCCACGAGAACTGTAAAAAAAAAACAAAAAACAAAAAAAACAATCATTGCTTCTGCTCGGAGGGAATAAAAACCTTTAAAATCCTCCATTCGAGAGGAAATAAAAGATATTCCGTCCAAAGACCAGCTGCCAGAAAATCATACTCTTAATGAGCAATGTGGAGAGAGTAAACTTCTCCGTGTGCTGGAGCCCAGGAGAGTTGGACTCAGTGTACACACATGAAGCGTGATTACATTAAGGCTCTGCAAACAAATAGATTTCCTCTGCCGCTCTCTGCTCTCTCTGTCAATTGCATAAAAATATAAAAATATCTCTGACGGCACAAAGTAAAGCGGCGGGGGTGGTGGTGGAGAGAAGGTTTAGGCATCTCTAACAACTTCCTGTAATTGCGATTTATTGAGAAGGAAGCGGAGGGTAAAGATTTTGAAATTATAAGCTATTATGTGCCAGAGAGAGTAAGCGAGGTGGGGGGTTGGCGACATAAAATACAGCTGACAAGCCAAGGCAAATTAGCCCAGGACCATTACAAAAATCACTTAATTGCCAGCAATTCTGTCAGGTCAATTGAGTCTAATTGAAAAAAAAGAGAGGGAATAACAAAAAGGAATATTATGGCGCAGAGAGGCAAGTGCATTGGATGAGGTGAGCGATCAGGAAACAGGTGGTGACTGGAGATCACAACGTTGCTCTTCCCCTCCCTGCTTCTGACGTGATGTAACACAGTGACAGTGTAATGCTTATTACTATGGCTAACAATTAACAGCATAGTATTACTGGAAATACTGTATGTGATAAAATCAGAGGAGGTGAAGAACTACATTAACCAAGTGCAGCACTTTCCCTTCACTACTACCACTTGGGTAAAGAATATAGACCAACTATATTAAACTAAGTTACAGTAGTGCTTCATTTCCATTCATATAAACATTGGACTACAATCAATGTAGGATGTGCGTTATCATCCTTTCCTAAGCCACGCCTGTTTTAGGGTGTGTGATGTACAAGGACCTGAGTGAGAGCACAGGATAGGCATCTCCTGATCAGCACAGATATAAGGTGATTAATAGCCTTACTGAATAGCCGATCACCAGCCACTGCAAGGAATAATCAGTTAATTGATCGTGAAGAGTTGTCTGGAATTGGTGTGTGTGTGTGTGTGTGTGTGTGTGTGTGTGGCATGTGAGAATGTTCTGTGCAAGTGTGTGTTGCATATGAGAAGCTAGCATTTGTATAACGAAGGGAATTAACCTGAATGACCATATAAATTGGCTGTTTGTCCCTCTTGGATGTGTTATTAGAACTGGATGTCGAATATCTCAAAAATGGTGCCCATTCAACCGAGTGAAACAGAAAGAATTTTACCTAAATTACCTATAGACATACCGACGTACAGAGTTTTTGGGCCCATAGAGCAGGTGCACTTGAGACTTTTGCTGCGCAAGCCGGGCCAACGTCCCACTGGCACCACACACACACATGAATTTGGATTAGATGAAATAACTCTTCTAGACTTCTCAGATCTTATTGGACCAAATTAACCAAATTCTGAAAATCAGTACTGCCCAGCTCCAATCCTGGTGGTTTGTTGTCCCTACCTGTGGCTCACAGGATGTCTGTTGGAATAAGCCTGCAATTGGAAGACTATATCAGTGTACGTTCTCCTCTCTCCCATTATCTGCATGTTCAGAATCCACTTTGCTAAGAACAAGAGCAACCCCTGTACAAGCAACTACGTGCTGAAAATGGCAAGATTTGACGAAGACATACATTTTCTTTTGCTGGGATTGAGCCATTTTAATGACAGGGCTCCCATCTCCACAAGGCAAAGGTACTCTCACTGCACTTAGCGCCATCCATGACAAGTGTGATTCGTTTAAATAAATACAAACTAGCCAAACAACCCAGAGAGTCTTCCTATTCCAGAATGATTGAGTGGATTGAGTAAGAACTTAATTCTCCAACTCTGGCACTGCAAGTGGTCCTACCCTTTGATATGACCCATAGCAGTGCTTGATGAATTAATGCCCCAGCTGGTGACAGCAGAAATGGCACAAAATTTTTCAGCCTTTGAATTTTAACCTCCTTTTTCTTTAACTTTTTCATTTCCGCGCATGCTTTCACCAGCCAGCATTCAGCAGTACTGACATCTGTATTTTTTTACTATAAGTGATGACATTTAAACCAGTTTGGAGGTTGTGAAGCATGAAAAGATAAAAGAAAATCAAAATCCGGGTGCAATTTTATCTATAAATCACAACTTCTATCATTCAGACACAAGCTGAAATCGGCATGTCAATCCTTTTACTGTCTGTCACACACTCCTCGCTATCAGTGTATGATGACATGCCACTGCTTCTATTGTGTGCAGAGGTAGATTCTCAACACACACAAAGCACACACATGGTCTTTACATATGTTTGACTATTAAAGAGAAGCCAAGCCCGGCGTGGTGGCCGCCCTCCCAGGCCTATTGTACTCCACCAGCACCTATGGGAATCAAATATGAACAAAGGACAGCGGCCGTGAGACATACTGGCATATAGAGGAGAGAGACAGAGGGAAAGCATCAGAGAGAAGAAGAAGAAGTCGAGGCGAGGGAGTCGGTGACATCTCTAGTTCAAAGTGGTGCCTAGGCTCCACATACACAACAACACACTGTTTCCTTTGGTCACTTCATCATTATGTGGACTGTGAGCTGAGCTATGAGTGACAGTGTGTGAGTCTGTGTGTCTGCATGCACACTCTTCTTTTAACCTTTATTTACCAAGGGAAAGTTGACAGAACCGAGTGCAGTTTTCCAGAAACACAGTTCTACATATACTGGGAACTGCCCAGTACAACCCCAGTCTTCTACTGGTGATGACTGAGAAGCAGCAGAACAGTTGGATATTTAGGGTCTTCTTTGTGGGCAACCTGAAAGTTAGTGTTGTGATGAAGAGAGAATGAAACACTCATTCACTCTTCCAAAAAAAAAACTCCCTCTCT
Organism: Coranthus polyacanthus; assembly: GCA_037367275.1. Classification (NCBI taxonomy): domain Eukaryota; kingdom Metazoa; phylum Chordata; class Actinopteri; order Kurtiformes; family Apogonidae; genus Coranthus; species Coranthus polyacanthus. Next base: position 6,022,561 of record JAPQRN010000016.1, read on the forward strand.
GAGAATAATCCCTAGAACTTACTACCACCGCTTTCCTCTACAATACCTCTGTTTGCACTGCATAAACACCCTTGTGTGTATGCTCATTTATCCAGGCTTAAGTGTGTTTAAAAATATTGTCAGACAACTTAATGCATTAAGTGTTGAGTATATCGTCTCATTAACCAAAACTCTGCTGTCATTAGCCTTTTCTCCAGGTTTAGCATGTAATTTACTTTAGCAAAAAATGTATGATAAAACCAGTACCACAGGGCTCATAATAAGGTTGGCGCGTCGCTGACGATGAAAGTTGTGCGGCAAATGACATATCCATTCCACCAACATCACTTTCAGTCGCATATCAGTTGTAGTCGCACATTAGTATTGACATAATTAAATTCATTGTAAGATAATTGAAGAATATTGATTTACAGGTTGTTATTAACTAACAATTTACATATATTGCACCATCAAAGACATCCAAGTTCAGTGCAGTTTGTCTGTCATTTTGCATGCATTTTTTGTGTTATTGAATAACCAGTAGTCTTAAGCCAGTCTAAATCAACACCATCCACATCTTGATGGCTGGAGATTACACAAATTGGCAAATTGGAAATGTGGACAGAAACATCCAAAATGATGTTATGTTTATCTATGTTCCTGTATCTATATATCTATATCTATATTCCTGTATAAGCCAGTATCATATACAGTGAAAACTGCTTATTGTGATCACAGGTATAGTGAACAACCAATCGGAATCATTCCTATTAAAATCATTTGCTCACTTTGGGTCTTGTCATACCTGAAGTTGCTGCTGCATGAACTTTGAAATATTTTTTGTCTTCATGAAAAACAACAGAAAACTAATGCACATCTGTAATTGAAGCTGCACTGTTAAGCGGATCAATAATGCGCCATCACGCGACGACCTCGGGCTGTGGAGAAAAGGCAAAAGAGTCATCCGCAAGCCTGACAGAGGAGAGTTGTAGAGTTTCCACCCGCTTTTGAGTTTAAGATACTGCACTGAGAAGCTGCTGGAGGAAACAATCAGGCTAATGCTGCGTTCATGTCATATCATTTGAACCTTAGCTATGAGCCGCTGAGTCGGGAAAACCCCTGTGACACTTGCAATTCAGAGATAACAGACGGCTGGCAAATTAAAGGCCCAGTTATAGTAATTGTCCGCTTATAGTGATCAATTTGACCTGGACAGATCACTATAAGCGGTGTCCACTGTACTTTGCATTTTCACCTACTGACATTTACATCACATCTCAATTTCTCTTAAGTTCACAAAATCTGTTCATATTGCACTTTATTGCATTTTTTTATTGCAAGCATCACACCTTTCCACTGGATACATTCAAAACTGTTTTTTACTATTTTTATTTATTATTGCACTTTAGACACACACAACTGGCATTATATAACTTATGTCTCATGCTGGGTATATGCAGTTTGAAATGTGAACCTGTCTCCCAGATAAGGAGAGGCTAAGAAAACCATGCTATAGCTGATTGTTGAAAATGTACAATTCTGTTTTTAAAAGTTGACACACAAGACCCAGGACATTTTGTGCTCTGCTGCTTCGATTTAAACCATTTACCTGTTGCAAGTTCTTCAAATTTATCCGCTTACAACAATAAATTGCTGCTCCCATTTTGAACTTCTGTTTTTATACACCAAGTATGTATTTTCCAAATTCATCAATATATGTCACTTTCTGGACAATGGCAGCTTCTGTATGTTTGACAGATCAAACAAAATGGGACCAAAACACAGTACATTTGGGACTCACATGGCTAGCAGCTGGCCATATAATTGCTGAGTCAATGCTATTGATTAGCAACCTTGTCGACCCCCTACAGATAAATTATGGTCATTTTGTTTGACAAGGTGGGAAAAATTCATACTGAACACACCTTTAAGACCTTTAGAACACAACATTCGTGTGAGTCCTTTATAAGACTTATAAGACTTTCGTGGTGTGTGAACATCTTTCTAGTTGTATGACACCATGCAGACAAAGCCTGCTGGCATGTGTACCATCCATAAAGTGTTACGACAATCACCTCAGCACTTTACCTCTTCCCTGTGCGGCCCTGAAACAGCGGCCATTAACATTTGAAGCAGGAACAGAAAAAAGGCTCTAATTGGTGTTCCGGTGCTGCTACAGGCCTGGTATTCTATGGAAAGCAGGGCTTCGGAGGGCCATTAATTAACCTTAGTGCTATGATTACTACTTACATTAGAGGGGAATACATTAGAGGTGGCAGCAGGCCCCCTTTTTTTCTGCCCTGCACTTCAGAGGGGCCCCGGTGGAGCGCTCCATGCCCCCGCGAGCCACGATATGTTAACGGGGAAGCAACTAATTAGATGTCAAAAATTCATAAGGCCTCTCTTTAATATTGCATATCTATCCCCGGCCTGTCACTTCAAAACAAGGGGGATTGCATAAACAGGGCGACCGCAACACAAATCCCCCCCACCACTCCCTCCTTTACCTCCCCGTCATGGGAGCTGGGTGAATGGGGTGGGGTGAGGTGTACTGCTGATGAGGGACAAGAGGGAGGGATGACAGCGCACTTGAAGGTGAAGAGGAGGGGGAAAGAAGAAGAGGAAGAAGACGTAAAGAGAAAGAAGAAAGGCAAGACAATCAAAGAAAGTTCCTTGACAAATCCCACAGAGAATGGTTGTGCCACATTATCAAGTCTTCTTCGCCACTGATACAGTGCTGCACATTGAACATCATGGAAGAAGGGTGAACCCGATGAAACTTCGTCCACCTTTCTTTCACCTGAGCTTCATCTTTATCATGTAAATGAAAGGCAGACCTTACTGTCAGTGAAATACCATAACGCAGCATCTATAAGAGGATACAGTCATGAAAGAAAGAAAAAATGTCTGCGAACATTTACTGAGTCAGAGTTTAACTAGTAGTTTTGCTACTTTGCTACAACACCTGTACAGGGGGAAAAATAAAAAGTAATATAATTTTTACTTTTAAATTGTCTTTTTAATTACATTTTTTTAACACTGCAGCTTTGGCTTCACATTGGAAAAAACTCAAAAGTAACATAGTAACATGGTCAGTTTTGCTGGAACTACTTTCTGCCAAAGAAATGGTCCCTATGAAAACATGGATTCGACAAAATCTGTGGATTACACAAGATGATCTCCTCAATCTCAAGGTCTACTTAGTTATTTTGAAGATTTAAGCCTTCTTCACATTAGTATCACCTATGGATCTCATGCACTTTAGAAATGACCACCCCACATCTGTGTTTTTTGCGCCACATGTGCATGGGATAAGCAAATATTCTACTCAAATTTACTAACAGTATCCTTGTGTATGATGTCAAGGCTCACTATTAATATACTACCACATAGTAACTGTTGAGTCTGTTGAAGATAAAAACACAAAGTAAATTACCACAAGCATGTCATCCATCTCATCATGTTTTCGAGATTTGTGTTTGCTCTTTCTGTGTTTGTACCTAGAACACTGTCAGTACTCGTTGGTAATTCACCTCTGTCATTATCGACCGGGAGAAGCAGAATAAAGGTGCAGAGAGAAAAATAACTTTGCAAATCATCCCAAATCACAGAGATGCCATTTCTCACGGAACAAATATTACCACATATATGGAAAAATATGCTAGGTAATTTGCAGTGGAAGTTTTACTTTACAAATTATGGACATAGCAGATTGCATTAAAATTAGAACTGACCCCTGCAATTATTACAAATTACCAGAGGTTCCCGGGTAGTACTAGTCCCATGTGAATAAGGCTTCAAATGTAAATGTTTTTACGTCAGCGCGCTCACAACAACATAACATTTGAACATTGTCATCTGATGATGATGACCATGTAACACACCGAGAGGGACAAAAGCTGTGTCGGAGCCATGAGTTACTTTGGTGGTATTGGTAAATTTTGTCATGGTGTATGGTATGTTTATTATAGAATACTGTCATTGTTATTTTGCAATCACAGTGACGTAGAACAGTGGGTCACATGGGAACAGGTGATGATAGCCACAGTTAACATAAACACCTGACCACCTGCATGGACATGTTTTGTTGACCTTTATTATGTCTCATGTGTTCATCTACTTGCTGTGATGGCACATTTCTTGTGTATAATAAAATTACAAAGCGCATGTTGGATCTTCGTGAGTTGCTCTGTTTAGCGCCTCAGCCTCTCAGCGACTTTTAACTTTGCTGATCGAAGTCGCTACATACTGTAAGTTGCATTGGAAATCTAATAGAGAAAAAGTACAGAAATATTTGAATGTGGAATCAAAAGTTAGAGCCTCCTAACAGTTTTCTGCAGTAGCAAACACATTTACAGACCTTACTGGTGCAGAATTAAGTGTTTATTTGCCAATATACACAGCTAATCAAACAAATTTGCTCCCCAAATGGCCAAAAAGCTTTTAAATACCTGACCAGCCAATTTCGCCTGAAAGATAATTAATTTTCTCTTCCCCTCCTCTCTCTAATCACTACTCTCCCTCTACAATATAAGCTGCATCAAAGGACTTTATGAGAGCTCCATAAGCACAAATATAGGATCTGTGTTTACTAAGAACTAAACTCATCCCACAGAAAAAGCAATGTTCTCGTCTGCATTTATTCACAGATTTGGATTTAAAGCAGCAGGAGTAACGGTCGCTTTCCCTACTGTCATTTTGCAGGCTGTTTGCATACGTCAAGACAATTCAGTCATTCATGGGTGAAGTCTGATTGTTACGTTTCACCCGGCGGCACCACACCAGCCTTACTGTGAGGACACATATTTTAGAAGAGAGTAGATCATCTGTCTAAATACATTTTCTCCTCTGTCTGTTTGTGTTGGCTCAGGTGAAATATCAGGACACGCAGTAATATTCTGTGGCTTTATAAATATGAGAAGTCGTAGCAAAACTGATTGCAGTGGCGGATACAAAGAGGCAACGCTGCAAGATCAAAAGCTGTCTGTATTTCAATGAGGTCTGACAGCAAGATTCAAATACAGCTCGAACAGTTGTAACATAAAGTTAGATTTGTCCACGCTAGGATTTCCAGAAGAATCTGGCTGACTGGTACAAAGTAATGTGTCTTACAGGTGCATTTTTCTTCAAGGAAACATGTTTCTTCAATGGAAATGTTGCTATTTACACAAAATGTCAGTTTCATGTCCAGCCCTGATGCCAGCTGGTCATGTGAGTGTTGTGCTATCAACTTTTTATTCACGTGCTAGCTCCATGAGCTCGTTAGCAAATATTAGCTTATTTGACTGCGTTGAAAACAAAACCAAAGGTAACATTTATATCCATTGTCTTTAAATCCTGTAAACTACCTAGAAACATGACAGGAAGTAATATTTTCGCACATGCATAGTGACCAGTCTCACTTCTTGCAGACTTCATTAATAATATGATAAAACAAGTATGAGGGAGTGGTATGAAGTTAGTTTTGATTAATACTCATTTAATCTGTAATTTTATAGTTGACCTGGCAAAATGATAAGAAATATGCAAATTAAGTTTGTAACATTTGTTACTTTTACCTGGTTTAGTTTCAAGAACAATACTGACAATGCTGAGAGATGGTTCAGGTCAAGCTCATTTCATGTTCCTACAGCAAAGGGCTTCATGTCTTTTTCCATGTCCAACTTCTCTGTTAATTTAAACCCCCCCCCCTTCTCCCCATCTGCACTTTAGATCAACCACAAGAGAGTTCAATTCAATAGGTGGCGTCATGCATACCTGTATCCATTCCAGGTTGAATTAAGTGACACATCCTGACTGCTGGCCATTGAAGCAAAAAATTAGCCTGCCGGCCTAGCGAAAGGTCAGTACGGAGGGGGAAGAAATGGAGGGTCACATTACTCTCACCATGAACTCCTGCTGAAAGTGAGTCAAGCTGCCAGAAGCCGTGACAAGAGCCAGACAAGGAAGGTATGCTTGGTTATTTCAAGGGCTGATAGGAGCCCTCCATTTCCTCTAACTGAGATATTCACTGTCAGAGAGGGTTACTTTGTTTCATGAGGTAATGCAGTCACACTACTGTTTGTTGAATCTATTTGTGAGCACACTTTATCCGTTATGCTACCTGAACTAACTGCAGTGAATAGATAGCATCGAACTCTGTGTCATTAGGTTAATTGAAAATCAGCCAGCTTCTTGGAGACACGCACTCCTGTTCAACTTGTTCATATAACTCTCTCTACTTAGTCATAGAGATAAACATACTTTAAGAAAAAAGAAGCTCCTAACTTAATTTTCTGTTTACTAATTGGATACTAATTTGCTTATTTTTCATGTGTTTCCATTATATCAGTTGTTTTTCATGCAGAAAAATGCTCTTAATGCAGCCGACTCTTAGAGAGGTGGACACTGTATACCTCATTAATGTGAATTTAATTATTCCATAATTGTGTTCCCTTGGGTATATTAACCCAAAGCAAATGAGAATCACCTGACTTTTTATGGAATTAAGATGACTATGACCCTGTAATCTAATTCATTTTCAAATAGTTTTTAAATGAAATAAGATGAGCTGATGCACTTTGTAATTTGACATGTCTGATTGCAACACAATGTGTGTGTTTCAAAAGGGGAATTCAATTTAAAGTTCTTTGGTGATGCCAAACTAGTCCAAACATGCAGTCCTTTCCTCTTCTCCAGAGTTAGTGCAGTAAATATATAAACGGATAGCGGAGGTAGAGGTTTTGTCATGGCTTGATAGACATGGGTGTCCATATTTGTTTATTTTAGGAGATAATCAGTCCTTCTAAGCATGAACTCTTATCTCTCCCCGTGGAGAAAAAAACAGCTGCAGATAAGGAAAAGATGCAAAAGTTTCAATTTGTGTGCGTGATGCTCAGTCTAAAATCTCCCTCTATCACTCCCAGGTAGCTCCTCAGGTGCACGTGACCGCCTCTTATCAGCCCTGGCGTCGGGGGTCACGAGACAGCAGACAGATTGTATGCCAGCCGTTTTTAGCTCGTCACCCAGAGGATTTTGATACTCCCATCTCCATAAACAAGTAGCAGACTCCCACTGCCTCACCTGGAGTAAAGCAATTACTGTGAAGTTTTGCAACTGACGAGCTGCCAATCACAACTCCTCAATGAGTTTAGATTTCCTGCGCTTACTGCAATTATTTTGCTGCTATTTTGTTGACACTTGCCTTTCAAAGGCATTCGCACTACATTTTAAGAGCAAAGTAGCTTAATATCAAGGCATGAAGATGTCTTCAAAGCAAATTTATTCAGAGAGAAATTTCCTTAAACTGTTGACAGTGGTGCAACACAACTCAAAGAGTTCATTTACATAACGGGTGCAGCTAATGAATTGACAAGTATCCATGCAGTATCTATGCACTATCTCTTGGTTAAACTGTCAGCAGCACATATGCAGTAGATGCCCCGCTAAAGCAGCCCCATCATTAAAAACTCAGCCGGTCGCCACACCGCTACTGCTTATTTCAAAGAAAAAGTGTCTGGACTTTGGTCTCTTTCTCCCCATTACACTGGGAAAGATCAGAAACTCGCCGTCTTCTTCAGGAGGCCATTTCTGCAACTGGCCCAGCGCCTTCAAATGATTCACCCCATTAAGGAGCCAATCAGGTATAATGAAGCACGGGGCAAACTCAGTGGCTGAGCAGGATAAATAATTTACTGGGACTTGTCATCCTTCTCCCATCGAGGTGCTGCAGTCACAGAGGAGCAGCAAGACACATGAAGGCTTTCCGGGGTGGAGAGACTCCGCAAAGCTGGTGACACCCTCCCTCTCTTCACATCACTGAGGTCCACCTCCCACATCCTTTCCTCCCTCGCTTCCTCCTTCTCCTCCTCCCCTCAGTCACCCCCTCATTCTCAAATCAAACAGCCCTCCCAACCCCAAACCCACCCCTCGTTCTCCCCACCTGTCAGACGACGGGATATAGAGGGATGGAGCCGGCACCACTTCGTTACCAGCCTCTCACTTGGAGGTTTCAAACAGATTTCAGCTAATGAGGGAGCATTTAGAAACTGGGATGCCGACATCTAGAAGAGGAGGGAGGAGGAGGGAGAAGGGGGAAAAGTAGGCTACTATACAGTGGGCACACACACATACAGTACACACAGCAACATACAAACTTGCGGCACCCCGACACCTCCCTCCGTGTGTGTGAAACACACACATATACACATATTTCATACACTCACCTGTACACACTGTTTCTCTCACACACACAGCTCAGCCATTGCACAGTTGCACAATGTACTGTGGTGGTTTATCAGTAATTCCTTTAATTCAGGAACTCATCGAGGCAGTAGGC
>JAPQRN010000016.1:6044117-6064179 GCA_037367275.1 Coranthus polyacanthus
TTATATTGCGAAGAATGTGACAAGCATGTGTATGTATCTATATGTGTGCCTCTATGTGTATGTATGTTTTATTTTTTATTTTTTTATTTTTATTTTTTGAAATATCTGATTTTCTCATAGTTATTTTGATATACTGTAGGTGGGGGCGTGCTGTAAGCCTATTTGGGCTTTTTTGCCTCTTCCTGCACTGTATCATTCATATTTTTATTTCTATCTACTGGATATTTTAAATGTGCAAAATAAAAATGAAATGAAATGAAATGAAATATTAGATTTGCATTCATCTCATAGTAGACCAACAATGTGCAGTCACAGTTTTTTCCATAACCAGACATTTACCAATAACCGGTATTTTGATAGCACCTGTGTCCCTCTTTATTTTAAATGCCCATACCAGTGATTTTGCATGTTTAAGCCAAATAAATACAATCCTCTTCTTCTGTGAGCAACTTGTCATGTCCCACAACATACAACCATTGGAATATTTTGCTGAGCAAAATTACATTTCAAATGGAAATTTCAGGTGATATAACTACCTGAAAATGTAGTGCCTTAACATATTAGCATTTGTAACTCATGGTATTCAAGCATTCATGTACCCAACTGTGAGAAAAAATTACATCCCCGCTCACATTATTTGCAACAAGATTGTGAATAATATAAGTTGTAAGCACACAATTTGCTCGCCTGAAGTTTAAGTTTTTAGTTTCAGAAGTGGTTCTTTCAAACATTCATACTGGAAAATAGGTGTAAAAGCCTGCTGTCATAGACAAAGGGAAGAAGTGATATCATTTAAATATAGCAATAAGACACATGCTTGTATTGTTCACATGAAAAATGTTTCCTTTCTCACTTTCCCTCACATAGCCAATCGCTGCACATAATAGGTGTTAATGTTTTTAGGAAGTTACAGAATTTGTTGAACACAGGCATAAATCAGCCTTAAAGGTAAAGACATAAAGCTTGGTGGTGTGCTGCATGTCAGACTATATGCACTTGGATGTTGCTGTAGCAACCATAATCACAATATTTACTCTCTGTTTTAGCTGTCTAACCTTTACAATACCATAAAAATATATTGCAAAAAGAGATTTATATAGACATTAGCATTTGACATAAGTAAGCAGGGGATGTACACTCAATATAAAGGTTCTGTTTGATGATAGACTTGTGTTTAAGCTTATTGTTCATAATTATGTCAACACTTTATGTTTTATGCGTGTTGCCAGCGATCTGTGTCAGTGCTCAGTGTAGTGAATCCTTTACTGAGGCTGTGTATATGGCTGATGGATAGGTGCATAGTGCAACAGGCTATTGTTCATGTATCAAAATCAAAATTTTCAGTCAATAAATACACCACAGCAATGTTTCTTTTTACTCAGTGAAGAAATCTCTGCTACACCAAGCCCCCTCTAATCCTAAAAGGTCACAGGCTGGTCTGGGATACCCGGGTAAACATACAGTATATGTTCTGGCACTTAGAGTATACCTTTATGTTTGCCTCGGAGTGAAGCAGCATTGATTTGTGTTAACGTTATCTAATGGCATGAATGTTCAGTTCTTCTCTCTGTGGTGCCTCTCTTGGTCTCTGTGACCTTTTATTTAATTAGCAGGGATCTAACAGACAGATGATTTTACACTGTGGAGAGACTGAAAGATGGCATTAGCATAGAAAATGATTAATAAAAGTGGACTCTATAGCTGCACAGCTCACAGATGACAGGTCACTGTTCAGAAATGAATGTGAAGATGATATCTGCAAATAACAATTATAGCTACAGTAGAGCAAAAAAAAAAATGCAAATTTGAAGTCATTCTTGTTGGTTAAGAGAAAAGATAAAGCTAGTCTTTTGATGGATCATTGGCTGTGGAGGAATTATTCTCATTCTTGAAGTGTCAGCTAACGTTGGTCACATTTTATTTGTCTAAGAAAGTCACTAATACAGTACATACAGTCACCATGGCGATATACGATACACATGGGACAGACAGCAGGTAAAAATGTGTGAGGTTGTGGCGGAGAGAAATTTGACATTTCTGACAACTGAACTGAAAGAAATGTGACAAGTTCTTGACAAGCTGTGCACAATGAAATTGAAACAGCATTAAGAGCACAGGACAACGTTTGCGATATTGATGAAGTGTTATAAAAATGTGCCAATCAGCTTTCCTTCTCATACTGCATAATAGCAATTTGAAAAAAAATCCAGTCCAGTAATACACAGGAAATTGTGATGGACATTTCTTTCCCATTTTTAAAATGTTATAGACATATAGTAATTACCTCCACCATGGAGGTTATGTGATCACTCCCGTCTGTCCGTCTGTCAGCTGTGTTACGTACAAACCAAGCTACTGGTAGGGCATCAGCCAAGGATGAACCCCTTAAATTTTGAAGCAGATCCAGGGATGGAGGGTGGAATTGTTTTTCACCTAGAGTGGTAACAATTAAAAATATAGAGGAGAGAAAAAAACAACAACTAACCACAAACTGATGAATTAGATTTAGTTACCTCAGTAACACTCAGTTACAACAAAGATGATCTAACTGAAGAGGGAAGATTCCCACGGGAGAAGTGGCTCAGTTCCCCGAACAAACAGAACAATCAGATGACCACTGTGATGAGCTTTAACATCTTATCCACAGACTAGCAAATTATGATTTCATCTGATAAGATCTAATTTAAACAAAATGATTGTTTTTGAGACAAGTGACAGCTTGAAGTGTTGTGACATTAGGGGTCTCTACAGTCATGCAAAACCTCACCAGGCCCATCAGAAAACTCTACCACTACGGCTAAGAAATCTGCTTTGCTGTACCACAAAACCAACTGTCACGAACATTAAGAGAAAAGTGGGTGGCGTCGGAGAACTGGTGCCACCGGCTCACACTGATACACGTAACCAAAGATTAAGTTGATTAGCTACAGGGGAGCCTTTACGTTCAATTCTGAAACAGAAATCTTCCCTCTTTAATTGGATCTGGTTAGTTGGTACCATTGTCCAACAAAACAAAATTGAGGACAGGTTATAATTTGTGGTTCGTTTGTGGTTTGATAAAATTGCAATACAGTAAGAAGAGTGAACTATTGTAAGACTACGCTGTCAGAGTGACATTCTTGTCATTTGAGCATTAACATTATTTTTGAACATACAATTCATGGCTTAATAAGTCCCAAATGGTTGTATCTAAGTCAGCATTGGCCTTGCAGGGTTCAGGATTATTGAAGACATTATATGGTGTGTTGAGCCATTCAACGCATGAAATACAGATTTGTATAAATTTGGTGAAATAGCTAATGTTAACACCAACATTGATGTGTTTCATCACAGTATATCATAGTCATATCATTATGTTTACAGCTCCAGAAACATGTTTAACATGTTGTAGCTCTGTAACTTTGAAAATAATTAGCAGATCAATTAATGGCATATTGACATTTTCATTTCCTTTGAATCTCAAAAGTATGAGTAAGTAACGAGAGAAGGAAAAGAGAGGCAACAAAGTTAGGCAGAGAGGCAGAAAGTAAGAGAGGGAGAATGAACAGGTTCTCACAAACACCTCGACGGCAGAACGAGGCAGGTGTTTAATTTGGGAATTAAGACAGTGTGAAAGTTCATAAGTATGCTAATGGCTCTCTACCTCGGTCTGCCAGATGAAGCTTCCACGTCTGCTCAGGAGGAAGAAGAAATCCACCTGAAAAACTGTAATAATAATGCACAGTGAAATTTCATCGCCATTCTGCTCCCATGGCAAAAAAATACATTTAGTGGCGCATGGCTGCCTGCGCCAGCCTCGACCATAAAGCATCATCAAGCATTACAGTAAAGTTGTTTCACTACAGCACTGGGCATGTAATCTCTTTGCCCATTGGTACTGTATGATCCCTGCTGAGGTCTACGAACTCATTTGTCTTATAGATGATAAAAACATTTAAATACAGACCGAGACACAAAGGAGGCAGCGCATACTGGATATAATATTTAATGCCCTCTGCCTGCTGTGGGAAAGCCGAGAGACTAACTGAAAAACAGAAATAACTTAAGCTTTGACACCAGCAATCTCTTCAACAAATTATACTTTTCTTTATACTAAAACTAGAATGTGCAGTTTGGACCTAAATATTCTCAGAATTACATATTTTGTCCAACTTTTAGGCAAATCGCTGAAATAATTTCATCAGTTCTCTTTACCAAGGAGAAGGATGGAATGTTTTTAGAGCTGAGAGATGAGAGGAGATGAACTTTATTCAGCCCCTTTGAGAAATCTAATTAAAATAAAATAAAAAACAAATATATACACAAAATTCAAACAAGTAACTACAAAATATTCATAGTAGTAAGTTAGAAATATACATAGTAAGTCAAGTCAAATCAGTGGTCCAGTTGAAATGAGAGACTAGACATCTCTAGTGTTTTAAGTTTTCAGAGGTGCCAAGAAATCTATGTAGAGAATAGATGTGCAACAGTATAAAATAGAGATAAAAATGACAGCAAAACTAGTTTTTCAGGGTAAACAAGGAAACGTTTGGAATTTCAGCAAGGTTATTCTTTTTCAGTTTTCTACTAAAAAAAAAAAACTTTTTCTGGAGAGTTGACTGCTCCTCAGCCTTGTGGAGGCTTCCCCCAGTGGCCACTGGCCAGTGGTCCAGCAGGTGAAACACTAGTCCACATGTGCAGAGGCAGTTAGAAAACTTTTTTTTTTGCCATATCTGCCAGTGAGAAACGTTTGGTTGGAAAGAATGGCCACCATGTTTGAGTCTGGCATCCAGTTCTGATAACCCATCCATTATTTTTGAAGAAAATTTGAGGCAAAAGAAATAAAATCAGATCCGAAATAAGAGATTGATTTGTCATGTGTCTCTTAATGTGGTATAAAGTTGCAAAGTACAGTGCAAATATAAAAAGAAATGATATTGTAATCAATCCAAGTCATCAAGTCTACACAGTTTCTGACCCTGCTTTACCTGTTGACACTGCAGCATGAACCACTAGAGGATAGACAGGCTAACTGGGTGTATGTGTGTGTGTGTGTGTGATGCAATGGCATTTCAAAATCAGCTTACAACAACTATTTCAGTGTGTCCCCAGTGTAAATGCAAGCATATGTGTGCGTGAACGCTGGAGAAAGTACAGCATGTCCCTGTCAGGCCTGGCACTGTGGGCCTGCGGTGAGGATAGGTGTGGACGGCTGGGACGGCCGGGTGTCTGCAGGGCCCCGGGGTGTGGTCCCGTCCTCTTTGCTGCAGATTTATGGTGCTCAATAAGCATCTCCACTCCGTTTGCCAAGACCCAAGTCAGCAGCTAATTAAAACCTTTCACTGGAATCCTTGTGAAGTCGCAGACCCACCGACACTCCGCCAGCAGCCTGCTACATACCTCTGCACACCGCAAATGTGTGAATGAACGTGTGTGTAGGTGAGAGGGGGGCAACTATGTATATGTACTGTACATGTTCAGGCACACATGCATTTCCCAACGCCAGACAAGCTCATATACAGTGATGAATTATAGTCTGGTTTTATTGTCTCTTTTGTTTCACACACACACACACAGATACATCATTATGTATGGAAGTATACTGGCGACAAGATATCTGAGTGAGCACAAAACTAATTCAAACACCGTTTAGTCTGCAGCGCTGGAACGCAAGTTCGTAAGATCAGAATCAGATTTCAGTGCACTGCCGCGATCATGTACACACCTCTGTCTGAGTCTGTTCCTTACGTTTTCTCCAACTGATTCAGAAAATGACTCTCCACTTGGGCTCACAAATTAAACATTAAATTTACTCTGATTAGTTCTCTAATTTTAGTCTTTTGCTTTTAAGATCATGCAGACCAAATTATTTATCCCAGCTTCTGTATGATGAAGGCTCTAACAGGACAGCCCTTCACTTCCAGCCCAATTTGAACCAGCTGTGAGAGGGCATGTTCCCTTTTTCCTTGCCTTTTTCCTCTTCCTATTGTCGTCATTATACTTTTTCATTTTCATTAGTTTTTATTAGTGTATAATCACCTGAAAATAAGACTGTTTTCATTATCTTGGAATGAGCCTTTATATTTACAGAGCTCTGACTTAACTTCCTCTTTTTCTCTTTTTTAGTGTCTCATGAAGGATAGCATCCGGCATTAAGGCACATTACATCACCTATTATGTTTGAGTGTGGTGTAGTTATTTTTCCCTTAAAATCTCAGAATGGACAAACCCAACATGAGAGTTTTTCCCATTTTTAGCACAGGGGATGGTGTGGCAAGGGGTATTCAGTTTGTTGCAATCTGCAACTTCAGATGCCACCAAATATTTCACACTGAATCTTTGAAAGAATAACTATGTGTCTAAAGTGATGGTCTGCAATTTGCAGGCTTTGTAGTTGGAGACTGAGACCAATTATCAGTGTCGCAGCTGACACACTTTTACACACTGTACAGATGTTGCAGACAGGCCTTCTGGGTGTTTTGAGTGAAAAATAGCAGGTTTTGTCTTCAAGGTAGCATTGAGCATTCCCACACACGACACTTTCATCCAGTTTAGAGGTTCAAAGTGTGCTACAGATCCCAGTGAGCCCCATGATGCTGCAGTGCTCAGAACGCCGTGTATCCAGCAGTACAGCAAGTTTAGCCACGCCCCCACCCCTACATCTGTACCTTAACTAATGACATTTTGGTTTTAATTTGATAGTGATAGACTATAGGGTTGGAAGACTAAGAATCCACCTGAAACTCTGTTCTTAGTCAGTGTGATGCTCTAACTTAAATGCTATAGTGATAATACTTTTAGGCAAAATATGTGACATTTTCCTTGGAGGAGGATGAAACATGTGCTTTGTTTTCCATCTACAATGTCCCTATAGAGTTATGCAAAAGTGTCGGTGTGTTTATTTGTGTTTTAGAACATAACCACTGTGAAAAAAAAAAAAAAAAAAGTTTTATTTTTATATTTCAGAGGCAGAGGGGTGAAGTTCAAACAGTGGTTAGAAACACCGAGCCAGAAATGTCGACCTTTAAGGTAGTTTTCTGTTCCACCCACTGGCCCCATCCATGCATTTCCTCTGGACCCTTTGAGAGGACATCACACATTTTGAAATCGCTTGACTTTTGAAAGTTTACAAGTAAAAATAGTTTTGTTACGTTGCAAATTCAGAGAGGGGTGAAAATATCAAAAAAGTGTTTTTTAAACTTGGCTGGAGAAACTAAATCCAATGAACAATGGAAACAAATTAGGAGCAAATGGGAATGGCAGCACATGAAAACATATGGTAATGGTATGTGAAGTGTAGACCCATGTCATGTCTCCCTCTTTCAAAAGCTATTCAAACATGTACATACACACTCCTTGACCAGTCTTTCCATCATGTTTGCCTTGTTTGTGGTGGTGCAGGTAGGGGGCGCTCCGCTCAGGATGGAGACCTGTTTCTTACTACCTGGCCTATGGCTGGCATTTGTATTCGGAAAAAAATATTCATCCAAAATATTCATGAATCACTTTTAATATATTGTAAAATTAATTAGCACTCTTTTATTAATGTCATCTCATTGCAACCCCCGTAGTCTTTAATAATTCTTTCATACTGTTTATCTGTGCCTAGTTCATTTCCTTCTAACAGAAAGAGATAAAAAAAACACATGTTAATTTGCATTTTCTTTTTCAGATTTCCTGAAAATACTGTTACTTTTGCACTTCGTTTGAATGGAAGCCTGACTAATGTTGACGAACACAACATAGAGCACAACTTCAGTGAGTGCAAAAGAGCTTGGCTTACACAACAAGATGGTCAATAATACAAACTGAATGAATTCACCATGTTAGGATTAATTAATGCAATTTACATCACCTGTACAACACTACCAAAGTAATAAAATCCTGTACTGTAGATAGAAATCTAACTGTACCAGGTGGATTAGAGGGATGATAATAAAAAGTAAACCTGTGAGTGCCCTGCCTTTTGGATGAGCAACCTGGCCTTATCCAGCGATTTATCCAGATGATGGGGTGTGGTTTTCGACAGCTTCTCTTTGTTTCCACACATCTCTTTGAATCCAGCGATGATCTTAGCTCAGATGTGCTTTCTTGATTCCTTAAGACAGGATTAAAGATGAAGGAAGATATCTTTTTGCTTTTTTCTGCCTCTTTTCTGACAAGCAGCGAGAAACAGACGACACAATAAAGGAGAGTTAATGAATTATGAAAAAAGAGCAATGTCTATAGTTTGGATGCAAGCAACATAACTGGAAATCAGAGCGGAGATGGGGGAAGGAATGTCAGGGTTCAAGAAAGGAGGATATGCGCATGTTTGTGTCCACATCTACTAAGACATGTATGAGGGTGAAAGCAGTTTCTCTTT
The DNA here is from genome assembly GCA_037367275.1 of Coranthus polyacanthus. Classification (NCBI taxonomy): domain Eukaryota; kingdom Metazoa; phylum Chordata; class Actinopteri; order Kurtiformes; family Apogonidae; genus Coranthus; species Coranthus polyacanthus. The sequence goes on from JAPQRN010000016.1 coordinate 6,052,462, forward strand.
TTAAGTGTGGTGATGATTGTCATTAATATTAATGCAGGCAGTGTTCCGATCATGGCCTTTTACAGACTGACAGTTAAACTAAGAGGTTCAACTCTGAATCCAAATGGAAGTCCAGGAAACTCTAAGGTGCTGTCATGAAAAAAACTAAATGTTATCTAGGCCCTCCTTAAGTAGAGCAAGCAAATAAAAAAGAACTGAAACATGTAAATTAGAAACCTCTGTTTGGTGAGTCAAAATGTTCAGAAGGCAGACTGGTCATAACTTTAGTCTTCATCAAATTGGAAACAACGAAAACACTGAATACACCTGGTACTCATGGCGGAAAATATACTAAAAGAAATACAAAAACCTTTCACAGTGGTATTATTCTAATTATGATATCATTATGAAGCTTTTGCTGATGAGAGTTGATGGTGGTGTTAATCAATAATGCAGCTTTTCAGCTCGACTCGCTTGTCATGGTTTGGCTCAGTTTGGCCGCCAGCGCGTTGCATTTCCACTGCATGCATAGTACTTGCTCAGCGTGACTGGTCACCATAGCAATGCAACATAAACAAATACAGCGTGGCCGAAGCATCAATGGAGGAGGATGAAACTCATATTTAGTACTTATAATTTCCGCAATGAAACTATATTACATTTTTTTTTAGGCATTTTATTAACCTGATGATTGTGACTCAACCAATCTGTGATCTGCATGGTTTTACGTTACAGCTAGTATCGCCTGGGCTCGCTTGAGACCTCAGCAGAAGTGATACTAGAACTAGTCCCTGATAGTCCCTTGTGGTCCCTGCTCTCATGCAGTGGAAACGCCAAAAAAAGCCATGCTGAGCCAAGGCGAGTCGAGCCCATACGTCAGTGGAAAAGCGGCATAAGTCAGTCTATATGATAACGACACACTAAATGTCGCACAACAATAGTCAGGATCATGTATATTCAATGATTATATAATGTGGGTTTTACTGCAAAGTTTTATGGTCAGCTGGGGTAGAGACAAAGATCATCTCTGGTCGAGATACATACTCCTAAGTAAAGTCCACATTTCTGGTCAAAAGAAGAAACTACTACTTTTAAACATTATGAAAGAGGATATCAACAGGTTTTTTGATATGTGAATATCGAAAAGGCTGAGCTTTTCAAGATGGTGTTTGAAGCAATGAAAGAGGGAGGAACCAAATGAAAACTTTGAAACAAACCTGCTTTTATTTGGGTTCTGCACAGCTGCATGTAAACAGGAATATCAGTGGAATGTTCATTTTCATTAGCAATGTAAACGGTTTACTAGGAATTTTGTCTTTTTTCGGAATAGGAGCAATGTACATAAATGTAGTCACGGATATTCCCAAAACCTAACCCAACAAATAATACCATTTTCTTTAAAATGTATGTGCTGTTGCAGTTTATTTCTGTACAAGCAGAAGCTCAGAGAGACAGGATTGACTTATTTGTCTCCTTCATTTCCCATTTTATTAGACGTGAGAACTGTGGGAACGACTGGAAGAATCAATTCCATAAGAACCCCACACTAAATATATCCTTAGGCCTACAGTTTTGTTTGGCACCGTGCATGCAATGACTGCGTTTTGCAAGTAGAAGGGCACTCAGCACCTCCTTGATGGAGGTAATGAATAGAACACGTTAAATAGTCCATTAGAGGTTATGACCATTTAAAAAAACCTGCTGTAGATCGGGTTTAATTGAATAAATAAATTATAATGATTTTTTTTTAAACACCATTCTTAATTATCCCATCTAATGGGATGCATTATATTATATATACCTCCATATGCCCAAAGCCCTTATTAAAATTATTTATTTATTTTATTTAGCGTTGCATTACAATAATTTTTCATCCCTGAAAGAAAAAAAAAATCAGATTCATAAAGAATCAAATATCATCATCACCTGTCCATCTCCGCTGTGACCATAAGCCGCCTAATGGATAAGATGTGTTATTTAAATAGAACGTTTACATGATGCGGTGCAGGAAATCATAACATATTGAATTATTTTCCTTTCTAAAACCCTTTTCAGGCAGTACATATGCACCAACATTTTTTTTTTCTACTAATAAAGTTATTTCCTGCTCAAAAAGGCAAAGAGTTCTCATTTCCCATGGAGGATATGTTAATAGCTGCTCTGCCCCTGCATTTTACAGCCTAAATCTACTCAAAATGTTGAATTTTCTTCCCTTTTTTTCACAAAACATGCAAGCATACAAGCACCAAACAAGACAAAATGTCTCCCTTTAGTCGAAACTCTCTCATTTGTTTCTTCCACGCCGTTGAGCTCTCTCCACTCTCACAGCTTGCAAGGCGGGATCGAGGTTAAATTTTGTCAGTACAAAGTCATTTAGCCAAGAGGCACATGCTAAAAGATTTATGGGTAGAAGCAGTGCCAGGGGTGAGCTTCTCAATTTCCTCCAAACAGCATCTTTCTGGAGAGAAAAAGCTGCTTCTCTGCAGCGTGTTTACATGCAAACAGTGTCAGGGAGCTCAGAATGTTAGTCAGTGCAAAGCCTAACATTTAGACGGAGGGTGACACCCACCAGGCATATGAACAATATGAAGCTACATTTGCTGTCTGGGTTATCTGTATAGAAAAAATAGCAGGGGGATTAATGCAACATTATGCAGTAAGAACTTCGGGAAAACAAAAACCTTGGGAAAAATTAAGATTTCTTTCAGCACAAGATAGGCGAATGTTGCTTTGCATTGCATCTTAATATCCAAATGTATTTGTTTTTTCTTCTACAGCCTGTAAATTAAATATCCTCTTTTCTCATTACAAATAGCATATAGATATAGCCGTGCTGATATATTCTGTTTTGTGCATTTTCATGTCATTTATTCTCCATATTACATGCTATATGAAGGCCTTAAGATCCTTTATCTCCCTGTGCTACATTTGCAACCTAAAGTTAACAGCTCGAGTTTGTTTACATTGCATCCGTGCGATCAGTCAAACAGGTCCATCCGCCGATCCCGCTCATTGGTTTCAGTATTCCAAATATTACTGCTAATCTGCTATTTGTAATTAATAATATATTAAAAACAATCTCAAAAATAATGATTGGAATTTATATTAAACTTTAAATGCTCCTCCTTTGAAAACGGATTGAACAACTCAGTAGATCACAGAACACATTTGACACTTCATTTCTGAAGTGCAGGATATTAACAATACCATCCTGTGAGCTCTTATAAATAATGCGTAAGATTTTATGAAACATTTAGTATCATCTCATTCAGCTGCCTTTGTGTATTGAGTGTTTTCTGGCTATTATCTGCTCTGTGACTGGACTAGAAATACATACACACTCCGTTGTGCGCGCACATCACTTCCCAGCTTTGACACACTCACAAAGGGACACGAGTGTATATGAAACACAGGGAGAAAGATGCAGAGGTCACATAGCACCTAACTACGTGCATGTACGCGCACAGGAGACCATGTTGATGTTCTCCCTGTGACATGTTGTTTATCACAATGCAGAACTCTTATTATATATTTAAAGGACCTTTGAAATGATTATGAGCTTTTGGCCCACAAGCCTCCGAATAGGGGAAAACAAAAAGAAGGGGGCGACAGAGAATAGAGAGAACAGGGAGAGAGAGAGAGAGAGAGAGAGAGAGGGGGAAGGAGAGCAGGAGGAGGGAGGGAGAGAAAACGTCTCCAGAGCAAAACAAAAGGAGAACAAACAAATGCATCCCTTTTAGAGAAACAAGATAATAGAAAAAAAGGAAGGAGCAGAAGCAGGAATTGGAGGTGGAGAAGGAAGGAGGGTGTGGGGGCATCTTTGTTGTCGCTGGCTGTTGGCGCATACCATCACTTTTAGCTTCCTCCTTTTTTTTTTTTTTTGTTATTTTTTCATCGACACAAAATTTGAGACTCAAAAGCACCATTTGAAGTCGGAGGAAAAACACATAGAGCTAAAGAGCGAGGCTGAGCGAGGCGGAAGGTATCGAAGTCGGGGGGGAAACATTTGAAGTCCTCGGCTCTGCAAGTTGCATCGGGGGCCTGTATGCTTAGCAAAAATAATGAATTATACACAAACACGGCGGGGAAGAGATGGGGCGGAGGCAGCTTTGTGATCAGAGAGCAGAAGAGAGGCTGAAACCCGGTGAAGCAGGAGTGGGGATGATCAGGCCTTTTAAAGGCGGCAGATTACAGTGGAGTGATGTTCCAGCTGATGAGAACATCAGACAGCAGGAGTAGATACACAGAGAGGATACACCATCACCGGTTCTCGCCTCAGCATTAAACCCCTTCAAGAATGGGCCAGTTACCCAAAACATAGTTCATTTGCAATCTTCATTTTCTTAAAATGAAGTTTGGTTCATCTCCACTTTATGTTATTGCTTATATTTACTGTATGTTCAACCATTAACCTTAATATTCACAACCCTTTTTTCTACTTTCCTTGTTATTTACCCTCATATTACGGTTTGACAGGTTAAAATTGTATGTGTTTTATGTCATATAGGATCTAATTGCAGAAATTGCATCTAAAATCCATGACTATGTTTTCATTAGTGTATAATCACGAGAAAACAAACAACTTTTTTTTTGTTACCTTAGAATGAGTCTTTTATATCTACAGAGGGAGCGAGTCCACCATGTTGCACCGTCATGTTTCAACAGTAGCTCAGAACAGACTTCCTCTTCGCCTTTTTTTCTTTTTTCTGTTTTACAGCGGGTTGCGTCCAGTGTTTAGGTGTATTACTGTCACCGACTATGTTTGAGTGTGAAGCAGAGTTAACCAAAAAGCCCAGAACAGACCAAATAAACACAGGCTGTAACGAGGGACTTGACTCCACTGCTAGATGACACTAAATATCACATACTGAACCTTTAACACCCCACCCTCTGTATAATCCTATTACTTGGAATATAATCGGTATGCTGTTGATACATTTTGGTCTTTTAATCCTGCGGCCACAATAGCAAAGGTTTTTTTTTTTTTTTATAACTTTGGCTGTGTTTTAAATTCAGATTTGTCGTGCACTCTTCTGCGCTGCTTGGAAATAGAATGATGAAGGTGACTGAAGAAGATTCAAAGATAATTCGCCACACCCTCACCCAGGTAGAAATCCTCCCGAGCTTTTGTAAATGTAAAGGACATGGATCTATAACATAAGAGAGACATAAATCAGTTTTGTATGCGTGTGTGTTCACTGCACACCAGCAGCACTTGCTATGTCCTGTCTGTCTGTGGGAACTTAAGGAGGGGAATGCTTCATCTTCCATCTTCTTCTTCTTGTTTTTTTTTTTCCTTCAGTGGATGAGCACAATAGCTCTCCGCCCTGGCCCTGCCAATCCCACAATGCCTGGCGGTGGGTCTGGCAATAATTCAGGGCAGGACTAAACAGCTGGCTGCCTGACAGGAGAGCTGCCAAGAGCTGGCAACGAGCGGCAGGCTGCTAACCCTTTCACATTTTTAATTAGACCCACACAGCCATGTCTTTGAGCCATCGTAAATATACCGATGACATGCCGAGCATCATTTGTTCAGAAATATTTGCTTACAAAATACTTTCTCTGGGCTTTTTTTTCTTTTTTTTTTCTTGCATCAAGCTTGCAATACTATCTTCCAGTGTGTGAGTCAGAAGACAGATAAACAGCAGCTACAAGACAGGAGGGTGCTTTTTTAAAAGTGAAAATACACTAAGAATGTTTAGATGTTACTACTTGTTACTACAAAGGTATTAACAAGCTTACCCCAAACCTGTTGTTTTACTAGATATCTAATTCATAGCCAAAGCTCCTGCCTCTCTAAATAAGTTTTTAAATATTTTGCCATCACACAGCATCGCTAACATATTGTACATCATCGCGTTATTATGACATTCGACTTCCTCTGACCTGAGGAGAAGATATCACGCAGAGAACATGTACAGTATGAAGCCTGTCCAGCTCTGCAGGCCGTGGGCACTGGGTACCGCGGGGGCTCAGGAGTAGGAAGGAGGCCTGGGAACAATAGGAAGAGTGTTTACCGGAGCGAGGGCACCATGTGCAGGAGGGATTACCACAGCATTATGACTGCAAGACGCCTTGCCATCTGGACACACAGCGGAGAAAAGGCAGAGTATAATGAGTTTGCAGAAAAAGAGATTTGAAAAAAATAAAAGGCTAAGTGTGGGATGGATGCTTTTGTCCGTCTCCGAGATGGAACAGGTGAGGTAGTGTATGCATGTGTATGTTTGACATGCTAGTGGTTAATGCATTCATCCTTAAGCCCGTCGTGGTAAATGGAAATAGTGAGCATGCTTTGTAAATCTCTGTTTTTTTTTGTTGCTAAGCTAGTAGGAATGTTATGGTTGTCCATTCATCCATCCAAGGCTTGTGCAGGGCAAGATAGCTCTCCAACAGCTTTTTTTTTTTCTTCTACTATAAGGTCATGTTTGCGCTTTGAACAACTTTGGTCTGTGACATGGTGTTGCCGGATTTGTTTTTATTTTAGTTCATTTAATTAAATCCAATATTTTCTGTCTTGTGTTTTGCTCTCCATCAGCTCCCCTAACTTTGTGCGACTGCTGTTTGGTGTGGGACAGATAGCATACAGTGGGTTTTTATCAAAAAGGGCTGCCAGCTGCTTCCAGATTTGAGGTAAGTGAAAGCAGGGTTTGAGTTCATAAAAATGAAAACATTTACCTAACATATTCTTAATATGGGTTAAAGTGGCAAAATATGAAGGTATTCAACTTTCTATAGGCCGAATGACTAGTGAGTGACCAATATGAGCTTGATCATGACCCCTTGACTTCAGATTTCAACACACTAAGTACTCCTATAACTGTAACCAAGTTGTTTTTATGTCTAGACCTAACCACATCTTTTGGACTGCCCTGCATATCAAAACTATGATGCTATAAGAGTACCCTGTGTGCTGAAAAGTGACACCCTGACCAAGAAACAGTATGTGACAACTTGGGAAAGAGAATGTGTAGCAGTTAGCATAAGGAAAGGAGATGTTTGCTGAAAAAGAACATGGCTTCTGATGGGATAAAGACATAAAAAATGACCTAAATTCATAAAGTTCCAAGAGAAAACTTCCAGTCAATGCAATGATGAAATCCGCAATTGTCAGTTCATGTGGAGAAAAGCTGACAAAGTAAAACACCAAACCCGGTGGTAACATTTAAGCAGGACTTTATTTTAGAAATATATATATATTTTTAGCCCAGCACCCAGTGAAGTGTCATGTATATTCACCTAAAGCACATTAATTAACATCTAAAGTTGATGTCCTAGACAAGTTTTCCTAATTATGGAGCTCAGTGTAATGTCAAAGACGGGCTACAATTGGACAGTCAAGCTTATACTCTGATCCTCCAAAGTCTAATTGGGACAAAATCTGGTCAAGGTAGTCTTACAGTATGTGCATCTGAGAATAATGACAAAATTGTGCTGTTGTTTGAACCCAGTTTTGAATTAACTGTGTGTTTTTTTTTTAAGTGTTTAACAAACCTTTCCTCTTCTGGCCTTCCTTCCTGCCTTAGGATTGATTTCAGCTGATCTGAGAGAAAAAAATGCCTCGTACAAAACATTTTGGTCCCCTCACAAAATTTGTCCTCTCTCTGTTTCTGACATATACCCATACACACACACGCACACACATTGAATTGCTTCCTGTAATCTGGAGGATGCCACTGGCCTCAGATGGAGAGAGGCAGGTCTGGATGAAATATAACCCATCTGGAACCTGACCGCTTTAGGAAGGAGGTGAGACCTGGACCACAGTGTGTGTCTGTGTGTGTGTGTGTGTTGTGTGTCGTGCGACAGGGCCAAGGGTCTTGGCATGTCAGTGCAGTGTGTGTCACATGGAGTCAGTATGGGTCGGTGAATGGTCACGTCCAGCTGGGATCACATCTGGACTCCAGGAAAGGGACAAAGGCTGAACTCAAAGGACTTTTGGCCAGCTCTACAGACTGTTCACTTGTCTAAAATAGATGAGACTAAGGCCTCCAACAATGTACCATTCAGAGTCAGGGGGTCTGCAGGTTTTCATTCCAGCTTGACTCTACATCTTTTCTCTGATTAGTTCCTGCTGGTGAAGATGTGTTATATTGTGAAATCCCGTGCTGTAATGTTTGGTTCGAATGAAAATCTGCAGACTCCAAGGTAGAAGGAGACTGCATAGTAAGCAGGAATATTGCAGGCCTGAACCAAGGACAGCAAACCAGGATATTCTCTTGTATTTGGCTTTACATTGGTTAAATGCTGGCCCTTGCAAAATAGGTGGTTCTTGAAAGGCTTTGGCGCTCACTTTAACTCACGTCAGAATAGTTCCGCTGGTAAAGCTACACACTATACAATTTTGCGTTGTCCCAGACGAAAATTGAGACAATCACAGTTAGAGAGGTTCAAAGACGCCCATTGTCCCGGTCTTATAAACAAAGATTCTGCCTGTCAGAAATTTAAGATGGCCATCTCACAGTGGGACTGCTGCTACGACCTACGTTTACTCAACAACCAATAGGAACGCACCATGAAATGACACATTGATCGACACAACAGGTGCGTTTATGTTTGCTAAAACTACTAACCTCAAGCTTGAGATTTCAATTTGATCATCAGAGTCTGCATGCATGTCGTATCCAAGTTTATTACGTCCCTGTCGCGCAGAGTGGCTGCCGATAAACTTATAAGGCTGCTGAAATCGCAGTCTTTAAGAGCCTTAAAGCTTTCTTGGTCTTGCTTCTCATTCTGCTGAATGGGGATTGTGCAGCACACAAATGGGACAGATTCTGCCTATTTTTACTCCCTGTGTTCCTGCAACATTCACAGTTTTTGCATAACATTGCATTTCAGAGTTTATCAAAGTTTCACCTTCGTACTGATCATAAATTACTGAAAAAACAATTTGCTGTTGAAAATTCTGTTGTGACAGACCACTAAGCATTAATGTCTTTTCACTCACAACTTTCACTGTGTAAGTAGAATATTCATAATTATATTTTCCTTCGTTTATAATGGTCTAAAAAAATTACCTTTGAACAAGCCCTTTATATCTACAGAGGGAGCAGACGCCCTCCCTAAAGTCTGTCACATTTCAAACATCATCTTTTTCCCTTTTAAGGTGGAGAGCATCCAACTATAGGTGCATTATCTCCACCTACTATTTGAATGTGAACCAGAGATGTTATCCCCTTAAAAAGCTCAAGATAAAGTCTAACGAGGGCCATTTGCGCTTTTAGTGGCCACCGTAGTGGAGGGTGAAGCGAGGGGTATTCATCATTTGGTTCAAATCTTCAACTTCAATTCTAGATGCAACTAAAGTTTACACACTGAACCTTTAACATCAAAAGATACATTAAAAAGTGGCGTTGCACCTCTGAGGACAAAACCTAATCCTAAATATATATTTGCAGACAAAAGTTTAGAGTTACTCTGCGGGATTATGTGTGGAGTGATGGGGTACGGTCAACACACAATGTAATTCCTCGACTTGCCACAGTCCAATTCCCCAGCAGTGATGTGTCTTGAAAAAGAAGTTGTAACAATATTAGTCTTAGCCATCGATGTTACCTTAGGTACTTTTTCTGCCTATATGACGCATTTACTCTTGCCTTTTCTTTTTGTTCTTTTCATTACTTCTGCATTACTGGGCCTGTCTTCTTTGACTTAAGCACTCACACATGTTAGCTCTGCCTCATTTCAGGGCTCACTACCTTTAGACAACTTAAGTCTAGTATAGGCTGTACCTGTGTCCCATCCTAATATGATTGTATACGATTATTTTTTATTGATATTTTCATGACAAATCTCTGCCCCGGTCCACAGACCAAAGCTCAGTGAGTGACAAATGAACACTGAATTTTCAGACCCTGAAAACAGTAGAGATCCTGTGAATCCTTTGAATGTGTGAAAGACGACACCCCATTTTCCTGTCTTGTCTTTTATTGGGTGAGGAATTAGTTGCTAAACATTGTACTTACACATAAAATTACATATCAAATCATGCATACAAAACAATATCTGTCAGCATGTATGTTAATAAAAACGGACACATTTCAGAGCCAAACGTAACAGGCCAGAGTGTAAATCTCTAAGCTGAGTTGGAGCTCCAAAGTCAAACTGTATCGTCTTGCCTCAGAGGGATGTGCAGCTCCCTTTGATCCAGACCTAGTATAACTAACAAGGGTTTGATTGACACATCCTGGTACATCGCCGAGGTGGTCTATAATGTCAATGACAAGTGTCCCTCTGAGGCCCTTTTGTGTGCATTTAGGGTTTTGTGCCCCCTCCCCTTGCTATTTCCAGCCACACCTCCCCTCCCTGCAGATCAGCGCAGATAAGGAGGGATGGTTGCAGGGCTGGCGCGGCCTGACTCGAACAGGCCTACGAGGCCTTTGGCATCAGGCCCAGATGGAGAGAGAAACCACTGGTGGCCCCATGGAGGAGCTTTGGGGAGGGAGGGATGGATGACGGAGGCTGAGATCAGACAGGCCCGAGGCAGGTGTTAAAATACTCGCCCTGGCTCTTCTGGTGGCGATCGCTTTGCAAAAACACATTTGTCAGTTTGCAGTCAGTCTGTGTGTGAATCATACACACTGGCTTTGTGTCTTGCAAGCCAAGAACAAGTCACCAACAGGTTCTGCTAACCTACTGTGGTGTTAAATGCTGACGCGATAGCAGGTTACTGACAACCCAGATATTGTTCCTTACATATACTACACACTCTGTTCCAAACTGGTTTGGTAATAAACTGGAGTCAAGGTGGACTGTCCAGGCTTGCTCTGTATCCAGAGAGTGACTGTTTCAGGTTGATATAAAATGATTTGTATGCTGTGACTGGTGTGTGGAAAAGTTTTACTGTTTATGATGACAGCATACTATATTGTGCAGTTTGGCCAGTTACACTGAAATGTAGATAGTAGAGAACCGGCAGAGTGAGATGTAATGGTCGGTGCGGGAACATTGCAGTCCTGGTACATGGGATGTACAGTGCGTTAGGCCATATAAACATGATATTTTCTGAAAGGTAAATACCTGGTGATCAGTTCAGCTTTTCTTTTCACTTATTCCAAACAATACAGATGCAGGTTTTTAGAGTTGCTTATTAACGCATACTTGTACATGCGTTACAGAGTAAGCTAGTACTAGTTGGCTAAGTGAGGTTGCTACGTATACTACCACCTCTGCAAGCTGCTGTTGTCACGACTGCGCCCTTTGCAGGCCGAAGCAGTCTGGGAAGAGTCTCCCCAGTGTGTGAGTTGTCAGAGGGCCTCTGCTGAGCTCAGGGGGGCACAGACAGGAAGTGACCTTGAGGGGACCTCAGGCACCATGTCTGCTCTTTCCTTTCAGCTGTCAATCATATATTAAAACATCCTGAGGAGGAGGAGGAGGTGGGGTCTGTCTGCCCCTTATTAACTCTCTGTAACCTCACTTTCATCCCTCACTTTCATATTTCTTGGGACTTCGCTTATACACAGATAGAGAGTGTTTGTTTGGTTTTTTTGAAGCGTTTGCTCTGATGTGTCTATGTGTAACTGTAACGCATCCTGTATGTGTGTGGATGTTTTCCTCCCCCTACCTGATAATTATCCAAACTGTGCCCTGCAGACCCTTTCTTTCCGTGTTAGTTCACTTCAAACCTGAGCCCCGGCCTTAGGGACACACACCTGGCTCCTCTCTCCACACACACACACTTCCATACACACCTGGTCACTTCATCTCCCTTTCCGCTCTCTGTGTGTCTCTCTCTCTCTCCAT
>JAPQRN010000016.1:6083835-6096537 GCA_037367275.1 Coranthus polyacanthus
TACATAGAGTGGACACTAACATTGATTTATCCACTGAGACAAAAAAAGAAAAGGAAAAGCGGGAAAAATATGATGTAGAACAAAACTGATTGTGTGCATGAGGAGCGATGTAAGGTGAGGTACCATGTTACTGTTTAAGGAAAAAATATATAATTGTGTATACATTACATTACACATTTTACACTTTTATACTCTTCCTAAATTTGTGAAATGAACAGTCAAAATGTTTTTGTTACACTTAGATTTTAAGAAGATTTTAAGTTAGTAAAAAGAAGTTTACATTTAAAATACTAAAATACCTTTGAAGGTGTTAAGTGGTATTTTAGAGATAATAAAGCCAGACTGGGATTTATGCATTCATCATTTGATTAAGTCAAAATTTTATTTATAAAATTATTAATTATACACACAGTAATGACAATATTTTGTCTGAGAATCTCAGTATTTTCAAATACTAATCAACGTATTAACTTCCGTTTTGTTATTGTCATTGTCAGCATAACAGGGTCTGTTATGCTGTGTACTGTGTACACAGACAGATAAAGCACCTGGATGTTTACATACTGTTAAAATCTCTCCTAGTGCAGCTTTAAACCCCAGCCTTAATAAACTTCAAGTAAAAACCCTGCCATCCGCTCACTCTCTTCATAAAATGTCTTGAGGGCAAACAGCAATAAAGGAGCGGGGTGGGCTTGTACCTCCGGCCCTATTAATTGGCTGGGCCGCTGGGGCCTCGGGGCCGAGCCTGTTACCTGTGTGAAGAGAGCCGATTAATGTCTCCCCTTTGACCGAGCCAGGCTCTCAGCCCAGCTCTGCTGAGACGCTCTCTAATTAATCCACTCTTACTGTTGTAATAGGCTCTTCCTCTGGGATCGCTGGGCCTCGGCTATAAGCCCCCCAAATATGATTTCTCTCTTACATGGTAAACAACAGGCCCTCTCACGGGACGGCCAAAGATGAAGGAGGATGAAGAATGCAAGTAGAAGAAAGAAACAGGAGAGGGAATAATAGCCTGATTCTACCTCTAAGAAATGATGTGTGGCTGACAGTCATTGATGTGTATTGCAGTTACGTTTTTACACTCCTTTAAGATGTGGGCTTAAGTACTTTGCTGCACATCCTAGCAATTTTCTTTTTTATGTAAAGGGTAAGATGCAACATAAAGAAAGCTAAAATGTTGCCATTGACAGCATGATGCCCTGGACAGCTGTGGCATTTTTATAATAATAGTATAGTAATATAATGCAGTGCAGTCATCAGCAATATGGCATGTAATTGCTTTTCCATTGGTCATTGTTTTTGCGATTGGGGATGGTTAACTGATGTGTCTTACTACTTGCTAAGACTTTTTGTAGTATGTTGCCACCTTTAGTGATAACAAGTGATAACAAATTATACAAATGCAACTTTCTTTACTTTTTAGAAGCAACAAAATAAGTCCTGGCCTCACTGTTGTGCATATACACATAACGTATTACCACACCTCTTAATCATTGAATTCAGGTGTTTTATTCAGTCCCATTGCCACAGGTGTATAGAATCAAGCACCTAAGCCATGCAGTCTGTCTTTAAACATTTGTGAAAGAATGAATTCCAGTGTGGCGCTCAAATAGGATCACACCATTGCATACAAGCCAGTTTGAGAAATGTCTTAGATATTCCTAGATATTCCATGATCAACTGTAAGTGGTATTACTGCAAAGTGGACAAGTCTGGGTTTGGTGAAAGCCAGGAGAACGTTACCTGCCTGACTACATTGTATCAACTGTAAAGTTTAGTGAAGGAGGGATAATGCTGTGGGGGTTTTTTTTCTGGGGTTGGCCAAGGCCCCTTAGTTCCAGTGAAGGGAAATCTTTATGGCATTTTGTACAATTCTATGCTTCCAACTTTGTGGGAAGGGAACGTTTTGGGAAGGCCCTTTTCTGTTCCAGCATGACTGTGCCCCATTGCACAAAGCAAGGTCCATAAAGGCATGATTGTATGAGTTTGGTGTGGAGGAACTTGACTGGCCTGCACAGAGCCCTGACCTCAACCCCACTGAACACCTTTGGAATGAACTAGAATGGAGATTGCGAGCCAGGCGCTCTCGTCCAGCATCAGTGTCTGACCTGGATTAATGGGTAAAAATTCCCACAGACACACAAATCTTGTCAAAGCCTTCCCAGAATAGTGGAAGTCATCCAACTCCATGTTAACGCCTTTGGATTTAGAATGGGATGTCATAAAAGGTCCTATAGGTGTAATGTTAGGTGGTCTAATACTTTTGTCCATTTAGTGTATGTTTCAGTAGTTTGAGCTATGTTGTAAAGCAGGATGTTTCTGTAATACAGTTAGCCTCAGTAATGTCAAAGAATGAGCTTTCAGTGTTACAACCAAAAAAGATATTGCCAAAGAGTAAAATAGCATGACATGGCATTTGAACAGACTGAGGATAAATCCTACTACTGTGCAATAATTTGATTTCAATTTTCAGTTTTAGGTAAAATGGCACACAAATTACTGAATGAATTTGGTAGGCACTTTCCTGTTCCTTAGGAGAGCTGCTGACTGACACTACTTGTCACCATCACCAGTTTTAGTATGTCCAACACCAGATGTTTTTGACCAAATACCTTCAAAACGTTACATCTGCTAAACATCTACATGTTAAAGGACCCCTGTGGCATTTTCTTGTAAAAAGACTGAGACTAACCTGAGTTACCATTCAATGTTTTGTATCAAATGTAGTCTTTGCTGGTTGCCATGCAACTTCACTGTGATGGCAAGCCTTGACAGAAAACAGTCTGACACATATCACATCTAAATTCTGTGACCTTGAATGAATAATCATTCAAATTCTGGGTCCACGTTGTCTATGGTTAATAGTATATAGAGGTGCTCCTAACTTTCAACTCCCTTCTTCTTTTCCAGCAACTGTTTCTGCTCTGTAATCATTAATACACTGGCAAGTATGCCTTCTGTTGCACATCTGCTGACAGGTGTAAATTTCCCCTAGTCATCCCATGATGCCTCAATGCTACAACCACCTTTGCTCCATTAGAAGTCATTGTTGGACGGCGGCCGCTGGTCCTGCACTCTCTGATCTTCTATGGTGTGAAACATGTGCTAGCATCATTAGCCGCTGACTGAGTCCATTTGAGGCCATTTAGCACCTCCTGCCTGCCTGCAGCCGCTAATATGTGTGTATGTGTGTTGCCACCTCAGCACTGAAACAGCGCAGACCTCTGGTCTCTGAGCCGCAGGGTCAGACTGCTAAAGTTCCATTGTTGTGGAGGAGGGGGTGGAGTGGGGTGGGGGGGCTGTCACAGTGGTGATTTAAGCATGTGGTTGTGTGTTGTGCTTCTTCATACATCTATCGTTATGGGGACCAATTACCACCTCATAAAAGAGTAGGATGAGGACAAATCTCCAAAGTGTGGACATTTTTACTAGTTTATCCTCGGTTATTTGCAGGTCAGGGGTCAGGTTTAGAACTATTGTTAGTGGTACAGTCAAGGTTAGCAGGGCCACATACTATGAGTGGAACTGTATGAAGTTCTACACAAACACACATATGCACACACTGTTTGCACACTATACTGACTTTCTTTTTAGGGTGTGTGTGTCTGTGTGTATGCACGTACACGGGGTGGTCTTTAAGTAAGGCTAAGGATATATAAGGCGACCTAGGCGACAGTATGTCTTCAAAAGAAGTGTGAGTGTTTTCTGCTTTTTTTGTCAGATGATGAACAAACATAGTAAGCATATCAATATAGCTTTCGAATCACATTTTCAGAAAAATCTAATGAGTGGTTGCTCGACAGAAGCGATGGATGGCATGTGGATTCTCTGTCTGAATTTGAGAGCCCTAAAATAAGAATATACATTTTTAGAAGTGAATCACACAAAATGAAAAATTACATTTGTGAAAATTTAGACCATATAGCTCCAGAAAGGTATTTTTTCAAAGTCAAATGTATTTAAATTTGAAGATGACACATTCAGTAGTGATTATTATTGATTGTATTCTATTACTATTACAGTGTCTCACCTTAAACCTGCATCTTATCCGTGCTTTCTGTCTGCTTCTATACACTCTTTGTCCATCACTTTTTACCTGAAGCTGTGTGTCTACATACACACACACATCTTTTGTGGTGCACCGTTCAGTCAGTGCTGTCTAATTTCAAGTCATGTCAAATTTGGGTCTTTCATACAGTCCCCCTGTGGAGATTACATGTACAGATGGCTGGGTTCAGGCATTTGGTAACGTACATCTCTTTGGTACTGAATCCTTGAGTATTCCTCAGTTCGTGTTTTGATAGGATAAGGTGTAGCTAACTTGAGTAAACTTACAGTAACTTCCTGACTTTTTTACTATTTCAATTAAGTGTCCGTTTAGGGTCTTCTAAACATAAGGTTATCCTCACACAAAGACTTGAAGCAGGAGAAAACATTTAGCTGGACACTAATAATCTCAAAAACTCACAAATGAATGTATTTATTTATTCACATACAACAGAAATGTTATCTTGTTTTCAAAGGGAGCAATGTGCTGAAGGTACTTGATGAACAGTGGTCAGGTGCAGGTTACTGTGTCCCATCCTTACAGTGTATCTTGTTTAATATTTAACATTCCTTAATTGATGTATATTTCATGCTTCTTCCTGTGTTTACAGATTTCTTGTACTTGTTTTCAAGTCATCAAAGTTTATCAATCCAAAGCTTTGTGGTTTTGGATTGGATTGGAGTGTGGTGTAGTGTTTTGTTGTTGTTGTTTCTGTTATTGTTAGCTATAACTTAAAATACCTCTTGCACCACTGCTGACACAATTCACAATGTGTTAAATACATGAATAAACAAGGAACATACAATTATTCACCGTATATCACTTCCTTATGTTGCTAATATATGCAGACAAGCACCAAGTCTGTACAAAAAAACCAAAACAAAAACATATGACTCTTTCTATTCACTGACCTTCAGTGGCAGTATTTTATAAACCCAGACTACAATGGATTCTAGATTTTATGTTTGATTTCACAACTTTGCCGAATGTGATTGTCTGTTGAACTCTACTGCAAATTATAATAATAAAAGTAGAAATGTGTGATATTCATTTCATGCATATTCAAAACTCACCTGCTAGGTGTTATTGCAATAATAAGCACTAAGCTCCTTTTCTCTATAGGCCTTGCATACTGATGGTGTGTGCGCCGTGCCTGCTTTGCACAGAAACAGCTTGAATCCGGAGTCACATATACAGCTCACTAATGAGAAAACAATAGGGGAGCCGCAGCACAGTCTCACGCCTTCTCTTCACACATTTCCATATACTTCTGCAGCCTCTTCCCTTTTTCTCCCTCTTTTCTCCTGCAAATATTCTTGCTACTCGCGTCACACTTGGTCCTCCTATACGGCAGGGTGTGTGAGTGTGTCGCCCTAGGTGGGAGGTTTGGTGAGAATTCCCCTGAGCTCTGGTCTGGAGATGGTGAAGAAGATGCTCTCACCTATCAAAGCCTCAGGCAGGGGTTCCACACACTCATGTAACTGATATTATTTCTATTTGATGATGAAGCCACAAGGCCAAATGTGGCCACAGCACCATTCTCTGTTCAGGGAGGGAGAGTTTCAAAAGCTGCAGATATATATATATATATATATATACGTATATATATATATATATACACACATATATATATATATATAACCATGTCTGTACTCTGACAAACGTAACAGATCAAAATAATACAAAAAAAGGTGACCCTTGGGCAATCTCTTTTATAACAATTATGTTTGGAGGAGGTCTTTTTGGCAATTCCAGTCCAGAGATTAAATTAAATTACATCACTGAATGTTATTAATTTGGCTAAAATAGTCATCTGAGCCACTGAACCATCTGGGTGATTAAAAAATACATTACAGATGTCTTTGTATAATGAAATTATGATGGCAAATATTATGAACTGATTTATTAATGACATTCAATAACTAATAAGTTATTGATGACTATGTTCAGTATCAAATCATTTGGCTTTTGAATTAATGCCTTTAAATTAATTGATTGATTGAATTGATTAATAATGCATTTGTGTGCTTTTGGTGGCATAAAGAGCTCATCAAGACATGTCCTTGTATATATACAGTATATATGACCCAAAAAGTCACTTATGCCCATCTGGTTCTCAGTCCTTGATATGTGCTTTAACAAATGCCCCATAGCTGTGTTTCAGTGTTTTACAATATAGGCTACACATGGCAACCATGTCACCTTAGTTGTTAAGGGTTAGCTCCTGTGCTAAATGCCCCCAAGTCCAAAATGAAGTAAAAACACATAATGCACCATTTAAGATTTGACGTTCATTGTTACCTAGGAAAGAGTTGAAAACAATTGCACCAAAAATGAGCTTTCAGTCATATCACGATCTTCCACAGGAGAGAATGTTCACCCTCTTATTGTTCAAATAATATGCTTAAAACTTTTCTAAACTGACTTGGAAACTAAGAAATAAACTACATTTTTGACCTTGGATGTTGTAGTACAAAAAATACAATCAAATGCTTGGGAACTGCTTCCAAAATAGGTGGTAAAATAGTTTTTTATTCAAGAATAAATAATAGAAAAATGAAAACATTAATAGTTCTGTTACAACTAGACAAACTCCTCTGCTGCTGAAGATCATGGAGTATGAACGAATGCCCTAAGACACTAAATAGACCCTCTAGTGACACTCGCCAGCTGGTGCGATTAAGAATTAAATTTGATCCTCAAGACACAACATGTAAACATGTAAATAAAGGGAGGAAAACTTTGTAATTCTGCAACACAACAGCCATCTAAGTGAGATCGCTGCTGTTTGGTATCAATGTTTTCTCCCTCTTCAGTTAAGTTCCACAGATTCAGTTCCACAATAGGTTTTACTTCATCAACTCCTTTCACTTCCTCTACACAAATCTCCCTCCAAGTCTGCCAGCATCTTTCTAATCTCAACCCCTTTTCTGCTTCATCTCCATCCTTATTCCATCCCCCGCCCCCACCGTGGACTGATGCCATGTTGCAGATAGAGGATGAGGGCAGTTGTCATGTAGTCACCTGGGTCCGGGGCCGGAGGACAACTGCTGATGATGAATTGTTCATTTGTTCTGGCCACGGCTGGGGAGAGAGAGAGAAAGAGCCCCAGGCCATTACCCAGCCACAGCATATGCACTGCAATTTTAACCTTCTCATTCCAGCCAACTACCCCCACCCTCACTCTATGTTCACAGACATCACAGAGGCTGGAGAGCCTTGGATCAGCGATCCCTGCCTCCACCCACCCTTCCATCCTATTTTGATGTGCGCAGCGAGGGTCACCGAGGGTCACGTCTGGGGGGCGTCTGGATGGAAATATGGGGTTGGGAGAGAGAGAGAGAGAGAGTGGAGACATGGGACTTATAGCCTGAGGGTGTATCTTCCACACAGACATGCAAACAGATGCAAACATGCATGCAGCCACTTTAGGGGGCTGGAAGTGTTTTGACATGCACGGCATTACACGGACACAGAGCAGCCAAGACTAATGTTGATAATACACTTAAATTGTACACATGTGCACAGAGACAGGAAGATATGGAGACAAGCAAACAACGCAAATAGAAATAGGAACACAGGTGCATGCACACAAAACAGAACTGACACGAATATCATCTGTTCTTCCTTTAATCAACCTTTAGTCAACCCAGTGTCTTTAAGGTTAAATGATCATTCCACACTACTTCACTGTATCCTTCTGTATTTTCCCCTGTCTCTTCATTGAATCTATTATGTTGAGTGAAATAATTTACCTCAACTGATCAACAAGATTATTATTGCCAATTAATAGCAAATTAGCATATTTACTACAAGGGAAAAAAGTAGCAGTGATAATAACTGTCTTCAAATGACTGTTGGAGCAAATGAAAACAACAACACAACAGAAAACATTTAACAGTGTTTAAAAGGCCTGTGTGTTTACAGACATTTGAAATTAAGCCTGGTTAAAACTATGAAAATGTAATGACAATCATGTCATGTTTTTGCATGCTAATTTTAAAAGAAGATACTGCAGTGCACCCTGGGGATCCTTTTGTGCTTATATGGGTGGTGATTTTCTACACTTTTGTTATTGTCATCAAATCATTTGGAAAGCCCGACGCTGACAATGAATTTGTCCTCCAAATGGTATTGACAGTGTATCTGTAACCCGATTTAGCTTATTTGTTTGTGCCATAGAACTCTATTGTTTTCTGAAAATGATTAAAAACACATCACTGAGCCTTTTCCTTGCCCTGGGTGACATGTTTCTTCGTTAAGAAACAGTAGGGAACACAGGTTAAAAAAAAGTCTAATAACGACTGTTACTTTGGAGAGGAGTACAGCGAAGCTGCTGTGCATGTGTGTGAACTCATGAGTGTATGAGCAATTTCCCTTAAAATTACCTGCACTTGCTCTTCTGCAGATTCCATAACAGTGATGTTACCAAGACGGATATGTCAGTGACTGCAGATTGGTTAAATTAAAAAAAGCAACCCCCCCCCCTCTTCAATCAATGGGCTACAAATCGAAACATTGAATCAATACCAGGCTAAATGAATTAAGTAAAACACAACTACTCACAGCTAAATGGTTTAATGCCCACATCCGTGAGGAAGGGATAAAAATCTGAGACAAAACTGACTATCTGAAAGGCTAGACCCCCCTAGATATAAACTGAAACAATGGGAGTTAAATCAGACAGCTGCAGATGGCAGGAGGAAGAGAAAAAATGAAAAGAAGAAAGAGAAGGTGACAGTTGTAAGGAATTTTAATGGCAAAAAGTTGCACGTGTCTGCGAATATAAGTTGGACATTGTTCACCTTGGAGTTGAGACTATCAGCGGTCACAACACAATATGAGAAACTATTGATTGATGCCTCTCTGATTGTTGAGGTCTAATGTCCTATGAAAACAATAAAAGCTTCCAAATTGGTATATAGTAAAAAAGAGACAACTTGCAAGGACATTTTTGAGACAGCATGATGGAGCCGCAGCAAGATGAAAGCGAGCGGACATTAGGGATATTAGTATGTATCGAGGAAGAGGCCCCTGGCTGTATCAAGCAGGATTTATTAACGCAGATTGATCCAGGTGTCTTTGAACATGACTTTCCCCCCACCGGCCCCTCCAGATGGATGCTAATCCCTTTGCAGTGCAGAGAAGACTCAATGATCAGTTGATTTTCACTTGAGGTCATTTCCACTGTAAACTGCTTTTAAAATGATGCTCTGCACTCTGGGTCATTTAATGCAACAGTACAAAGTGAAAAAGAAGCTGCCTGTGTCTTCATTACAGCTGCCCTGTGGAAATCCTTCTCTGTTGTAATGAGGCCCAAACTGTTAGCGACAGACCACTTTTAAAAGGAATGACTACGTTGGATTTTCAGGTTTGTAATCATTTGGATAACGCAGGGTTCATACTACAAAATGTTTTTATTGGACAAAATGTCCTCTGTGTCAGATTAGGTGATAGTAAAGTCTTAAATTTGTGCTGCAACTTGGCTGAGAAACAAGACAGACTGACAAATCATACCAGTAAGATTCCATATGGGCCATTCATCTTTCAAAGAGAACTGTAGACACATATATATATATATATATATGTATATAGTGTACATTAGTGTCCACGTGTTTTTTTGGACACTAATGAAGCCTAAATGTGGCTGCTAACCACCTCTGGGAAAGCCAAGACAGAAGGCTAATATATCTATTTGGTTTACAAGTTATACGCTAAAGGACCATGAATTTGAAGCTGTCGTACTAAGTCAGATAAGGACAAACAAATCTGATATTCTCGACTTTTTGGAAAGACATTTTGAGGCATCCCAGACGACACCCATTTTTGTTCCTGATGCCCTTTGATATCATGTCATCTGAATCTAAAGCAGAACAGTGGAAATCTGTAAGGCCAGCACGTGAACTGAGACCAGTGTTAACTTATTATTAAATCATTATTGGTATCACTGACTTAATCTGAAATACAAAAAAGTAAAAAAAAACAAACAAACACTCAGCCAACAGGTTTACTATGTTAAACTTGGCTGCTGTGCTTTGCATTGGGGCTAAAAAAAATCCTTTTCTTATGTGTGTGTTGTATTCATAGGTAGATTTTTTTTTTAATATAATGCCATTAAAATTCTCTCACCTTCTGTGACCATAGTGGACCTCAACGAATACAGTGCCCCATCTCAGTTCAACAGAAACACATTACATTATTTCATATTTCCATCTTTGTTACATTTCTTTGTAGGAGCTTATTTGCCATCTTTTTTTTTATTCACAGAGAGCATTTGAGAATGAATAGGATGCATCAAAACAAAACTCCAAACCAGACGGCCAATGGGGTGGTTCTAATGCATGACTGGCATCTATAAGGACGCCTAATTGTCTGGTGTCAAGAATGACGAATGAAGGCACATTACCACTGAAAAGGTAAAAACAAAAGTCACCTTTAACAAATCAATAAAATCACTATTTCACCTGATTATTATTTATCCCAGCTGTGGCTTTCTTCATGATGATTATCATCTGACTAATAGATTTGGTGTTAGAAATCTCCGTATCAGCACAGAACATTTTGGTGGTAAACAGAGCCGTAGCAATCCACTTGAGAGTAACAAAAGGTTAATAATGCTGGCTTTTCCATTAAGAGCACAAAGCAAAAGAAGCTGCCACATATGTGCAAACAAATAAGTTCATTAATGGCTTTTAGCATAATTCATGGGTCACATTTTCCTTTGAAATACCATTCATGATTTAATGACCACTGACATCTTGGCATGATAGCGGATAGCTCTGCTCGCTCTACCATCTGCAGCTTGTCTTAATTAGGAAATCCAGGACAAAAAGAGGTCAGTCTGAGCAAGCATGCTGACAGATAACCAAGAAGTGGCTCTAATGGCTGCTTATTTGACCTTTGACCTCTCACATCAATGCTTAAGGGTCATGTTCAAGTTTCATGAGGTATGCATTGGTTGTTATGGAGATGAGTTGCTAACAAGGAAAGCTGAGGGTTACGACCCCCAGTCCACTAATGATGACCTCATATGGCTGCAGTATTTATCAGCCAGAACAATAGACATGTCAGTGTGGTTTCATATGAATATTTCAACATTGGCCCTGGGTAAGGAATGACTGATTACCCTGTCTGAGCACTACAATGACTGTAGATAAGGAGCACACCATGGGAAAACACATATTCACATACAGTCACAATATTATTTATTCTCCCAGGTCAGTGCCATAAATAATAAATCCTACATCTGAGAGGTGGAACTGTTTGTTGCATATGCTTAAAAACTCCATCTGCTCTAATCTTTTTTCTGTTTTATTTGTGTGCCGTGTTCTATCATTACATGCTGAAAGGGATCAGTAAAGTTTATTACTCACATTTAGGGACAGTCCCTTTTTTTTCCCTCTTTTAAATTACCGGCATCACTATTTAGCATGGTTAGAATTAGTGCTTTGGCCCATCAAGCCTCTCAGGTCCTCAGAGTCATTACTGAGAAGATTAATTCTGTCCATATTTGTACATACAATTTGGCCATCCCAGTCCATTGACCCTGGCTCTCTTCCTAATGCTCCGGCCTATACTCCAGCATCTGCCTGAGACCACCCAATACACAACACAACACAGGAGGAGGGTGTGTGTGTGTATGTGTGTGTGTGTGTGTGCAATATGGCTCTGTGTGTGTTAGGACTCTGCTTGATGTGGATGAAACTGAAGCTTACGGTAAGAAAATTTATAATTTACAATTAAATGCTTTATGTCCGCTTATGTTTCCTTCTAGCAAAATCGTGTTTTAACCATTACAGCAGGTGGCTCATCAAGGCTTTCCCATGTTGTTTTGAAACAAGTGTCTAAAAATCAGTGTCTAAGAAGAAATTACCAGCCAGTCCATAGTTGTTGTTTTTTTTTAAACAAAATGAAAGTTTGTATCAGAATGAATGTAGTGCATCCATTCACACCTGGCTTTAGAATGTGTCTCCATATACGTCAAGGGTGATTGGATCTCACTTTCTCGCTCAATATGCAAATAAACAAGCTTGTCTCTAGCCTAAAACATTGAAAATGGAATTAACTGTGCAGTCTGCACTATGCACTGTGTTTAAGGTGGAGTGTTTTCTTGCCTGTTACTCACTGAATAAGTTGACGCTGCAAGTCAATCGATACACCTTACATTTTTGAAACGTATTTGTTTCTGACATACGCTTTAGTGATGATTTAACCTGCACCTGCTTAAAACATATTTCTGAATTTCTATCAGATTATGCGAACTGCAGATACTGTGTTTCCTCACAGAGGGAAAAAAAGAGCATTGTTTCAGCACCACACATATGAAGCACCCTGATACAGCTTTGTACGCTTTTCAAAATATTTAGACATCTTTAAAAGTCTTTACAGAGGACAATAGTAGGCATTCCTTCAATCCATCCCAGGACACATTCCTGTTCTCACTGCTAAGAGAATGTGGACATATGCTTCCCAGACCACCTTTGAGTGCGTTCTGAACAATTTGATTTCAGTGCATCCTGAGTGTGTTCACACCTTGCATTAAAGCTGTCTTCTAGCTGCATTTTAATGCCAGGTCTGAACAGGCCTACGAAGCAACAACATCCAAAATGCATTCAGTGTCTTCTCTCCTCACAGCTTTGTTTACAGTATGCTAT
>JAPQRN010000016.1:6098129-6114502 GCA_037367275.1 Coranthus polyacanthus
ATACAGCATTGATTTGATTGTGTTAAAAAGAAGACACACAGTTAACGTAGCATCACTGGTATACTATTTATTATATAGATGTTCTAACAGCTTAATGTACCCAGAAACACCATGAGAGAGCTCACCTGTAATATTATGCATGATTCCTTCAAGTTTCCCCTCCAACTTCAACTACAAGAAAAGAAGGATAAGAACTTTTTTTTTCAGAAAATGATGAAAACCAGGATCAGGTATTAATTCACCTCTCACTCCTAATTCGGATGGGAACGCTGGGCAGCCCTGTTAATAACCGCAGGCCGGCGAAAAAGAGAAGCACTAGAGAAAAAGAGGAGAGGAGGAGGGAAGCAGATTGTGAGAAGAATAAAATTTCCATGGCTGATCTGCAGGAGCAGTTGTCGGGAGGTTAAGGTGAAGGCCAATCCAGCTGTAAGAGGGGCCAGGATTAAAGTCTTTGAGATATGGATCCAGGGGCTCTCCCGCTCTCAGTACCAGGGCTTAAGTATCATATCCGTGGACAGACGGATCAATACCCCTTGCCTTTCTTTCCCTCGATCTTCAAGGAGATTTTTGGCAGTGCTTTCATGGGGTCCTCTCCACATGCCCCTAATGACACGGTGGGAGCTATCGTTTAGGCCGCGGGGCTTCAATCCCAGCAGCTCTTGAAGGGTTGACGGAGAGTCGGTAGAGGTTGTAAGTCTTACGTTTTTATATGGAACATGTTAGTATGACACAGGTGTAAAAATTCTACTTTCATGTGTCATAAAATGTTCTGTACATAAGCTCTGCAGCACAGGTAACATACACTGTGCGTTTGAACTGTACAAGCTTTGTTCTGAGAACATGTAGAAGGTAAGAGCACATGTACACGGAGCTCAAAGCTTATACACTGAGCTATTCTTTCTTATATACTTATATAGCAATATTAGATTCTAATACAACCTCAGACACTGTCAAGAAACAGCATTAAAATAGAAAAAAAGCAACAATGATCATGTTTGTACCAGAAGCACACGAAGTGCTGCACTGGTCCAAACGTAAGACCTGAACATGCCTATAATCTGAAAATCACGCCGACATCACAAAGCTATTTATTTTTCAAGCCAGTTTGAAGCAAGGTGTTTGCTACATTCTCAATGATTAGCATCTGTTTGCAACAGGCACATCAACGAGCTGGAGACATACAAAGCGGTACACAATCCAATGGTTTGCTTGCTAGGTTGAATTCCAGGAGGGAAGAAAAAGTAGCATAGTGTTTATATGAAGCCACAAAGCTGAAAAAGGAGGAGGCCAGTGTGGACGGATGAGTCAATGAGTATGCCGCTTTCACTCAGAGTGGTTTTCTTAGACCATTACCACAGTTACTTTCTGTCATCAAGTTTTCCTCTTTTAATCACTGAGACAAAGATTCCCTAAACTTAAAGAAGTAATTATTTTAAAGCCAAATTATTATAATTTCCTAACCTTAACTCTTTGAAATGAACTTGAGTCATCGTGATGGCAGGTCAGGAGACTGTCCTACGAATAATTTTCAAACGGTTGCGGAAGCTGTTGTTCTGCCAAGAAAAAACAACAGTCAACTTGATGACATATCATTTGAAGAAAGATCTTCCACAGTTACAGAAGCAAGCTGGAAATGGGTTTGTTTTGACATTTATTTTTCAGCGCTTCAGAATTTCAGAACTTTGCCAAACAGATTGATAGCCTTAATAACTATTTAACCATACATTATGGTTACTGTATGTTTTACAGTTACAGAAATTGAGAAGATTTTCAGTATTGTTGAATGAATGATTTTTTACAGAAATTGAAGGAAACAAAAGCCGCTGTAAGATTTAAGACAGGGTGACCAAACATCCTCTTTTCGCGTCCTGTCCGGGGGCATTGACGGGGGTTTTATAAATTATTGAAAATGTCCGGGTTTCATTGTTTTTCACAGGACTATTAAACATGTACTTAAATTGGCTGGAGGTTTGCACAGAATACTTAAGGTACTCCTCTAGAGTGTCTAGTGGGTGGCTCCACTGTTCTGCAAACAGAGAGCGCGAACATCGGAGCTGCATTGCGTTGCTACTTTGCCGAAGCGCAAAAGTTGCTTCACTGACAAGTTACAAGTGACGAGTTAGACAGAAGAGGTATTATTTATAACATTATTTAACATTTTTGTATTTTTCCTAGGAGTCATTTTCTCCCATTATTTAATTCCTGAGATTTTTATTTTATTTATTTTTTTGATACTTAAAAAAAGAATTTTAAATAATAATTAAAATAATAAAGCATCGTGAATAACCTCCCAGAATCTGAATTTGTGCCTTTCGTTATAAAGAGTTATAACAGAATTTTCTTTCCATACAGAGGAGGCATACTTATACTTATACACATACTTATAATATATTGAAGTTGTAAGGCATCTTTGAGTAAACTTCGAGTATCATGGAAGTACTTTGAAGCGGAGCCGAGCGTGCACTTTTTTGGGAATCAAAATGGTCACCCTATTTAAGACATATTACATATCTGCACCAAATACCAGCAAAAAGCAAAACTAAATAAATGTATTGATATATATTGATCACGCCATCAAAGAGTGTAGGATTTGGTTTGATGACTGCCATCTGGACATGAAACAAACCCAGGATGAATTTCAGCCACAACCTTTTGCAATGCCACAGGCCACCTCTGATCTGTGATTGGCTGCCGACATGAATCAAAATGATCGATTGACCCTTGGTTCCAACAGAAGCTCGTGGCCTGTAAACAAAAAGGTCAGCGACCCCAATGAGGTGACCACCAGTAGGCACCAATCACAAGAAAGGGTTTGATGAGGTCTGGAGGTGAATGTTACATCAAAGTGTCCAGTTTCCTCCAAACCAGGACAAGGTACAAAGACATGGAAGAGGAATCATGTAGGGATTTTCAACAAAAAAAACTTGAGCTTGGAAATTTCAGTGGAAAAACCCTCTGAATATTCCGTGAAACACTTTCTCACACACATTGTAGTCCAAGCCTTATGAGAGCAGGGACCTTCTCATGTTCTCCGCAAACTGTAGCCGTCGGTATAAACAGCCAGTCAGACTCTGGCGCCCATACAGAGCTGGATTACAGCAATCCAAGTGTAAAGCCCAACGCACACTGTGTCATGCAGGCCTCCCCTACGGCCTGGTTTACACTGCTGCCGGCATGCCGCTTTAAATCCACTCTTTGGGCTATACAGAGGGTGAAAACATGATGCCCATCCTTTAGAACTGCCATTAAGTCCTCCTTTCACCGGCTCCCATTTTCCAGAGGGTCAGCGTTCAAATTTGATTTCATGCACTGCGCCGGCAATGCTCGCTGGCAGCGGCTGTAAAAGACTCGGGGATGAGGGAGAGATTATCCGACAGAGGAGAAAGCCAAGTTAGGCTGACCTAATTGAAACCAAACAACCTCTCTGGGCAGCTCACAGAGGGTGATTAAAGCTCAGTCTTGGCCACCTCTGTTTAGTTATAAAAAAAACCAAAAAAAACATGGCAAGTTTCTAATAAATCGACACCCAGCGCGGCCGATGAAGTCAGCGGAATTCAGGGCACAGTCAAGTCAGAGAGCCATGAAAACAGCTGCTTTAAATAGATACAATTAGAGCAGGCTCGCACTGCCACAGAGCATCACAATGCTTTCATTACTGTGTCGGTCTGAATTTCCAAAGATGGCCGCCAAGAGATTACTGCTGACACATTCCTGTAAACTGTAAAAGATGCATCGGGTCCCAGCTTTTTAGGGTTTTGCCAGTCCCGGCCTGGCAGCTAGCGCCAGGGACCGCAGTGCCAGGAAAAGATACGGCTGTCCCAGAGTGAGGGCTTCCAGCCAGACGTCAGAATGGAAAGTCAACCTGTTTGTGTGTGTGTGTGATTGTGCGTGTATATTACTGTGTGTGTGTGTGTGTGTTTGTGTGTGTGTATCGGCTCCAAGAAATAAATAAGTGGAGAAATGATTGACTGAACGAGAATGATCAAACTTCAAAATGTGTTTGATATGGCTGTGATCTAATGGCTGTCTCACACACACACACACACACACACACACACACACACACACACACACTCACCTCCCACTGTGCTGTCTCCCTCTAAATCACCCGTCTGCCTTTAATTCATCATGCTCATCTTCTAATTTCATCCGCACAAATGTGGAGTGGGCCAAACGTTGTGCATCACTGTTTTATCCCTCGTCAAGCCTTGAGTCAGATACTCTTAATAAATGGCTGAAAATAAATCACATTAGATAAGAGGACCAGTTGGTTTTTCCCATTCCCAGACGAGAGTCAAACATTAGTGAATCTGAACTGCTGTTTAGTGTTGAATAGGGAGCTGTAATAAGGCTTTGAACAGCCTCCCAGACATACAAGATGGAGAGCACAGGCTACATTTAACCATTTCAAATCAAACCATGCTCTGGACTGCCATTTAATACACCTATTGAACATGTTCCCTATAAAAATTAAAGCATTAAAAAGACCTGTAACTCCCGCTCTAGTATTTGGCACGCCGCTCCCTGTGATGTGGTTTTTCAATATGAAAACATGAGAGGCGATATTAAAACAATGGCTTCAGCCCGTCCGACTGTTAGCGGAGGTATAATTTGACGCAGCTGTTTCTCTGAGGCTTTGCTTCTGAGGTAGAGGGCTGGTGTATCAGGACCCCGCGGTTTTCACTTCGACACCACCCACATGTTGACTTTAGAGCGTGTTCAGTGGAATTAGGTTGCAGTAACAACAGCAGTGTTAAGTTTGATGGTAGCAGTTGTTTTCCTAGGGTCCTAATTTGAAAAAAAAGAAAGAAAGAAACAGCTAGTGATGGAAATACAAATGTAGGCTTTACTTAAATGTAAAGACTCAACGGGCTGGATTTAAATGTAATATTATCTTATATCATTAATATGTGATGTATTTTGTTGTTGACAGTTGCCACAGACACAGGGGTTTCCAAAAGCCTTAAAAAATATAAGTAAGTAACTAATCTTCTGACAGCAGGAAACATTTGCTCCATGTTATATTGGATGTCTGACTGAACAATTAGCATCTCTGCTGCTGCTGCTGACTGTAGCTTTACCAGTCTAAATGCATAGAGTTCAGAATCACAGCGATGAAATGTTTCCTTTTTTTCTGGGATTGAAAATCATGGATTTGTTCTTTATGCGCCTGTTGAAAAGTTTCTCACAGTTCATTTGGAAAACCAACTTATTAAAGTCCATAATTACGTACAGCTGTCGAGCAACATTTAGCTGCCGTACTCCAAATCATCATATTGTTACGCTTTAGTGACAAGGCAAATCAACGGGTGACATAACGTGGAGACAAAGTTCACTTTGGGAGGAATTCGGGGTAGATGGATGGTCCCATTACAAACTGAAAGTAAATGTACTTTTAACCATAGTCGAGTATTTGAAAAGAGTAAGAGACTTTAGACTATAGCTTGCATGATAAGTGAACCTTCGCAATTCTTTAAACAGACATAGAGAAGGCATGTCCGGGTTGCTAATCACATATTAGTTCACGCATATTAGTATCATATATTTACATCTGTATAATGTATTCATACGCTTATTGCCAGCATACCGAGATCTATCTGTCCAGTGTTTTTAAATACTTTCACCGCCTGGCAAATATTTCATAATATAATACATCACTAGCATAACTGATATATTTTCTGCAACAAATTTT
The DNA here is from genome assembly GCA_037367275.1 of Coranthus polyacanthus. Lineage (NCBI taxonomy): Eukaryota > Metazoa > Chordata > Actinopteri > Kurtiformes > Apogonidae > Coranthus > Coranthus polyacanthus. The sequence goes on from JAPQRN010000016.1 coordinate 6,103,822, forward strand.
CTCTCCTTAAGAAGCACAAAAGATTAATTGGGGTGATTTATCAAACCTCCTTATAATGGTATTTAGTTAACTTCAATTAAAAGGGTCCAACTTAATGCTTTGCACTTCAAAGAACACTAAAGAAAGTATGTAAGTGGTAGGTGAGGTGTTCGCGATCAAGGCTTAATAGATTTCAATGAATCTGCAACGACCTGACATTAAAAAGGGTCGTCTATTCAGAGATGTTTAGCTAATTTAAACTGATTGTGTGACTAATTTTATTTCATAAAAGGCTCATTTTATGGAGAAAAAGTGTCAAATGTCATCTTTGAGATTTCAGTTTAAGGTAATGTTTCTTAGACGCAGGCAGCAAATATGATGGTTCTGAATCTTTGCAAGTTTTTTTTTGTAAAATTACATCCTGCCCACTATCTGTGACCTTTACCCTGGGGTTCAATACAAGGCTCATATTCACATATAATGCAGAAAATGCTATCTATATAGAAGGAGACAGAAGAGGTTGAGCTTTTATTCAGCCGACAGGTAGAACAAGTTGAGTCATTCATCGTGTATGTTCTATTGGCATAACCAACATGCATAAACATAGCATTTTTTTGAGAATAAAGTTTTGGCTCTGAAATCTTAAGGTCGACATGATTTGTATTTTATTTTAGTGCAATGTTTCCCACATTTTTCAGTTTTGGCAAGTCCTCATTAGAACATGATATATTAGTCTTACCTTTTGCCCACCTCTCACTACCAGTGATCCTGACTCTCTGCAGACCACTTTGTGTTCTTCAAAGGGATGGAGGGCCTCTAATTTGTTATTGGAAATTAAGTAGAATATAATAAGTTAATTGAGCGCTCAGGGACACTATCAATTTTGGAGCAGGCTTGCAAAACTGATGGCTGTTGCATAATCACTGGTGTGAATAAGGGTGCATTCACTTCTTAGTCTTAACAAGGTTGAGGTGACTGTGGTGTCAGTGAAACGATGAAGAGATAAAGAGACTCACAGGAAATTTAAATAGTGCTAATCAGCACGGCAGCCACGAGACTGTGAAGTGTGTGTTTCATGTTTTATGCATAGTCCAAAATTGTAAGCTATTTGTCCAATCATTCAAAATGTAAAGCTGTAGTGACTGAATTCTACATTGACCTTGCTGGGAATGCCACATCGTACATCAGAGCCCAACACACATTCACTATAGTCACACATATAAAACTTGAGAAAACAACATTACTTACTCAAGAATACTTGATCAGACACGGAAGACGTAAACATTAAAATAGACACTGGGGTGTAAAACAGGGTTAAAGTTCGTTCAATGTAGATGTGGTGTTGAGGGTAAAGAAAACAAATCTGTCAGGGCAAGGCAGCAATAATAAGATAAAAGTTGCGATAAACCACAACCAACATAAGCAGACCTGTAGAATGACGGAAAAATTCTAGCTAAGACACCCCATTCATATATTTACATGTGGTACTTGTAATGTTTTTCATTCAGTCAATGAATGAAAAAAATTCTCAGGAAAAAGATTTCTTGTATTTTAAAAATTGTAGTTTTTATTTTCATTTGAGATCTGTATATACAAGCGTAGGTTCACACACACATTATCTAAAAAGACTAATTTGCTGGTTTCTTTACAACCTTTATCAACTTCTGACCACCTACATGTGTGTTTCCCCATCTGATTAAAACACAAGAACCGTAAGTTCAATCAGATGGGTCCATTACCCTTTCATCATAAACTGTTAATCTTTGTAAAGCAGTTATAGCCAAAAATATGTCACAGGGACCTTGACTTTTGACCAATCGAATCAGTGAATCCTTGAATCCAAGTGAACGTTTGTGCTGAATTAGAAAACAAATCCCTCAAAGTGTTGCTGAGATACTGAATTCATAAAAACAGGACACACATGAAGTCACATCAACCTTGACCTTTGACTTTTGGGTCGAACTGTTCTTGAGATTTCACATTTTAAATGTATTGGGGAGGGACTGATTGACGGACAGACACGTCTGGGATGCATCTAAAACAAAAAAATGTAAAAGACATAAAAACTAAGCTGTTGGAAAGTAATGTATAAGTGAAAACTGTGTGTTTTATTGTCAAAGAACTACATTTGTCCAGTCATGGTCCATAAGTAGCTGCTACTTTTGGCTGATCTTTGAACGTAGACTTGGTTAGATTTGAGAATAGTTCACATTTTCAGCTTTATAAAGCTGGCAATGGGCCACTGTCAGCTGCTGCCAACAGTGTGATTCTTTTAGATCTTTTAAAAACAAATTCAATGCCACGAGGTTAGAAACCAGGTATGCCAGATGCTGTGGGACTAACTGTTTTGGTTACCTGACAAAAATAAAAATGACATTGTAAAGCAGTTTGCAGAACTCCAACAGGTACCTTATTCTCGAGAGCAGCAAAGTGGTTGGAGGTATGCTTCTTTTCTCATCTTTCTTGGAAAGGCAGAAAACAGGTTAGTATTGGACACTGCTGCCATAGCCAATGGAGAAGCTGTCCTGGCGGGCTGAATTGTGGGAAAAACAAAGTCGGTGGCGTATGGCAGCCATTATCTCCCTCTGTGATTAAAAGCAAGAGTCTGTCCCCCTGCCTCAATCCCCGGCCTCCGGCCAAGCCGCCAACCACAGCTATTTCTCCTGGTCCCTGTGTACCATTTAATCATGTGTGTGCTCTTGACTATTGTGGTCAGGACAGTTTGCATATGCCGAGGGGAGGGCGGGGGGTGGCAGGAGAGAGAGGAAGAGTGAGAGACAGAGAGAAAGAGGGGTGGCAAGTGTGAGAAACGTGCAAGGAGGAACGAAGGAAAGGGGGGGAAAAAAAACGAGTACAGCAGGCTTAATGCAATAACAAATCAAAATGGTATTCCACCGTTCCTCTCTCTACACCAGTGGTTCCCAAACGTTGTCAGCTCGAGACCCAAAAGATAAATGTTGTGTCTCCTTGGGACCCAAATTTACAAAATTTCTACTGACTCTTCCACCACCCAAACAACATCGAATGAAATGCACTTTGCCGGAATGTGGGGACGTCAGTCACAGATAAAAAAAAAATGACATCGACAATCACTTCAAATAAGTAACGTTAGCTAGACAGCAAAAAACACATGAAACGAACAATTCACAAACACGACTGACCGAGTTTATGAAAGTCTCTTATGTCATTTTCAACTTGTTACATCTTTTGCACCATTTTTCAAATTATTTTCCTCTTACGTCTTTTACAGTGTTTTACATCTTTTACAATGTGTTTCACAAGGCTTGTATTTACATGTATTTTACTCTGCCATTTGGTGACCCAATAAATCTGCGACCCATTCTGGTCCCAACCCTAAGTTTGGGAAAGGCAGCTCCATACATTGGAATCGTAAAAAGTCTTTTTTCTTTCTTTCGTTGCCTACATACGTACATTTCCTCCTCACTTGTGGATTGTACTTCAGGTCTTCCTCTTGGACTTTTCCTTGTCTCCTGCAGGTTTTCACTGGTCCAGGAACAAATTTCTTGAACACACAAAAAACAAACAAAACAACAAAAAATTTATATATTTGAACATTGTCTTTCAAGTAGTAGTAGAATGTAAACCAGCCCCCATTATTTTATATCTCTTAACCTGCTGATGACTTTATCAGGGTTATTTTGTGGATCATTCAGTGCGTAACCTCCTCTACTGTTTTAACCTTTTTTTTTTTTTTTTTTTTTGATGTTGATATTCTTACAATGAGGAAAACTGCATTGCTTTCTTCTACCACTGAACATTTAGGCAATTGATAGCTTTCTATTACAGAAGCAGACGCTGTGATAAGTCGATGGATTCTTGACATTCAACAGAAGTGACTTTGCTGTGACCAGCTTAGCTTAAATGAGTGTTTAAGAGAACAGTGTGTAAGACTTAGTAGCATCTAGCGGACAAATAAATACTTGTCCTTCACCCCTCCCTTTCCAAGTACATAAGAGAGCAGACAGTGGCCATCGCTTGAGCGGAAAAAAAGCGAGATGCCCTCTCCAGAGTCCCAGAGTTTACTAAAATCACTGGCACCGTCTTTCTTTCTTTTTTAAGCAAGCTTCACACCTGTCAGATTGTTCATTAACAGGACGATTATGAGACTGTGAACAGTTTTGATTCTCAGATTTCCAAGGCAGCGCTGTGGTAACATCTTATGAGAGCATAGACTGCATGGAAGAGAACCTGTTCCCTGTGTAGATATAAAGTAGAAGCAAACACAGCAATTCATATTTACAGGTGTAGATTTTTCACCAATGAAAACATAATTATATTCCATATTCTGGCTGAAGTGGACAGTCTCACCACAAAATGTTATTGCACCGTTTGCACTAAGCAATGCCTTTGTTTGTTCTTATCAATCTTTTTGATGCCTAAAAAAGACGTATACATATAAATACGTATGACTGAGCCATCTCTTCTGTCAGAAAACTGACCTCTGAATTCAAAGGGAGTTCTCTTTCTCCGGATTCATATCACATTATTTTGAAAGGCTGCTTGCCATTTCTTTGAATATAAACCCTTGTCCTCTGACAGATCATGCTGGAACACTCAGTCAGTGGCTGTATGTGCTCAGGCCAGCGGAGGCTGAGATGTGAGAGGCGTTGTATGCTGTGCCCTGAGAGGAGACATGTTCACACCTCGACAAGCTCGCACCACATTCAGGAAATCCCCAAGATAGACAGACACACTGTACACACATACAACTACTTCAGGGAGATTCTTAGTGTCCTTGTGTGTGTGTGTGTGTGTGTGTGTGTGTGTGTGTGTGTGTGTGTGCATCTACACCAAAAACTGTATTTATATTCTTTCCAGGTGTCTTACTCCATCAGCAAAAATGCATATTTTAAATACATACTGGAGGTGATACGAATACGCGTTGTTATATTTTCTGTTGCTCTCTGTTAGATATGGCTCTACAGTATTACCACAACATGACAGTGAGTGTAAATTCAGCATGCAGACGGTTGAACCTGCAGCCTGAGGGGTCGAGGTAATATTGCTCTTGCTATTTCTGTTATATAATAGTGTGTCTGGCCCTTCGTGTTGCAGGTGTTGCTGTGCAAGCGTACGCACTGATGTGGTCTAGTTTGCCTGTGAAACTCCAGGCTAAGCCCTGCTACCGCAAGACTCGCTTTAACCCCTTCCTGTGTCACAGGCAACCCTTGGACTGAAAACACTCGATTTTAGGTTTCTGGCTGAGTCGTGTTTGGAGGCAAAAGGTATATATAGGTCAGCTTGCAGCTTCTCATACTGTTTTGTTTAAAGTGACTTGCACTTTAGAAAAAGACTTGTGCAGCTCAAAGAAAGGAAAAGTCACTTAAACTAAATGTAGAAACAAAGCTAAAACACATCACTGTAATTGGATAAATTATAATTGTAACCATTTTTTCCTAATATAAACTTTTTTTGGGGGTATAGACTCAGATGCAAAAGTCATGGCTGGCTTAACATATAGTTTGGCACTGGCTGTTCGCCTTTCATATTGTGATGCAGAATCTGTGGTTGAGATGTATTTGATCATTAGTTTGATTTGTCTCAGGCGGAAAAACGTTGACACTTCAGTTCAGTTCTTCTACATTGAAAGAATTGTCCATTGTGATCACTGTTTTGTCAAAGTTGAGGTAGGTCTAACCTTCAAAACCAGTGAAGATGATTTTGACTGTGGAGATGGAGGACTGAGACCGTGGATAGTGGCCCACATTCTAGTGGCCAAGGCCTTTTGATTGAGAAAATGCCATATGAGGGAGAACATCAGTGCCTTGTATCCACTGAAATAATAAGCTGACCCAACCGCCCCTTTTTCCCTGTGCCTTTGAGCACCGGCCAACCATCTGAATCCACTCAGTCCCAAATGAGCAGCTTATTTTTCAAAGTGTCTCTCATTTGTGCTAGCTCGGCACCCCGACTTGAGATGGGAGGGGAAAGAGAGGGAGAGAATGAGGTGGAGTAGAGAGCAGCAGTGTCATCTTAGAGTATGTCAGATTATCCTGTCTGGCTTGGAAATCCTTAGATGGGTCAGATTTTCCCTGGTGGAAGGGTATGTGGTGGGAAAATGGGCAGAGAGCGTCTCTGTGGGACCTCTGAATCCACACTGTGCTTTAAAGAGGTGATATGTGATTTGGTTGTCACTCCAGGCCACTGGACCAAATGAGAGCCAAAGCTTGTAAACAAAGACAACATTGCTCTCAGGGTGATTTTTTTTCTCCCTTTTTTTTTCTTATTTTCATACATTTTGCCATCAGTATCAGTTCTGACAAGATTGAACAAAGTCTGTGAGTCCGTTGGCACCAAAAAGAAGCCTGAAAGGGGACCAGGGTTTAAAAATACACTGATGTTGGACTAACTTATTTGAGGAGAAAACAAGGGAATGTAAAATCATGACCAGAACTGTCTTGTACGTCCCAGTGTACGTCACAATTTCAATATTGATCTACTTTACTTGCACCTTTTTTTTGCAGCATTTTAAATGTGGTCACATTTGTTTTGCCCTCAATCAGGTTGTAAAAACCCTGTTTATTTCCATAAAGATGCTTGTTTGAAACATTTACAATAACCTGTATTTATTGTTTTCCTGACTACCAGTCCCTTGTGTGAATAATGACTCTTCTCTCTCATTAATTAAATGGTCTGTGATGCCATAGACCGAGGCGTTCTCTACATTTGAATCCCATGCTGCCATTTTACTTTTACATTTTACACTTTTCATGATTTCCTGTGGATGTCCAAATCCAACTCCAGAACTCAATTTGGGAAAAGGGGTAAAGTATGAAGGAATCGAGGGAATCAATTAGTAAAGATGGGAAGCTCCTCTCTGCTGCAGTCCCACTTGGTGAGTCTACATGTTTTTGTCCTACTTGTGAAGCCTTAATGGATGTCCTAATTTCTGTGAACTTTCAGAAAATTACACTAGTCAAAAGATAGAGTGTATAACTTTTCGCCATATTTAACCTGTTACTCTGACAAGTGACCATTAGCTTTAGAATCATGTCTGTCACATTGGTTGGTGACTTCAAATGCACCATCTAGTCAGGCCAATAGATGGCCTTTCTAACAGCATATCTGACAGTTCTCTCTATAAATCCGAAAGTGAGCTGCTGAAAATGCTCACTTCCATCAGAACGTGAAGCCCTGCGTCGTACACAGTGCACTCCCAGAAACCTCTGGTATTCTCGTGAGGCTTCTGAATGCCCTACAGTGCAGGAGAGACTTCACCATGTGGAAGTATCCCTCATTTGCATGAGCCACTTGACATTTCTTAAAGGTTGGTGAGGAGTCAGAGTGGCAAGACAAACTGGTCCCAATGAAGACACAGTACTTTATTTCCACTTAGATTATTATTTTAATGTACTTTTCACCGTGCCATTGTAATTACACATAAGTTCATGAAATGGTAATGATGTGCAACTTGTCTTTCTATGCTCCAAGAACCACTTTGAAACGGTTACTGTTGGAAGAAGAATAAACATGTGCTCCTTAGACATAAAAAAAAGTTGCATTCTTAATCAGTGTAAGAATACCTTATTAGTTAAACACACTCAGGAGTTTTGGTGTGACAAACAGATTGTGACTAATATTAAATGCCAAACTTAGTTTAGATAAATACTTGAACTGACATTACATAATCAGTTAATAACTTGATAACTAAATGATTCTTGATTACTCAGCTACTCAGCTATTCTCTGCAGCTCTGCTCCAGATTGTAAGTTGCCATAAGATACTACTATTTGCACCCTGTAAATGCAACAGCACCCCTTACCGATTCACCAGGACTTCAGTTGAATCCTTTTTTATAAACACTATTAGAAAGTCATTACAACACCATGCACACCAATGTCATCATGTATTGGTGTAAATAATAATAATGTACTTTTATTGTACATAAAAGCACACATCACTGTATTATTTAGCTTGTTCTTATTGGACTTAAAGCTATATAACTCTTACATAATAGAACAATACTGTAATTTAAGCACAAGCATAACAACTGTTTAAGTGTGTTTCGGGACAACAGGGAGAGAAAATGCCATAAATTCCTGTCAGAGAGCTTTGCCATCATTGCCCAAGACCCGCTAAGATGTGCAAATCAAGTGCATCTGCTGACCTCATTGACCTCAGGCATGATTGACAGCAGGAGCGAAAAGCTGAGATCGATAAATAAAGTGAAGATGAACCAAGAAATGATGAATCAGTATACATTGTGGCTTGGAGGGCTCCACCTCGAAGCCCAACACGATTGGATCAGCATGTTTGTTTGGGACAAATAGTCTTTGCCTGACATCCACCAGGCAGATGATGACAAAGAAAAGCATCAAGCGCTTTGCCTTGATTGTGTTTCAAACATTGGTTTGAGAGCGGCAGCCTATAAAGTTCCGCCCTCATAACTTTGGATACCAAAGTTGAAAAATGTGTTGGACTTGCAACTGATCCGAGCTGTGAACCAGCACACTTCGTCATGCACTTTGGAAAACAAGCTCTGGTGCAATGACACCACAGCCACATGTGGCTTTTATAACCTCCATGTGTCTGTGTTTCCATGGGAAAGACAGCGGCGCTTCGTCAATGACTCCTCCGAGAGAACGACCTGATGAAACTGAGTCTCCAACCAAATCGCACTTATCAATCTTCGCTGTCTGTTTGGAGGGTCACAGGGTCGCCCCCCTTTCCAAAAAAAGAAGAAAAAAAAACCTCTGCTACACCCTGCAGGTGCTTATCCCCTTTGACTGAAGTGCATGAGTCAAGTGGCTGACATTAGAATAACAAAGGCGGACGGCAGCAGATTGGAGATGGCCGGCTTTCACAGGTGCTGCCGCGGCTAAATCCCGCCGATACAGCGGAGAGATTAGAAGAGTCAAAAGTGATCATGGGTAATTGGTTATCTCACCTCAAGCACCTTGCAGGGTCTTATCCCCCAGTAAGCTTCCTTATACTCTTAAGTGGACGGCAGCTTTGGTGGAGCTGCATAAGGAGGGAGGCTGAAAGTTTTTGGAGGCTTTGAAAGGTTCATTTGAGAAACTGTGAGGAGTTGTGGCTTCTGCCTGGGCATGATGAAAGAGAAGGGATACAGTTATGCCAGCTAGTACACACTCCCGACTCTTTCTCCCTCTTTCTCTCCCACACACACACGCACATCTTGATCCACTCAGGGGCTTCATGTTAGTTTTCATTATCAGCTCTCCCTCTTCACGTAATTGAGCACAATGCACGTTGAGTTGGGCTTGGAGTTCCACAGCGAGAAAGGATGAATACATCATTAACCATGACTTCCCACACAAACACAGTCCTTGGTAAACAGTGTGGATGGAGACGGCGGGCATGCTTCCACTCTCACAAACTATACGCGTAATTTCATTTAGCCTCCTCTCGCCCGTCGGTTTGAAAAACTTCCACAAAGCCTATTTAATTGGTAATCCCAAAGACACAGAGAAGATGATCAGAATTAGGCTATATCATAGCGCCTTAATGAAAGGAGTGTTTTCCATCTAATTTAATCAATATTAGAATATCTGCCAATTAGCAGCATTATTTTACTTTGCGTATGAAAATCAGGACCCTGCTCGTTTATCACGGCCTCATCTCACACATTGGTTGCATTACAAATGTGATAACAATGGCTGATTTTTGATTTCGCCGTTGAGAAATAAGAAGAGAGGGCGGCGTCCTAATTACACTCCATTCAAAGTGTTGATGAGGTTTAACTGGCAAAATTAATTAAAAACTTTTTTTTTCCTCCTTCTCGGTCAAGATTAGAATCATGACGTTTGGAGTATTTAATCAAAAATACATTTTGCAATTAATTAAGCGCTCATTTGCATATATGTATGTTAATTTGAAGGATGGGATTTCAATCACGCGTCTTGAGCAAACCTCATCACGGCAGTTGTTTGTTTTTATTTCATATGTTAACCTTAGCTGGTGTATAGGACAGTTTGAGCAGCAGTAATGGATATTGTGGATTAAATCCTAATCTTAATTCTCTCCCATCAACCTCCTTTTACGGCCACAGATTAGTGCCGCGTATCTAATTTTCCTCAGATTCTCTCATTACCATACTTATCTGTCAGGGCCTTTTTAATTGGAGATACACAGGACATAAAGTTTGTGAATAGATTTCAGATGCTCTCAGTTTGAGAGGGATTAGGCTACATATCTGCGATCCACTCTGGCTAATATACAGACACCGGAGCCAGTTAAAACAGTCTGACAAGTAGGGAGAAAAAGAAGAAGCAGAATCACTCCTCATCTGCAAGTTTCCCTCATTCTTTTCTCTTTTCCTTCACTGGTCCGCAAAGGGAATAGGAGAATCAATTAAAGGCACACATAACAGAGAGAGACAGCAAGCCTTTTAGTTCTTAGGTTAATGGTGAGTTATTGTATGAGAATGACTCTGTGAACATTGCTTAATTTCCCCTCCCTCCCTCCCTCCCTTTCTCTCTGTCTCCCTCCTCACTGTGGTTAATAGCTATTTTAAGAGCAATATGATGTATTACTTGGGGCTCTCTCGGGGGAAACCCGGGGGGCTCCTGTACTGAATCCATTTAAGACGCCGTGGCGATTCCACGGTCACACTCGGCCCTATTCAAACAGCTCTTACCCCCCCAACACACACACACACACACACACACACACATATCCTCCACCTACTGAATTTAATGGGAAATTAACCATTCAGAGCTGT
>JAPQRN010000016.1:6128533-6146000 GCA_037367275.1 Coranthus polyacanthus
CAAAGAGATGCAAATTTTCTCAGAGCTGGGACCTGATGGAGTTGGAGCGCAGAGTGAATGTCAAAGGGGATGGAGGAGTGGAGTGGAGAGGAAAGTAATGGCGTGGGGTGGGGCGGTGGGTGGAGTCAGTCCCTCAGTTATTGATCGATTATTGGGAGGATAAGGTGAGGCCAAAGGGTTACAACTTCCTCTTCTTGAAAAAAAAAATATCCGGACAACTTTCCTTTCCGCCAACTGGAAAGGAAATGGCGTTACTAACTAAGCATCGTATCAAGATGGAAGTGAGTGTTCCTTTTTTTTTTTTTTTGCTTAGTTTGAATAGTTTCCAACTTGGGGTGTTAACCTGTGGGTTTTTTTCAGTCACATATGCCTCAACATTTTGACAGTGAAACTGACAGAGGTGATGAAATACTAAATATTATATTGTAAGCGGAAATGTGAAGAGCACAGATTCATGGAGTGAGTCTTGGAATGCAAATAGCATGATCCTAGTGTGTGTGTGTGTGTGTGTGTGTGTGTGTTTAAAAAGTGTGCTGGGAAGTAATTGTATGGAAAGAAGGTGGAAGTATCTTGAAATTTTACAATTCCAAACAGTTCTCACCTCATTACATTGGTTACACTTTTATAGTTTGAGCGAAGTTGTAAATTTAAGACCAGCTGTTTTGTTTTTTAATCATATTAAGACTTTAACCCAAACGTATGCACTGAAATGTTTTAATTAACAATGAATCAAATTATTATTCTTTGTCATGTGAAAGGCGACAAACCCAAAAAGAATTTCCAAATCACTCTGCAGTGTCACTCAGCTTTTAAGAGATTTGTTAGTGTATTTCGGCTAGTTATATTCCAGCTAACTTTCAGCAACAGGCAACTGTATTTAGTGACACTGTTTGTTACCTGCTAAGCACTGAAAGCAGACTCACAAAGTTGGCGAGTGACAAGTGGAGCATGTAGCACTTAAAGAGCCAGAGGAGTAAGCTAAAAACAAGCATGGAAAGTAGAGTTAAATGTAAAAACTGTAACTTTTGCTAGCAAGTTAACCATGCCAATTTTATGAATATGTGACGTTCACTTTTGTAGAGTTCGGACAACAATTTGCACACATTTAAAAATAAGGAGAATGTGATAACTGCAAATGCCCATGTTTGTTCATCTCCAAAGAATAACTGCTTTAAAAGTTCAAAAATGTACCTACAAATGCCTAGTTAAATGTTTCTTGCTGTGAGATCAGTATTTTTACAAGGGTTTCCATCTACGTCACGGATTGTCACACATGACCAGTGTGCACAGATTTGTGTTTTGGAGCCTCAGAGGTACCAAACCTGTCAATAAGACTCCAACAAGCACATGAAAGAAACTAAACATGTTTTGCCAAATGCTGAACTGTTCCTTTAAACTTATAGTTTTGATCATTTCAATCAGGAGAAGCTACCAATGTAATCTCAACTCGGTGGGTTTGGAGTGAAAAAAGAAAAGGAGGAGTCAAGAGTATAGGATGAAGCCTCATGACGTGAGGAAGGAGAGGGAGAGAGGAGACCTGGAGCAGAGAGGTCCTGTGTGGCTCATCGCCTCAGACAGGAGCTGACAGCTGGGAATGGCCTGCAGTCGATGAGGTGAGAAGGCATTGATCAGAGTGGCCGGTGTGAAAAGCCTGGCAGCAGGTCAGCAGGCCACTGCTCAACTTCAGAGGGACTGTATGAAACAACACTGACAGCGTTACGTATTTATTCTGTAGAGCGTTTGCCTTTTTTTTTTTTCTTAAATTGAAAAATAAATGCTTGATTTTGTTAATGTGAAGCATTACTGTACATGTGTGATGTAGAGTTAAACCTGAGTAAGTTCTAATCTTTGACTTCCTCACCGTAAGTCGTCACATTTGTGTGAAGTAGTTATCACTCACTAGTTAAAGCAGCGCTTGTTCGTTTTTTTTGCTGTTACTGAGTAAATATTTCGTAATTACCTTTCACCACGCTGTAATATAAGTGGTGTGACATGAATTCTACCAACTTCTGTGGACATTTACGGGCTGTAGAAAATCTACCCCGTGACACTGACAGGTAGCCGGTGTTAAATATGTGACTGACAGCTGTAATTACTGATAGCTGTTAAGATTTCCTCAGATGCAACTCTACTGCTCTACTCCTTGGCACAACACCAGATAATGTCTTATTTTGTTCCAGAAACGACCACGACAGAGGCGCGATGAATCACGGGGCAGAGAACATGGATGTCAGCATCATCATTCCCAAAAGCCTTTTTTTTCCGTCCATATGCAACGCAGCCCCCTCTGTGTTTCCAAACTAAAACAGGATCAGCAGCGTCTCCAAAAGTTTCTTTTAGGGATTCTAAAACTCCCGAGTAGTGTGGAGATACTAAGTGTAAACATAGCAAAAGTGTGGACATAGGCCTAGTATGTATTATTTCCTATAATACAACTGATTGGCATCTTGTATTGTATCCTCCTTACCCATAGCATGTACTTGGATGGAGAATTTACCATGGAACTTGCACCATTATGTAATAGTCCAGGCATCTTGGCCTTCAATTTGACCACTTCTTTTTTCCAATTTAATGTAAGTGGCATTCAAACCCTATTAAGAGAAGGCAAAATGTGAAGTATGGCATGTACAGAAACACAAGACTAAGAAAGATAAGGCATGAGCCATGTATGGAGTTGGAGATGTAGTTAGCAATGGGATAAGGAATGGAAGGAGGACAGAGAAAGGATGGAGGGGAAAAGGATGTCACTCCACCTAACGGACAGATGAGGGATGAGTCCACCGAGTGAGGAGCAGTAAATAAAAGAGAGTGACGGAGTGTGTGTGTGTGTGTGTGTGTGTGTGTGTGTGTCTGAGGAGGAGTCTGGTGTGAAAGAGGGAGGAGGTGGAATGGAGTGGGGGGGGTAGCCCACCTATCCATCCCTCTTCCTCCTACCATCCAAAGTCTATCTCTCCACCCACCACCACCACCACCCCTCCACAATCTCTTTTCGTGACAGCTTCACACTCCGGATCAGTAGAGCCGGGGATCGTGCATCTAATCCGTTCCCTGATGCATTTTTAATTGTGCGGGAGAGCAGGAGGATGGGATAAGATGGGGCCGGGGTAGTGGCTGTAAAAGGGGAGGGGAGCGGGGGCTCACCTGCACTGTGTCACACTTGACAGTGAAGTTAGGCTGGTAGCAAATCAGATGAGGTGCTGCTGAGTGGAAGTGATGAAATACAAACTGTTACCTGTGCTGTTACATAAGTAAGTAAAGTTTCCAGCATATATTCTGCACTCATTACAGACAACAGATTCAGTTAACTCAGGCAGAGGAATCTCACATGTGGCAGCATTATTATCAGTGATTACAGTGATGTGAAACTTGAACTCAGGGAAAATAAACCTCAAGCAAAATCAAATTAAGTGTGAATCAAAGGTTGAATTCCTGGTGCTTAATGACACTGCGCACACTTAAAGTCTAATTTTGGTTAATTACAACCGGAGACTTAGCGAACATTATACATCACTAAAAAAAAAATCAGACTGGGCAAGAGACATGAGAACTAAGTTTGCAAAGTTGCTTGGAATAGAAAAAAAGGCAAACAGTCAAATGATTCCCTAAATTGCCTGTTGTAAATACCCATGATGGTTTGCTGATCACAGTTTCTTAGCTCAACCTGCCAAGAAAGAAAACTGTGACAAGAAAACTAGCATTGTTTCTGATTAGTATCAAAGATAATGTGGCTAGTTAGTGAAGTTGCTTTGTTTGTTTTTGCTGTGAACAAAAGTAGAAAGTCAGGGATTGACAGTGTTTCGAGGTAGAAAAGGTATTTCTGTGTCTGCAACACACTGGCACTAAGAAAAGTAATTCACCTTAATACTATTGAGTGGTGACTAAGTGATGGTCTCCCATGTTGCAAGTAGATTGACTAATTTATCCTCCATCTTAATTTCTAGTTGGTTTGACAGGGAAAGAAAAAGAAAAAATCCAGAAAAAAATAAAAAAGCTGCATGGAAAAAAAATTAGGGCACCAGTTCTCCAACCAAAGAATATATTTACAGGGCATGTGAAAGTAATCACGGACGAAAAATATCATGTTTCCTGGACATTACAACAGAACACAAAAGATAAGTGCCTGCAAGGCCTCTGGGGCAACTTTGCTAGCCTTTTAAGTGCCAAAATTACAACCATGAAAACGTCCAATTGAGAGGGAAAAAGCTCAGTTTCGGGGAGTTTGCATAAAAGCTGTGAGGGATATATAAATTGCCTGACTCTGAAAAGACAAATAGGCAATCCACACTTAAGTGAAAATGACACAAGATGTCTGACAAAAGACGCGAAAAATCATATGATGGCCATTAAGAATTGTGCGCTTTTTGAAAAGACATCCAGTCTAAGTGCCTCTTTCCTTTCCTTGATGTGCCGAGTTGAATGGAAGTTCAAATTGTGTACTTAGACAATAGTTTACATTGCGAGCATTCATCTTTCAGACTCTCTAAGAAACTCACGGAAAATGCTTCAAAATTCACAAGTGAAGTGCTGGTTCAGGTAATTTTAACCAAGGCAATGCAAGTGAAAAACGGAGAGAACATCTGCCTACAAGGAAGGCTTTTTTTCTTCTTTTTGGTCCCTGTGTCAGTGCAAGTCAACAAGTCCTGTTACGATATGAACTTGCTGAATACAAACCAAGGCACCTGTTCCCTTATCATCTTCATGGTTTGGGGGGTTGAAGGAGATGTGATGCAAAACTTTAATCTCACTTTTTAAACCCCCCTCACTTCCTGTAGGCTGAGGATGTTCTTTTTTTTCTCTGTGTGACACAGTTACAGTAAGTAAGTTTCAGTGCATAGTGTAGTTCTAAATATCTGAACATTTATATATCATATATTATATTAATATGTATTTATTTATTTACATAATGTATTGTCACCATTACACAGTTGCAATCAGAGTTACATGAACCCTGTGTAATTAACTGGCTTACATCTGCATCTTTCATGGAGCCCAAAAAATCATATAGATCACAGATTGGTCCATCCAGAATCGTCGCTGCATTAATACATATGTGTTATCATGTTGTGATGCGGGACACAAGCCGCGCTAACGGGAACTCAACAAAAGCATCGGAGCATGTTTTCAAGTCAGCTCTATCAACATAAAACTATACTCTCACCTGAGAAAATCTTAATATAACGTTTTATTTCAGATATTATAACTTACTTTTAAGTTTCATCTTCGCCCATTGTTGCCTCGCCTGTAGCTGCAGTCGAAGGTGACGTCACAATAGTTTATGTTGCGTTGTTATGACGACCAGCCGTGCTGAGGGAGTGTACTGCACAATCAAGTCGACTCAAGTTAAGGCAAGTTGAGTTAATACCATCGGTGGAAAAGTGTACAAAAGTGTACCTAAACGAAAATGTGCGACATTGCAAAGATGTTGGAGCCAGTCATGATCCCGCAAAAAAACTTTGATGAGTGTGATGTGGAAATCTGAAACCATGACTGTTCAGACTCTGAAAATGTACGTTGAAGAGAGAAAGGATCATCTGGTGTCTAGCAGTGAAAGTTTTAAAATAAATAATATTGGAAGATTCTGGATTCTTCAGTGAGGAGGAGGAGGAGGAGATGTCAATACAATTTTTAGCAAGTCCGCTTCACTTTTCATTTAGAAACTGAAACGACTGCCTCGTGTTTGGATGCTTGTGCCAACCAGTCACATTGCAGTTTACATCCACGTCTGTCCAAACTTGTATAATACATGTAGTGAAGACTTTGAAGGAATGTAATAAAAAGTATTAAGTGTATTTTATGGTCAAATGTATGTTATCGCTATATTGACATTTAAGATGTCAATGAATAATTTCCAGTGTGAAACACGCTGTCTTGTCTTCACTTGCAGGCTATTTTTACACACAGGAATATGGTGTTGATTAATGGCCAGAAAAGTGTTTTTACAGAACATTATGATTTCACAGTAAAGCAGGACCTTATACCTTTTGGATAGAAAATGTTATCACATCTTCATTTTATCCCATTACACATTTGTGTGATTTTTTTTGTCTTTTCACAATCGACATTTGAATTCTTGTGTTATGGCTAAAATGTGTTTTTTTAGGTGACAGTGACCTTGACGTTTGTGCCACATTTGAAGAATTTCTCTTATGACTTCACTCAGATTTTACATTCAGAAGAATGGACCGACGTGAACAACAAAAAATCTAATCAGTTCCTCTTTGAGTTCAAGTGGTTTGTGCCAAATTTCAAGAAATTCAGTCAAGCTGCTCCTGAGATATTGTGTTGATGGGAATTGGACAGGCTTGTGGACACACCATGGGACAGACAGACAACCTGAAAATACAATGCCTCTGGCCAGAATAAAAGTATTAATCACTGAAGGTTATTTTACTACAGTACCTCTTCTGACATAACTGGAGGGGATGTTTAAAATTGATTGTATTTCTTCATTATTGCAATCTTACAAAATATATGCAGGTAATTTACTTACTGATTTTTTTTCTTACCACTGTGTCACACATTCCTCAAAACAAAATGCCCTTGTCTATGTGACCTTTTTCATTGGTTTACTGTAGTTTTCAGTTTCCATGTTGCAAATTAGTTGAATTACTGATCAACTTTTTAAACTTTGAGCCTGATCTGCAAGGAGGCAATTTATGGAAGTATCCATAAACGGAGCCAAAGCGGATTTGCAGAAAGATACGTGCTTCATTCCACAATGCCAAGCCACCAAATAGGTAAACAAGAGTGTGTGTGTGTGTGTGTGTGTGTGTGTGTGTGTGTGTGTGTGTGTGTGTGTGTGTGTGTGTGTGTGTGTGTGTGCGTGCGTGCGTGTGCGCATGTTGGAAATAACACCTTGGGAATGGTCTGCGGTTCAATGTTCCCTCATGAAATATGATTTTATAAATCCTTCCAAAAAATTATAATAACCCAGATAAGCTCGGGGCTTAAGTGATCCGCAGAATCAGTGGTTTGAGAGTTTAACATCAGTACCTCTGGAGGTAATTCTGATGCAAATGTGTGTGAAGACTCACAGATAAATGCCTTTGGCTGGTGAATGAGGTCCAGGTGGGAGTGTGCTTTATATGTTTCAGCGAGTGAAAAGGAGAAAAAAAAAAAAAAGCCATGTGGCGGAGGGAAAAAAAAAACATCAAATCCTAAACAAAATGCGGATGGCAGCAGTGCTGACTCGCCTCTTAGTGCATTGTGACGGGCTTTGCTCTATTTCATGTGAGTATCATCCCTGGTCCTCATCCGTCTCTCCCTCCCTTCTTACCTCTCTATCACCCATTCACTCGCCTCCCCTATCAGTTGGCTTATATATTAGCCGCTATTGCAGGCAGTGATTAGCCCTGCTACTCCTCATCTTTCACTCAAATGACTTTTTTGACCATTTCCACAATAGGACAAATGCTACACAACAACTAGAAAGAGGAGAATAAGAGTCGACACCAAATAGAGTAAAACACATAAACATGTTCTGCATGAAGTCAGTGTATTAAAGGATTACTCTGACATTAAAATTTTTAGTCATGTATTTTGCTTTAAAGGGGCAACATTAAATATATTTACATTAAAAAAAATACATACAATTATCAACTGAGTTTGAAGAAATAAAAGTTTTTGTGTAATGTTAAAGACTGGAAAAACCACAAGCAGTCTTATTTCAAAATATTTAACAGATATTACCATCATGTTAGAAAAAAAGTTTTTCCCAAAAGTGGTTTCTGTTTTTTTTTTGTTTTTTGTTTTAATCTAGGTTTCATTAAGATCATTTGTGTTACAGTCATCATCTCTCTCCATCCATTTGTTTTTAATAACTTAATTTGATGATATAAAAACAGAACAGCTGCCAAGGCTGTCAGAAATAAATTCCAGATTCTAGTTGCAAAATGCATCCCAGAGGCACCATGGCAGCTCCCGTTGCGGTAGCAGTTTCTTCATCTACTTCGTGTTCACTCTGCAATCCTGAAAGTGTACAGTCTTTAGCTGGACTATTTGGCAACCCAGAGACAATTATCCAATCACACCAGAATAATGATAAAACAAAACTATTCCAATGTTAATGAAAGTGGGAGGCTTCAAGGATAAATCTTGAAGCCTCCAATGAGAGCAAGGCCTCAGGTCACCTGCTCACCGAAACTTTACAGACCTACACACACACTCATTTGGCCCTTAATGCAGGAAGTGGACATATTCACACAGACATTAAGTAAATCCAGTTAAAAAGAACAGAAATTTGCTTAGAAATAAATGTTGACATGACTACAGGACAAAGACATGTTTGCTATAATTAATATGTTTAACATGAAGTTGAAATAGCTTTTCTTCTCCAAGTAATTTTAACAGGACCAGCCACCACGGTGCTAGTTTCCAAGTGCTGACTATACTTGAAAATATCTTCTAATTGCCTGAAATCTCTACTATGATTAATACTTGACAAAAAAAAAATAATCAAAAAGTTGAATCCCAGTCACATTGTATTATGTGTCTTAAAAGATGTAATTTTTTCTGAATGTACATTCAGTGGAATTACTGAATAGTGAAATGACACAGCGGTTACATTTGCTAGGCATTAATACATTTATTTTACCTTTAATGGCCAGTGGAGAATAGAAGCTAATAAGAGCCCTTTTAGCCATTTTCAGTAGAATAGCTGGAGCACTTAAGGAATGGAGAGCTGGAGTTGAGGTGTCATGGATTCTCAGATCTGATCGTGGAGTCATTTGTGTGTGTAGTGTTAATTACCAGTGCATACACGGACCCTAATGCCTTTCAAATTAACTCCCCAATAGCCCTTTCTTTTAAATCTGGGACTCTAATGAATAGTAAAATTGAAAATCCCCATATTGATGTCATCTTTTGCCAATGTGATAGAGTGATAATTTTTTCTACCTATTATTAACTGTGCTGTGCCTTTTAAAGTGAAATACCCCCCTGCTGTTTCAGTTTCCCTCAAAGGCCATCACTAGCCATTTAAAACGCATGCTAATAATTGCCTTGACAAACCCAGGCCTTGGTATCAATTAGCACCTGAATGGGGGACTGTGGGTAGATTTAATGGGAGCTGTTAGTCCGCTAGCGGATTGTAAGTGTTGCATAAAAGTCAGCTGAGTTCCTAAGAGCTTGGACGACCACTTTTTTTTTTTTTTTTTCACCAATCCACTAGACTGAAGGCTTTTGTTTCATTTCTGTCTGTGTTCGACCAGCTAATGGATCAGGTTTCACAGCCCGGCGTGAGCCATCACTCAGGGTGAATAAGGCAATAAAACAATATAATAATTATTCTAATTTGTGGGATAAGTGTTAAGGAAGGTAACAGATTTAGTTTGGACAGGTGAAAACTAGTAGCATGTCTGTATTATAAGAACCTTCACTGTGGAACAGATACAGTGCATGGTGGACCGAGTAAAGTCAACTAAAATGGTTCGACGTGTCAGTAAAAACTCACTATTAAAGTTGAATTAAAAATAAACTAATACAGTAGCTTGACATTTTAATAGGCCTTTTGGCTTTGTGTTAAAAAGCTGAAGATTGATATCAGTGTCCCGTCTGTGCAGTAACATGTAGCCTGATTCAGGATGTGGTCTAGCTTAGCAGTAAGACTGGAGGCGGGGGAAGCAGCAGGCCTGGCACTGTTCAAAGTTATGAAATATGCCAAATGAGATTACTATCTAAAGCTTACTATCTAATGCGGTGTTCGTTATTAGTTTCATCTACAAACAACACTATAGAACTCAAAATGTGTAATTTTAGGGGAGATCACATGTCAGAAGATTTTTTTTAGCAACAAGCAGCAACTGTGCTCAGTTTCCTAGAGTGTATTTTTACAGCGGGGTTTCTAGGTTTGGTACCTTTATACTTATATATATAGACCTCCAAAACCTCATGAACTATCATTGCACAGATGTACATTTGTGATTGTGAAACAAAAAAGGTCAAAGTAGGATAGATCATCTGGTGACTGTGAATGTCTATATAAAAATGAACATTGTGACCTTCTAGTAGCAGTTAAGGAAATGTCATGGGATCACCAAAGTCACGTGGCTTGATCCTCTGGGCACAATGGATATATACATATATATATACAAAGACACAAAGACGTGCCACCACAAAATTTGAGAAAAAGTTTGCTGATAAGCTAAGTCATTAGGATTCATCCTTTGGGGCCATGAATGTTTGCACAAATTGTCATTGCAGTTATAGTCATCCTAATTGTATTAGTTGAGAAGTGGTACTGAATACCTGATGAGATATTACAGATATTACAGCCTGATATACACTGTGTGATTTTTGAGTTGTCCAAGATAAAATACAAGAAAATGTAACAATATCTTTGATTCTGGCATCAAAATAGTAGTCCTAAAAATAGTAGTGTGAGACAAAATAGATAGATGGCCTTATGTTGAACTTCTCTCTGAAAATATGAAGTCAGTGAGAGTCATTCTGGTTCTTGCTCACCTGCTGAATTGGACTTTCAGAGCTTCTGTTAATTGAATAAAAGTTTGATTTTTTTTCATATTTTTTCCTGGTAGAAACCTTGACTGCAATCATGGCGAATAAGTCACACTAACAAGGCTGTCAGATGACTTGGTTATGCAAATATTCAATGACATGTACTGCTGTATTGTACCGTGTGAGTAAGCTAGCATTTAGCATCACCTCACCATCACCCCTTGTGTTCCTGCAGCCCTTTCGTCCAAATATTGTCACTTCTGGCTAAAAAGAGCCAAAGTGGCCAAAACACAAACTCCTCATTTCAAAATGGCAGTCCAAAAACCAATGGAGATGGAGGCTCCTTCTATTTCTTATATACAGTTTGTGGCTAAAAGCTCAAACCTCAGGCTCTCTTTTTTTCCATACACATAAATATCACTATTGCAGTGGTACAATTTTTAGCTTAGCTTCATTATTTACTACTATAATGGTGTAGATGTACAACTTATGTTGTATTTTGTCTTGTGTTCTCCCCTATGATTCAGTAGGTGATATAATCCTAAACTCCACATACATCAAACTGGATGTCATACCCAAGTTTATTAGTATATGTCACACAGGTTGGCTGGCAATAAATTTATAAAATCATTAAAATGTCACAGTGTGTAAGCTCCTTAAGGGCCAAAGTGGTGGTCAACCAGCATTGCCATCTATCATTGCTACCAAACAAGACAAATGTTTATGTGTATATGTTTGTGAATGTGTCTGTAAAAGCTTTAGTTACTGGAGGGCAAGCCCACAGACAAGCACGACAGAAGCTCAGGATGTTTTGGTGCTTTTCTCTTGTAATGGACACAGATATTAGCACATACTGTACATGAGAGTCTTATGAGCTGCGGTGGCATCTCTTCCCAGCCTTCATCTGAGTGCTCTGGAGGGAGCGTGTCCCAGCCTGAGGGATGAGGAATGGTCTTAATGAAGTCGGACAAGCCGGAATACATGCATAAGAAAGATTTTAAATATTGATGTGATGTCACTACGCAGCTGCATACACGGGTTACAGTGGATCAGTTAGCTGTTGATGGCCCTCGTCTAATACAGCAGCACAAGGGGGATGATTAGGCTCATCAGAGGTGATTGTGTATTCTGTAGGAGGCACAAACACAACGCACACACCATCTGAATCAAAGGGGCTTCCTGTCTTTCTGTGCTGCTCCAATGGACTGCTGTACTATCAATTTATTTTCAGACTGTAAATTATTCACAGGCACATGTAATTAACAGCTAGTGAATTTATATCGTATGGCTATGCAAGATATTAATGGGCTTTTATTAAAGGGCTTCATCAAGGTACAGAAGGCCTTTCAGGAACATTGAATAAATGGTGCTGTAATTGTTCAAAGAAGAAGTGTGATGACAAAAATGGTTATGATTACTTTGGAGTATTATTTCTGCTGCAAGTCCAAAGAAATGAACATAGGAAGGAAGGAGGACAAATTGAACAAAAACAAACTGCAGAATAACAGCAAAACTACTTCAACTGGTGAAAATGTGAAGCATGAAAGGCATCAGAAGTCCCACAACAAGCCAGCAGAGGAGATAAAGTAGATGTAAGAGTGCGAGCCAAGCAGGGAGAGGCAAGAGGGTTGAAAAGAGGGTTATGTTCTACATTACATAAACATGAGGGACACACAAGTTTCCATGCCGTGCCGAGAGAAGCGCAGCGTTTACTTTGAGCCCTCACAGTTAAAACAAATCTTGAGGTCAAACTTCAGGCCCGTCCGCTCAGGCGCGGGTCAGTGTTAAATTATTCAGTCAGCCGGGGACTCGAAGACGGACCAGATCAAGCAAGTCGAGCGATGCCAGTTACATGCCAGAGACCCAGCGGTATCCTCTCCAAAAGACTGTAAACACCATCCATTTTCCAGCCACAGACACTTGTTTATTTAAATACCAGCAACCAGCGCAGATGTTGTGAAAAACAGAAAATAACATATTTCTCACACATATCAACATGAGGGCGATGGAAAGTGAAAGGACCAGAATCTGGGCCGACCTTTGATCTCAGCAATCATATAATCGGTTTGAATTTGATGGTCGGCATGTGGTTTTGTTGTGCGATTCTTTGGGAAGCCGTGACATTGAATGACAAGAATGACTACACACAGCTCAGTGTTGACTTTGATCTCAAGAATGCTCAAACAACCTGGATTATTGAGTCACTAAGTGGCGCATAAAATGTGTTAATCGAAGAATATCAAGTATAGACTCACAGAAAGGCAAGTAATCTTAGTGCTTCTTTCGGGTGAAGGAGTGATATCAGTTACTAATAAGAGAAAACAATAAAAAATTGTCATAGTATGACCAAGAAACTACATGACAAGGCCAGAGGCTACC
The DNA here is from genome assembly GCA_037367275.1 of Coranthus polyacanthus. Taxonomy (NCBI): domain Eukaryota; kingdom Metazoa; phylum Chordata; class Actinopteri; order Kurtiformes; family Apogonidae; genus Coranthus; species Coranthus polyacanthus. Next base: position 6,141,368 of record JAPQRN010000016.1, read on the forward strand.
TCACAGCAATATTTTATATTTGTGCTAGAGTTTTAGTGTCATTATATGAAAGGTGCAATTTATAATATTTGCACATGTGCTTCGGTGAAGTTTGTGTTGGAGTCTGCGCAGTGCTGGGAGCTGGTTGGTTTTTGATGTTAGCATACTGGCGCTTTGTTTGTATTTTCAATGGCCATCACGGAATTTTTTTCTTCATGATCTTCATTGTCATGTTAGACTAATATGTAACACGATGGTGCTAGTAATCTGCATGTGATTGGTGACAAAGAAGAGCCACTAAACACCTTTTTTTCAGCCATTTCGTGCCCTTACTTGTATTACTCTAAAGGTTTTCATTCACCGAAATTTCGTCCTAAGACAGACAAGGCTGACATCATTACATGTGTGGAGAAAAGGATGAATAGTACATACAGAGCACATGTACAATATGTTCAGTGCTTATGGGATATCACGCAGATCCCATTCCAATTCGGGGCTCCCATGGCTGCTCGCCTTCTAGGCTTCCCAGCTCACCAGTCCGCCTTATTAATCCCAACCACGGAGTCCATTTCAGTCAGTACGTCTCCCTCAGCTTTTTCTTTACACTGCCATCGCCCCTCCCTCTCCATTCCCAGGCATAGCCAGGGTTAACATGCTAATTCCATTTTATGAGCTCTGACGGAGCCCACTCTCCAACACTTACATCTGTTCAACAATTATTAGACCGTTTTTTGCTATAAAAAATTCAACACCCCCGAGTGTCGCACGGGCAAAACCTGAAAATTTATGCAGTGAATAGAATGGTTAATTTCTCAGAGGGAAAAAGGGAATGGGCTAAAAACTGAGATTTGCTTTGAGAGTCTGCATTTAAATGAACCATATATGGATGACTTGGCTTGGCTGGGTAAAGACACAGAAACCCATTTGTACTTAGGAATAGAACAAAGATAATAAAGATTACACTAAAACGCTAAGCCACCAAAAACCTAGGCTATCTGACCATTTAAATACTATGTTTAGTTAAAACTAGTGAGCTGACTCTAACCTGTACCCCAAATTGAAATAGAATTCTAAGGATGTCTACGTTGTTCTTTTATTTTTCTCAGTAGTGTAAACGTTAAGATAATTCTGGTCAGCTAATATAACATAATATGCAACGTTTCACTGTAAAGTAATAACTTAATATTATGCCTTAAAAACATACAGCAGCGCTAGTTTTATTCAGACGATTTTTACATCACACCCCAAGATCACTGCTGGTAAAGACAAGACAACCCTGAGAGGAAGACTGGAACATCGTATCACCAATACATCAGTGATGTATTATCACAATACATCAATGAAACAGCCAGTACTTTACCTGAGACTGACAAGAGATTGAAATCCACTAGAAACAGACATCATCCGCTGTCTGTTAACACCAGACCAGTCACAGCAATGACTGGGAAGGAGTGAAAGGTCAGGAGTCCATGGATGCCCAGAGATACATCATAGAGGATCAAGCACAAATTATTTTTCAAGCGCAAAATAAAATTTTCTTTTCTTCTTTTATATACGGTGGCCCTGATCCAAAACACTGCATTTCACAAAACATTACATTTAAAGGTTCAGTGTGTGATATTTAGTGATATCTCGAGGTGAAGTTGCAGATTGCAACCAACTGAATACCCCCCACCTTCCCCTACAGTGGCCACAAAAAACACAAAGGTTCTTTGTTACAGCCAGTGTTTGTTTTGTCCGTTGTGGGCTTTTTAGTGAAGGGGATATTGACTCTGGTCAACACTGAGACATGTTTGACAGTAATACACCTTAATACTAGATGCCACCCATTATAAAACGGAAAAAAGAAGAAGAGGAAGTCCCTTTGGAGCTACTACTGAAACATGATGGAGCAACATGCTGGAAGGCGACCTGTTTCCTCTGAAATAAATGGCTCATTCTAAGGTAATAAAAGTGGTTCTAAATGATTATTCACTAATGAAAACATTATGAATATTATATTGCAATTAGATCCTCCTCAGTCCCCCTAAATGTTACACACTGGACCTTTAATGTTCTAGCAATCTATGATAATAATGACATTTCACAAAACACAAGATTTGTTTTCAATTCATGAGTCAGTTGCTAAAGCAATTATTTAGCAAAGATGTATAACAAATGCATTTTAATCACAATTAAGTTGAATACTGTTTTTAGGTACACATCCTAAAATGTCGTGCTAAGCAGTAGCTGTCCACACCTCTGGCTGCAGATGGAGAAGAGGTGTTGAAGCTGACTTTCAGCACTTTTCACCAGGTCCACCAGCAGTCCAGACTGGGCTCCCTTATTAACATATACCACCATGTGAAAAATGTGTGAAATAATGTGAAAGAAAATGTAAAGGCAGTCTAATACCCCAGCTAATGCAATTGCTGGTCCTTAATTGATGAATCTACTTTGTCATGTCCATGCAGGGAGACTGGCGGAGGACTCGCCATGACAGATATCTTTAATAAAGTTGCTCTTCACGTGTCAGGATATATGATCACAATTGCCTGCCTGGGAATCATTTTCAAATCAGTATCTCATGTGTAAGACAGGAGGTGGTGAAGATCCCCAGTCTGCAGCTGGACAGGGAGAAAAAGCAGCATTTAAGCTGTAATCAATTTAATTCTAAATTAGACATGATAGAGTCCTAATTACATTGAACAGAAATAGAGATAATCAAATAGTTACTTATTAGCCGCGCTAAGATTCGGATAAGTATACATTTGTAGAAACTGTCGCACACGAATTCGAATTTAATTAAATTACAGTCTCACTGCTGCTTTACCATCAGCACCAATAGATGACACACCTTATGGCTTGTGGAAATCTATATGTGGGGATAATGATAGTGGTGAGGATGGGGATGATGAATATCTGCCCAAGGCCTAATGGGGGCTTTATTCAGATGAGGGCCAGGCAGCCGGACCACGTGCATGGCCACCTTGCGCCTTCACCCCCCACCCTCTGGAAAGTATAATTCCCTAAATCCCTTCAACCTCCCCCCGTCCACCCCCGAACTCCGCTTCCACACATACCACCTACCTCCTCAACTTGACAGGCTGGAGGGATGACCCTGAGAATCACATTATGTATATTTCTTTAGCGGTCGCAGCGCATTTGCATGTAGAAGACAGTTAAAATAAGGCCATAAATCAGCGGGCAAACATATAAATGGATTTGTGGTGAGATTGAAACCCCCGGCGAGTCTCCTGAGCAAATATTTCAAGCCTTCCTCATCGCCAGGCTCAGAGATATCGGCTGTCATTAACTAACCCAGGCCTCTCTGACCACTCGGCTTGTATATTCGCTTCATTACACGACTGGGGGACGACTATACGAATGGCTGCCCCTGATAAATCTACCTGCACATTCTGATACGTGCTTTGTCACCAGGGGAGAAACACTTAAAGCTGAAGCTTTATCTTATTTCTTCAATGGATATTTTGGCTAATGCAAAGGAAGCAACACTGTCACACTGAAAACTCGTCTTTATACAAGTGTAAATGCCAAAGCACCAGCTGATTAAGGGCCAATTTTATATAAAATAGCAGATATAACGGGCAGTTGAATATACAGTGTGCTCATTCATCATCATCAGAAAATGCAGTATAAATGTAAAAAAATTACATTGCTGCTCTTTGCATGAGTACGTTCATTGGCAAAAACACAAGTAGACAGACTCACTTTCTCACACCAAGTGTTTAAGCAGCATGTGAAAGGGTGAGGCGTATTTCTTTTGATCGTGATTGATAGATTCAGTGTTTTGTGTTGAGTAAACTTTCAAGAACTTCCAACAAATTTCCATGAATGCAAATGGTGACCATAGACCAATAGGAGATTGTCTTCACATTGCTTATCTTTCAGAAAAAATATGTACAGTTATGAAAGCTGATGGTACAAATAAACTGTGAACTTCGCAATTTTTTGTCACAGCATCAGACCAGTGTGATTGACAAGCACACAATCAGGTGGATTTCTTACTGTAATGTGAACATTATTTTTTACTATTTAGCTTGTAATTGTCACAACAGAAGATCAAATATTTACTATGATAACCTTCCTAGAGTTGTAGAAACCCTGTCTTAACCACAGTGCAGCATTTTTCATCTGAGAAGCCTTTAAATTGATAGATCAATTTCACAAATGGAAAGTCCTGGAGTGTCGTTCTCCACAGGACCTAAAGAGCAACAATCCCACTGACATATAGCCCTTTGGATTGTGTTGATACATTTGGGTTTTTGGTGTGAACGCAGCCTCAGGCCCTGTTCAGACCAGGCTTTAACATCGACGTGATCAGATGATCAGATGATCAGATCTCACTTCCCCTCTGTATATATAAATAAACAGGTTCAACAGTCTAAAACATAGCATTTAATTTCCTGCAGGTATTTTTGGATGCTGCACAATAGCTGTCAAATTTAAGACGCTGCCATTTAAATGTTTGTAGGTACATGAGGAATACAGAAACCATCAGAAGACTGAATGAAACATTAACCGGGTACCAAAAAAAAAATATCATTCACCGTACACTTTAGGGGGGATGTTTCATTGTGTTGTGGGGCGATAACACATAGAAAATGCAATTCTTTGGCGTATCCATCGAGCATATCACACACGGCAAACGTAA
>JAPQRN010000016.1:6146100-6159209 GCA_037367275.1 Coranthus polyacanthus
GTGTTGTGGGGCGATAACACATAGAAAATGCAATTCTTTGGCGTATCCATCGAGCATATCACACACGGCAAACGTAACAAGACAAAAATGTACGAAAAAAAGACATAAAAGACATAGGATGAAAAAGACGCAAAAGACAAAGGGAGATGAAAATGATGTATTAATGAGAAAAAGAGCTACTTTTTTGAGTGATCAAATTTGTAAACATTATGCCATAACCTGGTATGAAAATGGTTTATTCAAATATCTGGTATAAAAAAAAAACTCTCATCAGCTGAAATGTAAAACTCTCAGTATCAACCTTCAAAAACCCAATGGCAGTGGAACCCTTGTAGGAACATTAACGGAGCTTGTTGTTCTCCTGATCACACAGATGCCTCTTTGTCATCACGTACCCATCCAACATGTCATAGCGGTCCAGCACAGACTACTCAAGTCATCGCAGAGCATCAACCAGCCAGGCCCAGATGTTTTCCAGCAGCTGACTGAGGGAAAGCATGGCATGTCCAGTCAAAGAGGCAGCTTCCTCCATGTTGGCCAACACCTGCCTTTACAGCTGCTCTGCCTCAGGTTCCATCTCACTGCATCCACACACCTACAGTAAAGAGGAAAACATCTTGATAGAAGTTGTTGGGATTCAACCTCCACCAGTGAAGTTGTCAGGCTCACATATGGCTCTGGCAAGAGATGAGGAGAAAACTTGTACGCAGTGTAGCCGCTAAAGCCTGATGGCAGTTGTGGAGGTGGCTGCTATTGACAAATGGATAGTTATGGTACACTTGGCTGGGACTCATCCAACTGTTGGTGGTTTCTAAATATGGTCAAGAAAATCTGCCTGTGGAGCTGGGGGACTTGATTGCACAGTTATTTGTTGGCTACTCAGTTTTGTGTTTGAGCTGTAAACACGCTACGTTGTTTGTGTGATTCTTTGATTTTCCTCAAGAATGTGCACTCTAGTGATAAACAGTTGATCTAAAATCTGCTTTACACAATTTATGGTCACTGAGTTGTTTGAAACATCCATGACACAAGTTAACCCAAAGTTCTCCTCAAAATGCCTACATTGTCAAATGGAGGGTGTAAAGGAATCTTAACCGCATGGATAGAAAAATTCTCAAATGAGAACTGCCCAATGTGGGAGAAAGGAGCGCTTCCTCTAGCGCCAATTAGTAGAGCGCACAGCCCCAGATTTTAGGCTACATTTTTAAGGGGATTCTATCTAACTGTTTAGGCAATGTGCAGATGCCTGGGTAGTGCCTGATAGATTTGATCAAGCTCAAGTAATCAGCTTTTACACACTTTCAGGCGTGTGCGGTACGCCGTTAAAAATATCAAGTCACCAAAAATCCTGACTCCTATACTCCTGTAGGAGGGGTCAGATTACACATACACTGTAATAAATATTATTTATTTGGCAGTCTTCAAAACAGATGTTACAAGGTGTTTCAACTAGGCACTAGAAATGATGCAAGACTAAACATTTTCAAAAATAAATCTGCTGTAAATCTGATAACAATTAACTGATCCGACTAACAAGTGTTTGTATCATGTATCTCTGTATCATATAGCTCCAAAAACATGATAAAACACACACACACACACACACACACACACACACACTGTAGTTTCTTTGGATGCAATCAAACATACACTGTTCTGCTGCCACGAACGTGCAATAATCCCCCTCTGAAAGTTGTCCCCAACATATCAACTATTTCCTCCTGCCTGTTTGATAACTGAAAGTTGTTTGATGAAACGTTTGAGTCTATGTATTTATGATGGATTGATGGGGAAAATTGTATGTAGATTTTTGCTATTTTACTTATTACTGTCATCATGAATATACACAAAAATGATATGATACGATTGCAGTACTCTAGCCAAATAACAATCTATTGATTATACAGAACATACACTATAGTCTATACACATTACGCATACGTACATACTTGATACTTGAGATGAATGGAACAAACATTAAAAAAATATTAGTTATATTGTAAGTGATTATACACACTCCACACAGTGAGGCGGTGGTGCTTTCAGCTCATGAATTCCTGTTTACTATTTCATGATTTGTGTGGCAGCCTCTCACATTAAGCAAAATAAATGAAAGCACATTACATTTTAATTAATATCAAAGTGAGCGGAGGTGACACCTAATCGCCATGTAAACACAGAAATGGCGCTGCCAGCTCTTTTTATTATTTATGTGAGTGGACACATCCTCGTCACATTACATTAGGGAGCGAGGAGGCGGGCCGCGTCAGGGTCACCACGCAGATCCCGCAGCGTGTGACACACAGAGCACAGCTGACGGCCTGCTGCCACGCTGGCATCCTGACTGGCTCCAACACGTCGCAGCGCAAGAACTTCATCCATATCCAAACTCCAAGTGTAGCCTTTGGAAAGCTTTCACCCCATTACGGTGGACGAGTGTCCGAGTTTAGGTTTCGCATGCGACATGAAGCCAAATGAGGAGGCGACACAAAGGCGCGCAAAGACAAAGGGAGGAGACACATGCGGACACTGAACACGCTGAGATGTGCTTTAGGCAGCACCAAAGACAAGAGACTGTCAGTGAAGATAAAAATGTTTCAGCATGAAAAAATAGTGCATGAAAGGGTCTATCAAGAACACAGGAAGGCTACGATGGGGATGGTGACGATACCTGCAGAATATAACCAACAATGTATTGTACTGTGACACAAAATTTCACATCTGCTTGAATGCATTTCCTTCCATGTTTCAATGTAACACCTACTGTGGTGGTGCAGAATTTGTAGCAAACTGCTCCCTTAAAAAATTAAAGTACATTTGGGTGAAAATTAAACATTCTACCTGATAGAAATACATCTTTACATTCATTCAAACTTTTCTGTGTGCTTTTCAAAAGAAACAGAGGGCAGTTAAGGGACAGAACTTCCTGTTGCTGTAAATACTTGGCTAGAATGCCAAATGTAACTAATTCGTCATTGAAAATAGTCCTAACAAATGCAGCACTTCCTCTTGTTTTAGTAATGTTTGCCATATTTTAGAACATTTTGTGAGCCTTTGGTTTTAAAAGATGTACCTCTTTAGTAGGAACCAGCAGGACTAAAGGGGTGGTAAACATGACATATATAGGGATATTAACATTTTTCATATGACAAATTGTCCTTGCATTTGTTCATGTGTATGACCTCAGTCTTGATGGAGTATTTAGACCTAAAAATAAGATTTTGTTTTCCTCTCAAATGTGAAAAAAATACTTTTAATTACTTCAGTTAAGGTAAGAAAACAGTCAGTGTATGAGTGAAGCAGAGTGCATGAGTGAAGTAAGTATAATACCAGGCGATGTGTTGTGTTGTATGAATCAATACTTTAATGCGAGGTGTGAGGTATCTGGAGCTCAAAGATGTAAATATGCATCCAAACTCTCTCTTGTTTGTGCGAGTGTCAATTATAGTTATCAGACAGAAGCAACACTCAACACAGACACATTTGGTCCAGTATATTTAATTGTCCTACATTCAAATGTGTTTTCTTCTCTCGCTGGTAGGTTGGAAGCAGGAACAGTTAATAGTGCACATAAGCACTGTCCGAGACATGCAAATTGAGATGGTTGCAAATGGAATTTCTACAATATCAAGCCTTGTTAGCGCAGGAGTAGCAAAGCACTAAGGACAATCAAGACACCTTGTCACTTGCTTTTTTTTTTATCTCCTACCTCCTTGTGAAGAGAAAGCACTTTGAATCTGCTACTTTTTCTCCCGCATTTACATAACAAAGCCCCCAAGAATAAGGTAGAGATGTGATGAAGCAGCCTCCACTACTCCTTCTGAACACCCATCAACATGCCTCAGACACACACAAACACAGATGGGGGCGTGTGCGCGTACACACTTACCCATGTGTATTCTCTCTCTCTCTTTCTTTTTTTTTTTTTTTTATCTCTCAATAAAAGTATCTGACAACCAAAACCCCAAAGATCTCCAATGCATGGCTTCACAGCACGGCTACGCAGTCAGCAAAATAAATTGAAAGCATTAAGAGAAAGTCAAAAAAGTGAGGGACTGAGAGAAACGGAAAGAGAGAAGGAAAATTTAAAAAAAAACATAAAAACAAAATAACCTCTCTGCACCAACTACAATCCCCCCACTGCCACCTACATATAACCCCCCTCCCTGCATTTTCCTCTCTCCCCCACCCTACCCCACCCTCAGCCCAACACAGCTCCCCACTTGGAAAGAAACAGGATGAAATGACATTATGCATATGAAAATGTCCAGAAAGATGTTTGATTTATGTATGCATTAGATGCAAATTCTATTACGGGACACAAGGCGGGCTGTGAGATTTCCCACTGAACACTTGGCTGCCCTGATCAAACCCCATCTCATTAATTCAGACAAGGGGGAGAAAGATAGAGGGAGTGAAAGAGGAAGAATTGGAAGAAATTTACAACCCAGACATAGATTTCTCAAAAAAGCAAGAGAGAGAGAGAGTGTGGGGGGTGTTGGGGCAAATTACATATCTTCCCTCTGAGGCCAACGCTGAGTGTTGTAGAAGAGGAATTTCTGACCAAAAGCCCGTCCCATTGGCAGCTCCGATGTTTGGATGGCACAGATGACGGGCAACACAAAACATCAGCTATTTGGAGAGTGTGTTCGCAAAGAATTTAGAAGAATATTTCACACTTGAAGACTACACTTCTGACTCGTCATCTTTGTTATGAAATATTTTAAAATAACATTGCTGAGTACGATCCAAATCAAATTTAATCAAAACTGATGGAATTGATGAAAAAAAGCTATAAAAAGACAACAGGACTTGCAATAAATTGTGGTAGCTTATTCGTCTATGAGGAGCTGGGATATGAGTAGCCAAGACATACCAAGAGGAAAGCTAGCCTGGCTCAGACAAAAAAAATCATACTTTTTAAAAGCCTCAATTAGACCAGGCGTTTTGGTTTTTTGCATAAAAAGTTCTAATGTTAAAATTGGAGCTTTTGGTACACTGTTTTATACACTTTTTACAGTGCTAGGCTCGCTGTTTCACCTTAATTCTGGAAGTTACACATTAAGCTAGGCTAAAAACATGCTGATTCCATCTCTGTACTTAATGCTGGACCCATGTAACATTGTTTAAATTACAATTTCAAGCACCATGGTGGAAGAAAGTGGAATCAGCGCAATATCTCTTAATTGCCCACCTCAAAACCTGCAACAAACTGTCAATAAAACCACCACTGCACTACAGTAACCCTAAATACAGTATAAACTCTTAAATGCAACTCATTACGGGTAACTACAGTGCATACATTTAATATCAGAGAATAATGGAGTGAACATGCTCAAAAGAAGAGTAGGTTTTTCAGTTTTCCTCATTCTTATTGATGTCGTCACTTTGGTATATTTCTTAAATGTTTAAGCTTTTCATTGGCAGAAGAAAAAAAACAATTTGGTGTACTATAAATGTTTAATTCCTGTTTAAAATCAGCACCAAAAAGTAAAAGGATATACTTCATATTCCCATCCTCAGTCCATATGTAACATCATAGCAACCCTGCATTGCCTACGTTAAATGAATGAGAAAAAAAAAAAAAAGAATGATTGTGAGATGGTGATCGAGAGGCTGGTTGCAGGTGATCCAGGCCCCTCTCTCTCTCTCTCTCAGTGTCCTCTCTCCCCTCTTCCTCCCATCACTTCCTCCCGCAGCCCTGTGTATGATTGAGGTCAGATGGGGAATTCTTCCCTGGCCTAACTAATGTGATTGCATCAGAGCAATACCCTTAAACGACATCACACCCCTGATCTGCATACTAATTGGCCCTGCTCTGTCCTTGACACTGACCTTGGGGAGAAGAGGCCTTCATTCCCCCAAAGGGTGGGTGAGGAGGGTGTTCGGGATGGATGTGTGTATGTACGTGGGGTGGGAAGGGGAGGTCGAGGGGGGGGAGGGGGGTCTGAATAAGGCGTCCGTCCATTGCTCACATTGCCATGCAAAGACGCTCTCGCTCTGCATAACCTCCTCCCGCCCTGCCTCACGGTACACCGACCCCCCCCACCCGACACCGCTCATACACACATACACACATACACACACCGTCTCACCCTCTGCAGCCCCTATCTCTCCTCTCTATGCATCAATGCAAATTATAACAATGGCCGAGGCTTTATTCGGCGGGGGTAAGCCTGCGTGACCTTCTGTGACGGGGAGCAGCAGAGACAAAAGGCCATTTCTCTCTGAATAAGCACATGGACAGCAGCATCTCCCCATCCCTGGAAGGGGGAGAGGTGGTGGTGGTGGTGGTGGCGGGGGTGGTAGATAGGGGCCAAATGCAAAAGAGGCCACAATTGTAAGGATTTTTAAAGCAAAAGAGGGCAGAATGGAAATGAATGCAGAGCGATGCAGAAGGGGAGAGGGCTGAGGGAAGCAGAGGCTCCGGCCCTTCGGGGACTTGCTGACGGAGGATGTGTCGGGATAGTTGATCGGGACTTAGCTCTGCAGAACTGACAAGAGGGGGCTGGATGAGGAATTTGCATGTTTTATTTATGTATTTTCATTACAAATAGATTGTATGCCCTCCTGGTGGTGGCTGCGTTGGATGTCGTGTGTAGTGTGGATATCCTGAGTTTGAATCTGTGGAGGGATCATTTCTTGCATATGTCAATTGTCTCTGTCAGTGTCATTGAAGCCAGATATGACCCAGACTGGTTATTATTCTGTTATATTGTAGATTTATTCCAAAGCAACATTAGGGACATTATATTATTCATTAGTACCTAAAATCTAACCAGCAACCCTTGCCCTGTTCTTTCAATCTGACTGAACGTTGGAGAGTCCCAAATGAACAGACTTTCAGATCAGAGGAAGACAATTTCAAGAAATTTACACCAAGTACAGTTCAAAGAATCAATCATCTATAACAAACAGTTACATCATTTACCGAGCTCTGAAAGAGTCCTGTCAGCAACAAAGATCCTACGTGATGAGCTAATCCTTCACTAAATAACACATCCATGAATATTAAATGATGAAGCCATGTAGACCAACACAAGGGGGGTCTCTCTGAATCAGTCTATAATACAGTGACCCCTTCATGGCAGTGGATGGATGTAAGGCAGAGGATGAACGATTTAGTGACTTCAGCATAACATGCTATTTGTGGGATGGAACTTAATCAAGTGATACTGATCTTTACGTGTTGTTCAGCAAAAAAGTGAGATAAAACGATGGCGACAAAGGAAGATTACATATACATAAATCAGTAGTAGAGGAAGTACATACCTTTTTCCAGTATAAGTAGTAACACCAAAGTTCCTTGTAGCAAATGCTTTGCAGTTAAAAAGGTAATTTAGGTAAATATATGCATATGTATTTGTATTAAAATACCAAAAGTAAAAATAGTGATTATACAAATGATCTCCTACCAGGCTATTATACTATGCATGAATGTACAAGCATCAACATGCAATGGTAATGCTTAATAAAGTACTTCAAATACCTATGGTGCTGATTGTTACATTCCACTTCTGAATTCTTATTCTCTTATGTTTTGCTTTATTACTTAAATGTACAGTACTGTGGTGCAGACTGCAGTCTCTGCTAACAGTGACAAACTAATGCAGATCCAACAGTGTTTACTTGGACTGAAATGTGTATAAGTAATGTGAAAAGTTAAAGCAGCGCGCTCCTATAATTTGAAGGTTTATCCACCAGCATCTTGGCTTTATGTCTGTCCATCCTGTCTTCTGTTCTCACAGTCTCTAATAAAGACATGAAAACTATATAAAACTGTTGGTCTTCTTGAAATGAAAATTGATAAGATGAGCACGCTCATTGCATTGCACTACATTAGACCTGTTGCCAGTGTTTAAAACTCCCATCTTGTATGAAGCTCATCATACGTGCGTTTATGTGAGCTTCTGTTGTTTTTGGTTCACTATATACCTATCAAATGTATGTTCAACAGCCATTCAGCAGTCTAGATCAAGACGCACGCTCACTAAGCAGGAATGAACCAATTTGTAATCCTTGGGACTAAATCAGAGCAACAAGTTCTCCAACCTGAATGATTAGACATGTTGTATACCTGCTGACCGCCACTGGGGGTGGCTCCAAAAAGCCCTGGCTGCCATAGACAGAGCCATACACTGAGCTTCTCTCTAAAAAAAATCAATGTTTTTTTTCCAGGTGTCATTCTGGTCTGTGTTCTGGTCCATCTTTAAATTATTGCTCAGTTAATAAGATCTCAGGACAAATAGAAGGCTTTGATGACTGCCATGATAGACAGGTGTGATTGACAGCTTGCTTGCATGCCGAGTTGGATTTTCAGAGGTTCTGTTTATTTAACAAAATGCATTTGTTCCCTCCCAGACAGTTCAACTGTAGATGTGGTTAATAGGTTCCACTAACAAGACAGCAAAATGACTTTGTTATGCAAATGCTTGATGAAGTTTACCGTGTCAGTAAGCTAGCGATTAGTATTAGCTCACCCATGACCCCTTGAAGACGGCACTGACCCCTCGTGCTCCCTCAGCTCCGCCCCTCTTGTCCAAATATGGACACTTCCGGCTCCAAAAAGCCAACATGGCGACAGCCAAATCTACAGCAGTTCAGAAACCAGAGGGTGACATCACAGTTTCTCCGTCCACAGTCTGTAGTCCTTACCCTCGATTAGCGTCCCTACTTTCAGCAGGTGAAATTACATTAAATGTTGAATGGCAGTAGCAGGAGGCATGCTACAAAATACTGCAGAGAATTTATAAACTGTACAGGATCACTGGTGAACTATGACAAAAGCTTGTGGTTAGAGTTAGCAAAAGATCAGGGTTTGAGTTAAAAAGACATGAGCATTGTCATGGTTAGAATGACAAACACAGGGTTACAGTTAAAAGTAACAATGGTCATTTTCAGTTTTCTGTGGTAAAGTCAAAACATTGCTAACCCAGATATTGGCCCCTGCTAAAATCCAGCTTGCCCTGTCTTGTCAGTTTTAGGTGAAATAAAAATTACGATTAGGAGTACAACTACTACATGTCACTGAAGAGCAGTTTGGTTTGTGATAAGCAGGTTGTTCAAACGGCCTGTGAGCACGTTTTCAACACAAGGACAGGCTCCATGTGCTCACACCAGTCCTCAAAGTGCATACAGCCCAAAGTGATGCTGTAAAACGGAAACAATTGCCTTTTGGGTCAGTTTTTTCTTTCTTTTTCTTTCGCTTCATTCTGTTTGGGCATTCCTGAATGTTCACGGGCCTTCTGCAAATTTCCATACATATAGGGAAAGATTTTACCGCCTAAACAGACAAGTGGCCGCAGTGCTGCACTTATCACAGCGTATAAGAGAACATTTCAGAGCTGAGGTGTCGGACAACTTCTCCGAAACGTACCGTTATCACAAAACAGATGAATTTGCTCTGGTAGTGATTATTCTTCCACCGAGCTGCACCGCAATCTGGTCGCTTCTCATACTGTATATGGAATATGAAAAGCGTCAGAGGAATCCCAACGACAGAAAAATACTGTCCTTAGGTTAAAGCTTGCTTCTGAATCTCACACTCTGTTACAGGCGTGAGATTTTCTCTGTCTCCGTGTTGGTGTTGCCTCTCCACTGTAAGATGTGAGGAATTTTTTTTTTTTTTTTTTTACATTCTGTACATTTCTCTCAAATTCTGCACAATGGATAGGAATCGTTCTTCTTTTCAAATTAGGAAAAATGCAAGGAGAGCAGTGTTATTATTCCATACGGGATTTAGCTTTTTGTCTCTCCAGCTGTGATTATAGAGTTCGTTTTGTCTGAGAGCGCAGCAGGTTTAATCAAGCTCGGATAATTTCACAATGCCTTGTAATGGGGTCCCTGAAGACGAAATCTGCTCCTGTTTTCTCAGGTTTTCATGAGCATAGAGAAAAAAAAAAAATATACAGGAACCTTTTAACCAAAACCTTATCCTGTGCTGGAGCTGAAGTGAGCGACAAGCTATTTTAGCATCCTGCCTGCTGCCCTTGGGACCAGGCATTACACTGTCACCCCCTGCCATACACACAAAAACAAAACCCTGCATCCACACACACACACACACACACACACACACACGACGGGCCCCGTGCACTTCCCCTTAATGTCTGGCAATTTGCCAGCTTGTCATTGACAAGGTAAGTGATGATTTCAGTGGCAGCGATAGGCAAAGCAAAAAGGGAGGGAAACTTCAGAACAATGAAACACTCCTTTGGAGTTTTCTTTTCTTTTTCTTTCCTCCCTCACCACCTCCTCCTCCTCCTCCTCTGGAAAAGGAGAAAGGTGTCAAATTTGTGACAAGTGAATTGTTTTTTCTTCCCCCGCCCCACCCTCGTTGTGATGGCGTCGATGATGGAAAGTTTGTGGAGTTGCGTTCTTTGCAGATAGTTTGACCTACTTAGGTTAGTGCTTCACACCTTACAGAGAGACTCCCAGACTGGAGCTGCAGCGCTTCAGAGGATGAGCCCAAACAAGGATCTTATTAAATTATCTTTTCTATTTTTGGAAAATCCCTTTTATTACTTAATTTTGTTTACTTCCATTTCAGCCGCTTTAAGGTTATTCTATACTGTACGATTCTATATCAGCATATTCTAATCCATCACTGAGGCTTCAAGAGTTTTACACTGACTAAAAGGACTCCATTCTAACAATTAGAGATATTTGATTCACATTCCTTACAGATCCCACGTGACATATTGTATTTATGATCTTTTTTTAACTTTTTTTTAACTCTAGATCTTCACTAAAATGAGTTACAAGTACAGCAATGAACACACTGATGTTTGTTGATGTTGATGTTTACTATACTGTTTTTTTTTGTGTGTGCGTTATTCTTTGCCTTTGTTGCTCAAAGGCAAAACCAAAATAAATATGAGTCAGACACTGTTAACATACATTTCATATATCACTATGTACACCATTTAATGTAGTTTCCTTCAAATTGACATATTTATTGAGATAATCTGGGGGAAAAATTTTTTTTTTGAGAAACACAAGTATCCTCACAGTTTTGTCAAAACAAATTATGCTTGTGTCAAAATGTGTGTAATTTTCTGTATGTGCTATAATTTTTCTTATTAATAACTGTTATAGCCTAGCACAACTATCCATTATATTTATACCTCAGCCAATGCATCCTATACTAATTCCACTTACAATTCCTGCTGCAAAAAGCTTGGTCGTGCACACAGAACATATTAATGATGAGATACGCTGTGTAATATGACTATGAGTTACGCAGTGCACACAATTTAGCACAAAATTTCGTATGTGCCATCCACAAATCAGGCCAATTAGCATCATTTAGTACAACAATCACATGCATTGTCTTCGGGAAAAGCTTCAAAAAGGGTTTAAACAATATTTGGCTGCACAGCGTGTGTTTGTACTGAGGTTAAGGGGTTAAGTGCTGGAAATCCAGCAATCAGTTTATTGAAATAGTGCCACAGAAACAGTAACAGACTATGAAAAGAAAGCTGTTTTGATATAGAGTCTAATAATTGCAGGATTAATGACTTTTATTCTAAACTAACTGTCAAAAGAGCATGAATTGAAGAGAGGTATCTGTATGCCCACAGATGCTGTTAATTGTTAAGGAATAGTCTAAAATGAATATTTGAAGTCATTTTAATTATTGCATTTAAGTGCCTCAGGTTGTTTTGACCCAAACATGTCAGAGCATATCTTTCTTCCTTTCAATGTAGAGGTGTAAGGCTGTCACAGCTCCTTTTTCACATCATATTCTAGAAAAAATTTGAAATTCTGTTTATTGAACGAGTCTAATAGAAATCAAAACATGAGCTAATTCAAATGAAAAGTAAAAAAAAATGTAACTAGTCAAACCTCGGGGTGGTCACATGAGTTGGAAAAGAAACTCACTCACTGTGGGCTGGAGTGAGTTTGAAACTATAGGTGGATCCATTTTAAAGTATTTTTACATGTAAGTCTCGGCCCAGATCTCCCACAGTGCATGTCCTGGAACTGAACTGCATCCAGAAGGGAATACTTGTTTGACCATTGACTGTCCAAGTGGTATTGCTCCATATGTAATATAACCCTAAACCTAATCCTAACTGAGAATCTCTAAGAATACTTTTGAAGGAGGGTTCAGCAAAGTCACCCCCACAGACTAATATTGACCTGTACTTGCAAAAATCTAATCACAACAGATGTTCCTGTAGCTCTAGGCTGAACTAAAACCGAGCAGGTAACTACCCCAAACACCCCGGGTTGCACTTTTTACACTTAGCTTGTAGTCATGTGATGAATAATAAATGAATAACAAATTACTGTACCACTTGCTCAGGGTTATAATCCAGAATGGGGCTCTCATTTTCCAAACTACTTTTGTGCTTTCACCCAGCCCTATTCAACTTTAATATCTTTACATCAAGCAACACAGTCGACCAGTCTTTGTGTTTCATGCAGAATTTGTAGAAATGTGAATTGATGTTGATTGATTGTGTTTTGATCCATTAAATGTAAATTCAACTAAAATGAGTAAAAGGCTAACAATGGAATGGCAGGATTTCTTTTATTTCAAGTTTTTTGGCCTGGCCCTCTTACAACACTTTGCTTGTTGTAAATAAGAAACATGTATGTGGCGACTCAAGTTGCTTAAACTATTTCCCCACCTTTAATTTCTGAAGTGAAAGAGTTCAACTTTGGTTGTTTGCTGATAGCATTTCATTCTTCCTACTGTGCTTCATTTGCTAAATTTACTTCGAATTTACTACATCTTTGTGTCACAGTGATGAGCAACACTAGAGACCTCAGATCAGATCCCAGCATCTTCTTGAGGACCAGGGTTGTTCTCTCTTCTGTGTGTGTGTCTGCGTGGCGTATGAAGTTCTTTCCTCTACCGGCTCCAGATTTGATGTCCCATTAAAGAGGCTTCGCAGACATCCGACCAGTCACTCAGAAACGCAAAGTGGGACTTGAGAGACTCGGAATGTTCATCATTAGACTTTGGTGCCATTCACCCGACTCCAAAACATCGTCTTGGAAAAACAATAAAACAAGGCAACTTCAGAAATCTTTAGGTGGAGAAACGGGGAATGGAGAAGGCTCGAAGGGATGGGTGGGAGAGGGGGTGTGTGTGTGTG
>JAPQRN010000016.1:6164068-6174555 GCA_037367275.1 Coranthus polyacanthus
CGGAGAATCGTGAACAAATAATTGGAAGCTATTTCTTCACAATGGTTAAATAAGCATTGTATTAAAGCATTTCAATGCTCATCACTCATTACTTTAAAGTTTGGGTGATGGGCTATGTGTTGAATAATTCTTTAGTGATAAATTGCTCTACTCAATATAAACAATGACTGTGTTTACTGCATCTCACATAGTTGCAATGAAAACCTGAGCTTTGCAGATTTTTAGCCTCTTTCAGACTTTGTTTGTTTTCTAGCTTTGTTTCAGTTCCACCAGTTGGTGGAGACCAAAAGTGCTGCAACTTACATTTGTCTAACTTCAAATAGATGCTAATGTTGCTCTGTCTCAGCTGGACTTTTAGCTTTAAACTGCTTGCCAACACATTTGTCATAACAACTTTTTAAGATAATATGTCAGTATTGTTTTCGTAGCTTGTTCTGTCGGCCCTAGTGTCCCAGAAAAGGCAGCGTAACAACAACTTGGTAGCATTTCCCTGCGACACTCATGAAAGAAAGGTCATTACCTAAAAACTTTGTGAAAGTAGAAAGGGATTTTGATGAATCTTTTTCTTGATTTCTTTGAGATTTTTCTTTTTCCTTTTTTAGTGGAGTGTTTCCCCAGCATCAGGTATGGTGTGACTGTATGATATAAACTGTGTAAGGACTGAGTGTTGGAGAACTGGAGGATGGTACAAGAGAAACACAAGGGGAAAGAGATAATAAGGAAATAAAGAGGTCCACAAAGTTAAACTTTTTCCCTGCTTCTCACCTGACCTAATTACCGAACGTCGGTGGCTGCTAGTGCAACACTTTACCTTTGGAGTCCGACGTGCTTTCAAATTCCTGAGTTATTCTCAACGCTGTTTTTTTTTTTTTTTTTTTGAAATATTCCTCTTTGTTTTGCTGCCTCGGTTGTAGCCCTCCGGGGACGCTGCTTGTTGTAGGAGTCGGGAGAGGGTTGTTCTTCCTTCTCTTTGGTTTGGTAAAGAGAATAAAAATAACTCCTGCCAGGCTTTCATTCACTACAGCTGTGAAGACATGATTTAACTGAGCAGTACAAGACTCTGAGTCCTGGGAAAGTCTGCAATGTGTGGAGTAAACAAGATCAGCTTTGACCGAAGCAAAAGTAGGAGTGATGATGTAACAGATTGATGGTAGAAATTACATGTGCTCATATTCAGTTTGATAAATATCGTATAGTCATAAATCTAATAAAAAGCCTGTCATAAATCTGGAAAAAGCTTGACTGAAGTGCAATGATACTGATACTGATAGACTACAAGTTTAAGGAAAAAATACAGATGACTGGCCTACATTACATTTTAGTAATATGTATATTATGATTTAATGTCTTTTTCCATGTGTTGTTTTTCTCTCGTAAATTCAAAAGGCATTGTCATTCTCACACTTAGCCACAACTATAAACCTGATTTTGTAAACTACGCCTGCAGCATCACTTGCCTAGTCTACGTGAAATCTACACATTGAATTGGCTGTAATGATGTAGTCTACACCGAGGATAATTTACGATGCAGATTTTCAACAATTTTTCGACAAGTTTTTTGACCCAGTAATGACACGGAGTCTTGTTTTGAGAGAGTCCCAGTAGTGCCTGGTTTCAGTCCGCCCGCCCCCCCCAAAAAAATGCACATCCATCAGCTGTCACTGGCCCAATCCCAAACCCTAAACCCTGATCACTAAACCCTCACAGACTTCACCATGTCAGCTGGTGAGTGGTTGAGTGTGAGGGGTTGAAAGGGTTGATAATGGTATAAAATAGAATGGGACAGCATCTGGACGCGGCAAACACATATTCCATGCTTTTATGGGTTTGATACTTTCTACTTTAGTTTTTTTAGTTTACTTACCCAAGGCCACTTAAGAGACTGACTGGCTGATTTGAACGTCTTCCAGCCCCTTGTCTTATGTAGAGGAGAGGTCAAATAATCAATTTAGTCCTTTTTGTAAAAGCAGCACAGTAAAACTAAAAAGAAATGGTTGATGAATTGCTGTGTAATCATACCTTGCATTCCTTTGATGTGATGTGCTTTTATGAACCATCTTTAATCCTTGTTAATGTAGTGTTTCTTTGGCATACCGGCGCACTCGCTATTTTACTTTTTATTTAACACTTCAGGGCTTCCTCTGATAAACCTGTGTTTAACATCATAACCCTATGAACTGTGGCCAATTCTCAGACTGATGAAAAGTGGCCATGAACGTCGACAAGAAGGTCCTCCGTAGAAACTGACCGCGATTGCGCCTCAAAGTGCTTGAGTCTGTCAGTGGAGACACTGGGACTGGACCAGTGACAACAGACACTGACCTTGACTTCTCACATCATGAAGACACTGCAGAGGTTAGTCTGGGCACGCCTCAATCCACTGCTGAGCTCCTCACTGGACCTTGTCAAGTTCCTCTCCATGATGATCTAAATGCAGCAGTGAGCTTATTCCTACAGGCACCCCACGTGAGAATAATGTTTTATATGAATTACATACTATGATTCATGCCGCATGTATATTATAATGTTTTCGAATTCTTCGGTGGCTTCATTACAGTCCAGCCTGCGCTGGAGGGGAGGAAATTGCAGGTGTGTGCCCCGATGATATCATGGATCACAGACTACCTGACAGGAAGACCACAGTTGGTGAGGCTTCAGAGCTGTGGGCAGCACAGAAACAGTTAATGATGCTGCTCATGACAGTCACAAAACAGGGATTGAGTAAACAGCTTTGTGGAGTGGTGTGGGATTAATTCAAATAAATGTGGCCAAACCGAGGAGCTAATTGTGGACGCTGCAAAAAAGGAAGGCAGCGCCCACTCCAATAACCAGTCATCACATGGAGATTCTGTACCTGGTACACCTGGATGGTCTGGAATGGACAAACAGTGAGGCTGAAGGCTGAGGTCATTTAACATCAGCAGCATCTTTCACATATTAGGCTGTTGTTTTATACAGCATAGTATACCGGGGGATCAAGGTGAAGGATGCTAATAAATGGAAAAAGCTAATCAGGAAGGCTCTTTTAGGGCCGCGATTGGTCTTTACAGCTGTCAATCACCTGTTTTTACGCCATCAAAGTTATTAAAGCTGATCAGAAAGAAAACATTTGAACACAAATCTATCTGATAAAAAGTACCTAAAAAGTCTGAAATCACCTTTGGGAAAAATTTGTTGGACATAAGTTTTCAGTTTGGCTGACGTCCCGTAGAATAACATGGAGGGAGCGGGATTTATGACCTACACTGCAGCCAGCCACTAGGGGGAGTTTGAGACGCTTTGGCTTCAAATTTGTAGCGCTCTCATGACATCCACCTTTATATACAGTCTATGGCAAACGTAATACAATATAAGAAATGAATGCAAGTAATAATTTTGGTACGGTAATGGCAAAATATGGCAGAGAACTTTGTTTTTTCATTGTTAGTTTGTATGTAAACGTCTGTAACATATAGTTAGAGCCCGCGTTATGCTGTAAATCCTGCCTGAATCTTCAATAATACAATGCAGTTTTAAATGAAAAACTTCCATTTTCAGTGTGGTTTAAATGTTACCATACAACCACATCTAGTATTTACTCAAAACACTACCGAGCAATTTTTTGAGGTTTTGAGCCTAATGTGTAATGACTACTAAAAAACAGTAGCCAGTGTTTCTCACTACTGCAGTTTATTCTAGCAATAGGACTTTTTTCCTAAAAAGAGACAAAAAAGAGAAAATATTTGTTACCTGTCCAACAAGATGTAGTTACACAGAAAAAGAAAGAAAAATGAATTCATGGGAGTCAAAAGCAGTGCAGGAATTAACCACGCTTTTCATTCTCTGTTCTGTTGAAGACACAAAGCTGTATGTTTCAAAAGGCAACAGCTGCTCGGAGCCGCTGTTGCCCGAGAGCTGAGGGCCTTCAGTACGGCCACCAGAGGTTGAGTTACGTCACCTGAAAGCTCACTCTCCATTAAAAAAAAAAAAAAAAAAAACCAGCGCACGCTCTGTTTCCCATCAGGCACCATTCTCCTCTGCGGGTCCGTGTCCTTCTGCAGAAACATCATCCCTCACAGATGCAGACATAATGGCACCTTTTGACACGTGCACGTACACACTCACAATAATCAGGTGTGTTACCTAGAGGAATCGAGGATGGTGGGGTCTGCCAGCAGAGGCCCCAAATCTGAGATAATCTGTGTCATTCATATTCTGTCGCCTGACACAAATGATCTGATAATGCACATGTGAAGTGAATTAACATCTGTTGTTTGAATGGGCCTAATGTCTAGCCATTCATCAATTTCACAGGATTATGTTGTTGACCAGAGGTTTATGTGTATGTGTATGTGTGTGAGGTCCTGGGTATTTTCTGGTTTATTACAGACACATACAGTGTTTGTTTTCTCAGTAATGCAGTGGTTGTTATGGACACCTTGAAGGCACTTCTTCTGAGTTCCCACTCACGCTGATGAAAACCTTCTCTCCACTGACTTACCTTGTAATGAAAAGAGAGAAGGTGGATTTCAGTCGATAGGTCTCACAAGTGCACATCTTTTGTTGAAAGCTGAGCTCTGGAACCCACTTCACATGTCCACTGAAGGACTTTGAACGTATTTCACCTTGGTGACCAGGGACCTTTATGTCGGCAACTTTCCTGCAGCATTCAGGATGTGTTTACATGAATATTTTAAGGATATTCTCTGTAAACAGCAAAGCAAAAGAGCTTCTACGAAGACACAGAGGCTGCAATAAAATGCAGATGAGCCTCCCTATTCATCAACAATTGTATATGAGCAATTTTCAGGGAGGTGAAAATGTACTTTCTTTATCAGGCAGGAAAGCGATCCGGAGGAATGTATGATTTTCCCAAATGAGGAATCTTTTTTTGTTTGTTTTCTGTAAATCACTGTAGCTCTGTCTTATGCAGCTGAGGCAGAGGATTGAGGGGGGAAAAAAAAAGAGGAGTGGAAAAGTGGGAGGAGGATTCAAAAGGTGGTGTGAGTATAGCTGCTCATTCACACAAAACACACGCAGACAGACGGGGGGGGGAGGAAACAGCAAAAATATTCAGGAGAAAATCTGCTCGATTCAATCAAGCTTAATTCTATTTTGATAATTGTGGGTGCTGGGCGTCTGGGCCCGGCTCGGCGGGGAAGCTGTGACTTGTGTACGAGACTGACAATGAAGTCGGGTAACAACAGCTGCTGGATGGCGGGCGAGCTCGTGTACCTCGACGCTCAAGTCTTGTCAGTCACATTTCCCCTAATTAACGAACATCTGCTTTCCATTTTCGGTTACACTGCATCGCCAGCTTGTCTCGTATGAATCACCGACTTCTGACCTCCCCTGAGGTAGGCACTCGCTGTCATAAGTACCCGGCCAACGCCATCGATGATTTTTTATTCTTTTTTTTTTTTTTTTTTTATCTATCGAGGCCTCCAGCTCACTGCGGGGAAGAGGAGAAGGAGGGGATGGCGGGTAGGTGGGTTTCTAAACCCTCAGAGACTTCTCCACCAGTTGTCCTCTGGGACGGCCCATGCAGGAACTGTTTGTGTTACGCTGCTATTGGTTCAAACGTCCTCCTGTGGCGCCGTCCTGCCTCTCTCCGTGAAGGACCCCGAGTCCTCCTTCTATCTCCAGAGCTCTAACCTATTCCCAAACTAACCTGGCGAACAGGTGTGTGTGTGGGCGTGTGTGTGTGTGTGTGTGTGTGTGGGCGTGTGTGTGTGTGTGTGGGCGTGTGTGTGTGAGTGTGTGTATTTATGTATGTAGGTGTGTGTGCGTGTGCCTCCCTGGAAAACAAGGCTGGGCTTGTAGGCTTTCTTTTTTTTTTTTGTCTTTTCTGCCTGAAAACACACCACATGAACATTAGAAATAGCACCAGCTGTTGACTTCACGCTATCAGAGATAAATACAGTCTACTGCTTTATATGGCTCCAAATGTTTGAGTCTTTTATTTTTAAATCACCACCACCAGACAACAGACAAACAATGGTGGAATGAACGGGAACCTGACATCCATGCGTAGAAAAATCGGACAAAAAATGCACACTTTGACAAAAAGCACTCATAATTGCACTATACCTGTATTTAATCTAGATTACTGAAAACAAAACAAATCTACAACAAAAAAAATCTTAAAATGTATTTTATTTATTTCAGTGAAGTCAAAGTCATGCTGCTCTTTCTTAGTACATACACTGTTAAAATGCACATGCAGTTATTTGTGCAACATGTAAACAAACTGTATTTCAGAAAATGGTCATGTGTTTTTACATGTTAAATACTTAAATACATGTTAAATATGTGGAACAGAAAATACATTTATTCAGTCCCTCCAAACCTCACTACTGTGCATTCTATCCGTTTCCACAACTACAGTGTGTCCCTTCATCATTTAATCATCTTTAAACTGTACTGGCTGTATTTATGTCACATGGAAGTGATATATGTGACATGTGATGGGATAGTAATAGAAAAAATAGAATTGCTTATCTGTAAATATTAAAGTCAAAAGCTTTGCATCTTTGCGTTTTGCGTCGGCAAGCAAATGAGATGAAACCTGAAGTTGTACAGGTCACGTTTAACATAACTTCATGATAACTAACAACCTGTACATGTACATAAAGAAGAACAAACAGACCAATAAGAACAGAAAAAAGAAAAGAAAAAAGGAAAAGAAAAGAAAATTACAGATGGTTTTTAGTGTGTGAATAAAAAATCATTCTAGTATTTTAACAGGTGTGTGAGGTGCTATTTTGCTGTGCTATTGCTGCTTCATGAGCTGCAATGGCCATGTTTCATCCAGAAACACTTTCAGTTTACTATTCATTTCATTTGAATCCCTTGAGGTAAAGGGTTTAATATTTGTTGTTTTCAGCTGGTAGTCTTCTGGCCTTCTCTTAAACCTTCCCAAAATACTCTGGCATTTCTACTGCAGTTACAACTCCTAATACCTATAAGATACAAGGTAAAGATGTCCCTTTCAACACATGATGCCATCACTACACTCACACACTGCACATGTGTAACAGGCCGTCCATTGAAGTGCTGAGTGCTCCACATGACAACAAGCAAAGAGCCAATCTTTCATCTGCCTCGTAATCACACATTTCAGACTTTCACACACTCTGTAAATGTTTAGCGCTAGTCCCTTACCTCCCGATTCAGTTTGTAAGTGAGTGAAATCTCTGCGGTTTTGAAAACAAAAGGGTAAATGATTACATTTAAAAATAATTAACAGATGGGCACAGGCTGGGGAGGGGGAAAAAAAAATATGATTTTCTACAAATGATTGCATTCTCTCTCCCCTTTGGTGTGAAAAGTAGATTCAAGAACACTTTTAAATAATTTGTTCAATTTGTTCCACAGCCAAAGAAATGCGGCTTGCTGGAAATTCAGATTCATTAAAACTTAATTAATATGCATCATTATGTAAATGAGGTTGCAGTTAATGAGTTCTTAAAAGAAGCCTTCCTTAATTAGTTCACTTTTAATGGCATCATCATTTATCTTTTTTCTTTGAAGCAGAATGACGGCACGGAAGTAGCCTTTCCCAAAAGTACTCAAATTTTAGCATTTTTTTAATTATTCTTATTTTCTTAATTTTTATATGATTAAGAATACATTTAGGATACTAAGTAAATGAGGGGAAACTTAACTCCCTTCCTATATTTGAAGTAAAACAACTTCTCTGTGATGGGAAAAAAATGATGTTCCACCCCGACATACCTGGCTGTTAATATGTGGATGGATGGGTTCATCATAAACTGAGTTTTTATTTATTAGTCTACAATTTCTCATTTGACATTATGCAACATCTGGGCTTCTGCAGTGTCTCTGACACCAGCATATGGAAAGGCTCCATCTCTTCCCAGCGTCAGTGTGAGCTTAACATCTCCTTCCCAGCAGTGAAGGTGAGGGCCACGCCGACGAGGCCCCGGCTCTGTTTCATGTTGTCAGGAGCTTACCTCCACTCCTAATTGATAACCACTGGCATTTGATCTGAAGGCGTTCAAACACCCAGTCTATCTTTGTGCCTCCAATAACACGAACCATCTGTTGTTGCCCAGCCCGCCGTTCATTAAATCTAATTTCCTTCAGCAGAAATAAGGTTTTAATTGTACATCTTGTGCGCGGGGTTACTGTGAGCTGAGAGTAATGGGTTTCTTAGCGAGATGGGAGGGCTGCAAACTGTAAGGAGGATATAGGAGAGATGGATGGATGGACGATTGATTTAGATTGTGGAAATCTGTTTCACTCACAGAGGTAGTTTTTCACTGGGGAACGTGGCGGAGGATTGCACCGCGACAATATACAGCGAGCATGTCTTATTGGCAGGTGACAAAGAAAATGCACTGACTTTGATACGCAAGGAGGAGATTTACATCAGCATTGCGATGCTTTAAGTGACTCCTCATTTATCTCACAGTATCCTGTCTGCATCACATTTGCAACATGAAAGTCATCTGAGAGGGGATGCAAACCCTACGTTGTGCAAAAATATACATCTCTTATAATGGACAAAAGCGTTTTTTGTTTTTTTTATAGCGCACACCGTTTTGTTCATTCTTAAGCTAGATGCACCCAAATCTCATCACTTCTAAATATTCACTCCGTTAATATGGCTACCAAGTTTAACAAGGATCGATGCATCTGTTTGTGAGTTCTGCTGGTCTCACACACGACGGATGTGCAGCATCAGTAACAGAAGACCCTTCGCCGTCAGACTGTACAACACGTTAGTCAACTGACTATTCTGTAAATAATTCACTGATTACTTATTTTAATTGTATTATTTATTTTAATTTTCTCTCTATCTGTGAGCTGAAGGACAAAAGAATTCCCCTCATAGGGATCAATAAAGTTAATGACGATGCAGCACGATTCAGCAGAAAGAATGCGATGCCGTGTAATTCAACAGATCGTCTTAAGACATCAACTGAAAAGTTTCATTTTCACTTCACATATTTCTTTCTCTAGTTCTGCTGCTCAGTATCCCATTCATGCTGTTTCTTTTTGACTTGACCTTTGATATTTGACCTTTTTGCAAACTTTTTCAACTAAAACAATAAAAAAGATTAAATAAAAAGCAAATTAAAACACTTCTCTTTTTTCCTTTTCTGTCTCCAGTTCTACATTTCTAACACACCTCAGCCTCGGTAACAGACTAATGCCCCGTCCACACTAATGTGGATGTTTTTCTAAACGGGTATTTTCCTCCTCTGTTTTAAAAAAACTCTGTCCACACGACTGTCGTTTTACAAAAAAGTTAAGTTATAAAAGTTATTGTTGGTTTGGGTTGGTGAAGTGTTTTCTTTATATTATGTGGATTTCCCCACAACACCGGTACACATGTCCATCTCCCAAATGTGTTCATGATGGCCGTGATCTACTGCAGGTCATACACTAACTTATACACCTATATGACCAATATTTGATGTTTCAGGTGCACGTTCATTACACAAAGGAACAACGGACACGCACGTATTGGGATGTGACGCCATCATTTTCTAATCTCTTTGTTTCACCTGTCCACACGGATGCACACAAACCAGAGTTTTAAAAAATATTCACTCTGGAACGCGTGTGGGCGACAGGCCCAAATGTAGAGAAAAATATCTGTTTTGCAAAATATCTGCATTAGCGTGGACGGGGCA
The DNA here is from genome assembly GCA_037367275.1 of Coranthus polyacanthus. Lineage (NCBI taxonomy): Eukaryota > Metazoa > Chordata > Actinopteri > Kurtiformes > Apogonidae > Coranthus > Coranthus polyacanthus. The sequence goes on from JAPQRN010000016.1 coordinate 6,173,713, forward strand.
TAAAGCTTTGACTAAATGGCTGCAAGACTTGGTTGGAATAGTTCATTGACAGCAGTAGAGATGACAGACATGCCGGAGGGATCAATCCACTGGTAAATATTCAATTACTGGTCACAACGTATTGATTGCATTTCTAAAACCTAACCTAACCCTACCCTTAAGGAAGGAATAATAATTATATATAAACAAATCATTTTTACCAATGCAAAGACATTAGAAATGATGCATCTCAATCTCATCCCTAATTTTATCAGATTTTATTTTCAGACAGACATGAGTGACATGAGTGAAAACGACACCCTGCTTCTCTGCTGAACAGGGTAGTCAGTGTTGCAATGATAATCGACGCGGTAACCATTGTTTTCCGGGAGGATCTGACATGTGGTCACATTTTGTGAATCCAAATTACACAATGCATTTTTTTAGAGAAACCGTGGAACATGCAACTGGTAGAGATGGTGTGAATTAAGTCGCTCTGAGCTGCGGATTGTGGACCAGGCAAAACAAACAATTTAAAGACTATAATCTGATCCCTTTGTAATTGTCTGAGCAAAACTAATTGATGCATCAGGTTTCCTTAAAAATAGTTAAGGTAGAAGGATTCATTTAGATAACTGATCCACTGAAAAGATAATAAAGACAAGAAAAAGAAATCTGAGCTCATTTTACATATAGAAATGTCCAAGGATGAAGTTGCTGTTACATCAACTGTTATATCTTACCTTTAAAAAAAACGCAGACTACCTGTGAGTTCTACCGCAGCTTCCCTCTTGTCATCATCAACATGGAGTATTTTGGATACAGGGTAGAATCGAATGTTATGTGCAGAGAGGCAGTGGGTTT
>JAPQRN010000016.1:6175629-6187093 GCA_037367275.1 Coranthus polyacanthus
CCTCTTGTCATCATCAACATGGAGTATTTTGGATACAGGGTAGAATCGAATGTTATGTGCAGAGAGGCAGTGGGTTTGTGCAGATGACACTAAGGCCATCCGCTATGTGATTCTGCCGCCCACCAGATTCTTCAATCTGCCAGCACCTTGAACGAGCTCCAACAAAGAGATATAAATAAGAGTTACTCTTGGCTACTTGTCTCATCTCGCTGGCCAACTTTACCATTCCAGTATTTTTTTTTTTTTTTTCTTTTTTAAAACACATACTTCTTAAAAAAATCTCAGCTAGCTGAGGGTGTTGTCTTCCTTTGTGATAAAAGAGTTGCTTGTAAGACCCTCACCAATGGGTTTAGCAAACTATTTTAATTGCCATCTGTGCAAAAAAATGTACCTGGCGTGTTAACCAATGAAAGAACATTTAGTCAGCCCACAGGAAAAAGAGAATAACATTTGTTCTGCTGAATTGGTGAAAGCTTAAAGCATCACACTGCTGAGTTCTTAAGATTTTATTATGTCAGAAAATCTGAAATGGCCAAATATGCAACAGCTTTAAAACACTCTCACATGTCTATGACTAATCATCATTAAGAAATAAGAGGTCTATCATACAAAACGCCATTGAGTCCAAGTGAGATATTAGTCAACTAACATAGAAAATCTCATTCATACTTATTTTAGGGAAATTTGGAACAAAATCACCAAGTAGTGTCCCACCATGACAGAGATATTCTTTATTATAGCAATATTCCACTATGTGTTAGAAAAACAACAGTTTAGTGGAAGTGGCTGCAGGCTAATAGCGTATACAGACTAGTGGAGCAGAGTTGTGTAATAATGAGTTGGTATTTTTTTTTTTTTTTTTCTTTTTGCACAATTTGCTGTCATTTGGTTTCTATTTTAGTTCTAAAATCACAAACTTCACCACGAAAAGAACTATGGAGCATCCCTTTTTCACTGCTACCCAGTGTTTGTAAAACTTTCTATTGTTACCTGAAACAATCCACGTAGTGTCATGTATCACTATCAACTTTCAAAACCCAGGGAGCTTTTCGTTAGAGCTGCTGCCTTAACTAATTAAGAGCCAAGCTTAGGTAACATCACCTAGCATAAGCCACCGAATGCAAAAGGACATGTATTGTATTGATCATTTCATTTTAAATACTATGGGCCAGATTTACTAAAGCCATCAGTTTTTGCTATTAAAAAACTACTATTGAGATTTGTGGTCAAAAGTTGCTGGAAAAGGCGTGATCGTTTCCCCGTGGAGGAGGCGCTGCTGAGAACATGTGGTAGAAGAGAGGGAATTTCCTCCACTCGTGTGAATTTATTTGGAATGCCAGAGGAAGGCGTTATGAGAACACGTCGACTGCCAATGTAACTTATTCCTATTTTGCTGGAGGAAATCAGACAACCTGGAACTGCCAACTAGACGCAATACCCGCGTCGCAATACCAAAACATCTTGTAACACGTCATCTTTTTGGCCTTAACGTGGCTTCTGATGCTGGATTTTACAGTTCACATTCCTCACCTGTGTTGTTGTCCCTGGTCCTGATGTCCCTAATGGGAAATGATAACAATTCCAACTGGTCAGATGGTTTTCCAAGAAGTCGGGGGCGTTTAATAAAAGTGTTGCAAGACTACATGCTACCCTTCACACTGAAAACTGACATGAAATGCATGAAACCTTCGGCTTAATAACATTCAAATTTCCCAATGTTATTGTGGAGAGCACACAATGTTTCCTCCGATGTTGGTTTAAAAATGTAATAGCCTAAAGTGCATGCAGGCTACCAGTCAGGATTGACCACAGACACACTTGTTATGGAAGACAGAATTCAGTTGTGACCTTCTTTGTCTCTTTAGGTTATGCCATCTCTTTTTTTTTTCTTTTTTTTTCTCATTTCCTCTGTGAAACGTGGCCTTTGCTCATTTGCCTCTCCCACAATGGTGTTCCAGATGATTTTGAAGCGTCTTACTTGAATTGTCACATTCCTGCATCGACACTTCCTCGGTCTGCACTGCCATGCTGTTTCCTGAGAGAAACACATGCCTAAAACCTGCACTTATATTGTCAGATTACAAGTAACAAGCACACCTGTGCACCTGTATTGTTTGAAGAATCCCCGCAGCCTCGTCAGGTGTGCCTATGCATAAGTTTGAGCTGCACTAATTTGCGTTGCTCTTGGTAGATTGAGTTGGTCATTATTGAAATGAACTGGCTGCACCTTCATTCATAAATGTATGCGTTGTTAGAAGATGACCTGCGGAACTGACCACTCCCATCTGCGCTTTTTTGGACTGCAGCCTCGCAGTAATTCTCCCCCCGCTTAGAAAATCTTTCCCTGAGACTCTTACTTCTTCTTGCAATAGTTGTGGCTTTAAAGTAAATAAATGAGAAAAGCCCACTTGGGCGTTAATTGTTTGTGACAGTGGGTGACTGGATTTGTTTCTAACTGTATAGATGTAATGTAATTATGCCTTGAAATCTTGTCTTCTTAGACTAGCACCAAGAAAAACTCAAGCCATCAAGTGACCTGTTTATGTGTGCGTCATATAAATCAATGTGATGTAGATGGAAACAAGCCCCGCAGCGTGCAGGCCATAAAGGAGACAATCAACACAGTCAATGTGACATGTGTGTGGTACCCAGTGTCTCAACTCCATTCAGACTTACATTTGTATCTATATTAGCAGAGATGTCCGTTTAGCGCACGACACTTGATCTCTCTTTCCTCTAGTGCTACTGGGACAGATGTAAACAGAGGTGACATGTTGCCCTGGAGAGAGAGACATAGAGAAATACAGAGAGAGAGAGAGAGTAGGAAGAGGTGAAGTGCCCCCCTCTCCGTCCCCCACCATGCCTACAGCAAACCAGACAGGCCTGGAACGAGGCGAGGCAGCAGTTAGCCTCAGGAGAGGGGGAGGTACTGATAGCGGAGGGAGGTGTGCGTGCGCGCTGGATCTTTTTTGACAGTTTAACAGATGCGATGTCCAAAGTTGAGTCTGGCCGTTTAACAACGCCCTCCTGCATTAGCGGCAGGACGAAGAGGATGAGATGATGGACTTGAACATGTTGTTGTTGCTTTGCTCATTTGTCGCCTCTCGGATGACGAGGTGGGAGAATGAAAGGAACATTTATTTTAAATGTTGGATTGAAATGTTAATGTAAATGTGAGGTTGTGTGGGGCGGAAGGGGAGGGGACGGAATAAACAGAAGAGAAAGAAGTAATGCTTATTTCCACTTTCCGCTGTACGATAAAATTTCTTTTTTTTTTATATTAACTGTGGCTCAAAGCATTATGTTTAATGTGAGATTTATTGCTCATACAATGACAAAGTCCTCCTCGCGACGTGAAAGAACAACAACCACCGAGCTGCAAATACACACTGAAAATGGCAAGTTTCTGCAGAGACGCACATCTTTTTATTTTGCATTTTCTTTTATGATGATGCAGTCATTTTAACATCACAACTTGCATCACCGCGAACAAATGCTCGGCTAAACAACTTCTCCCTGGACGGTATTTTGCAAAGGCACCTGCGCTTTGCGCCGGCCAAGACGAGTGATTCATTTAAAGAAATGCAAACCAAAGCCAAACAACCCAGAACGCTTTTACCTCCAGAATGATAGTGGATGGTGCCAGACCTGTCTTCTGGCACAGCGATAACAATATATGGAGATACGTCTGGGTGCGATACGAGACCAACAATGTACACGGTCTTTCATCTGGACTGAGCCTTTTGCCCTCTTTCAGCTCATCATTTTGGTTTTCTACTTGTACTTTCTACAAAGTACTTTCTACTTTGGTTTTCCACTTTTACTGTTTTGATTCTGCAAAGGTAGGGACTGCTAGTAAACATGCTGGGACCTTTAGAAGGTAGATGGATACGGTAAAACACTTTTTATTTGTAGCTAATGGAGATGGCATCACACCTAAGATTAGCTAGGTGGTGAAAAGTCACAAAATACAACTGAACGTGAATTATCCTCTCTCTCTCTGCTGGATGTGTAAACAGTAAGTGGGGAAAAACTTTGCGTCTCTGTTCCATACATCCAAGCACAGAGTTCTACTGTTTACAGTTTTTATGAAAAAAAAAAAACTATCCGCATAAACATGTACTTCATCATTCAACATCTGACGTGTATGAAACTGCAATTTTGGCATGTGGCCGCCATTCAAGCTTTTAAGAAACTGTGCAGCAATTTCATACCGAATACAGACGCTTAAAATATCGATAAATGACAGTGTCTGTGTGACATTAACTTGGCTATTTGTTCATGTCAAACACTCACACACCGGAGAAGTTATACATTACATTCATTTACGACAAAAAATTACATTCAGACAGGGTAATACTGTCCCACAATTCAAGTCACAGAGAAAAGAGAGGAGCTGCTGCAAACCTTCACTGGTGCGATGTCTAATTGGCTATGGCGTTCAGTTTGATGTTTTGTTCACACATACAGTATATCACACCGTTTGTCCTGTAAAGTATAGATCATTTTCTGTTCAAACTGACAACAATAACAATTAGTATTAAGTTTACAGATGTAAAACAAAAATGTGTTTTCCTGTTAGTGCTGCTTTACCGGCATCCTTTTTATTGTTTTGTTTTTTTTTTTCTTCTTTTTTTCAGTTGTGGTGGCTCCTCCTTTGTGCATTGTGGAACAATGGTGTCTATCACAGCACACGACATCAAGTAGATCTGAGTGCGCTTGCAAATTTTGTCCTCTTTTTTTTTTTCTGTGCAAACACACTAAATACTCAAAACCTGCTAAGAATTACAGCATGTAGTATGGAATTACCACATAAAATTTGACTTAAAATCTACCAACTAATCTACCATCTGTCAACAGCAGTTAAATCCTTTTATTTTGTTGAAATGTGCACGTGGTCAGACAAAAAGCCCCCTGTTCATAATCATGTACTCACTCAGTCACTCACTAAAGCATTCACTTCCTCTGCAACTCCACTTCATCCAACTTCGAAACTAAACTCCTTCCTTTGACTACTGAAGTCCAACCTCCCGCCTCACCCCTGTGATCTACCGATTCTAGCATCCACACTTCTATTTTCACTTCTGTATCTAAAAGCAGAGTCTGTTAAGCAGTTGGCTGGGGCATGTTGCAGGCTGTATTTAGAGCAGCCGAGCGGACCAGGCCCCCCTTTGTTCTGAGCTTGATGAGGAGGAAACCCTGCTAGGCTGCGACGAGTTCTCATCATCACCCTGCATCTCTGCCAAGCTGCTCAGCCCCGCGCAGAGCCGGGGTGGAGGCGGGCTGCTGATTGACAGGATAAGAAGATGCCTCAGCGGAGAGGGAGAGATCTTTATCCTCCGCTAAAATGTGCCTCCGTCGGTGCTCGGCTTGGAAGGGAATGGGCTTCTGGGAGGACTGGAAGTGGCTCTGCTCCCCGCACTGGACATCATTAAGGAAAGGGTCAAAGACGAGCAAAGTCTTGCACCAATACATATAGAACGAATGTTTTGAATCTATGTCAGGAAGATATTTACTTGCTTACGTCCTGGTTTTAAGTTAGGAGGAAGGTGGCAGTTACGGGCATGCGCTCATTTTTCTGAAACAGGGCCACAGATATTACCATCAGAAATCAATACTGCAACATAATTCTACTTCTCAAATGTAAATTTTACTCACACAACTAAGAATTAAAAGATGTGCGCGTACATTGACGCTGCACTATCTGATTGAGGTGGAACCTTTTAACAATTTGGGCACAGTTGCATAATCTAATGCAATCAATCATTTCACAGATCATTTTGCAATAATGCATGATATTTTATCAAGTCATTATATGTTTTGTATGTAAAGTCTCAAGAGTTAAAGTGAGTAGTAGAAAAAAGTCCATAATTGCCTCAAAATTTTCCTGCAGAAATATAGATTTTCATCACCCTGAACTGTAAGAATCTCTGGTTTATTCCTTAAATCCCCTACAACACTGAAAATCTTTGCAATTTTAATTTACATATAAAAGTAGAAATGTAGACATAGTTAATATTTAACATGCTGGCAACATATTTTCCTAACTTAGTATGCGTTCGTTCAATATGACTGCAAAAGTAAAGTGGACTTAGAAGTGAGATCATTCATGTTTGGAAATAAAAATTCAAAATAAAGTCTCGACTCACTGTATTTAAATCACTTTACGAACCAATAGGGGGAGACTTTTAATTCTAAACTCTAAACTCTTATCGTCTGTTCAGCCTCAAAACAACAGCACTGTACATGTCTGAATGCTGTGTGGAGTGTACGTACAGTTCAGCAGACGTCCTCTCAGCTGTTTCTCAAATCATTAATTCTTTAAAACCCCGAACGTCAATATTTACGACTTATTTACCCTCTATGTCAGTAAATAAGACATGCAGAAGAAAAAAAAAACATTATGTCCCTCTGATAAAACTGAAGGAATCCGTTCAGTTTAAAGCCCAGGTTAACACAAGAATGAAATTGATTGAGGGGTCTAAGGGAGGCTAGAAAGCCTGGAGTTGAATGGGGATAATTATAATTATACTATACTCCTTCAAAAACACTGCTTTCTAAGGTGTTGAAACTGGTACTTAGAAAACTGCAGTGTGGTCAGCATCTTAAAGTTTTTTGTCTATGACATGACATCATGCGCTGCATTTTTATTTATAAAGAAATATTTTAAAAAGTTACAAGAAATAAAACATAGATACGAGTGCAGCCGCAGCCAATGTCAAACTGATGTTGTTTCTTTTCCCTCCTATAACATTCTGCATCAACAAAGCAATTTGTTTCCCCGGAGTGTGCTAATTTCTAGATTTCACAGTGCCAGGTGTTACGGCTGCCAGTCATTACATGAAAATCAGCAAAACCTTAACCACGGTGCTTATCCTCAGTGCAAAACGCGCCCGGCTGAATTCTCTCTGATTTTTGGGGAGGATAGGGGGGGAGTCGGGAAAGGAGGTTAAGTTCCTAAGTGCACGTTCGCTTATTTGTGTTATACTTTGAAAAAAAAAAAAAAAAAGCAGTCTGACAGACAGCTTTACTGATTCCATGCTCTGTGCTGTTTTTTTTTTTTTGTTTTGTTTTTACCTCGGTGTTTGTTTGATACATTTTTGCATTAACAATTAACAACGGATGCCAATAGCACCATTGTGACTTGACAATTGATACCATCAATTACAGAGAGATGGGAAAGAATGTGGAAAAAGAAGAAGAAGAAGAAGAAGAAGAAGTGGGAAAAGGCAAGAGCTGGGTGGGGAGCAAATGTATTCTTTACAGGCTGTTTTGAGGTACACTTGCACGGCAACTGACCCTGCATTTAATAGAGAGCGCAAAGAAAAACACTCACACTTTGCAACAAACTGGTTTTACATTTCTATAAACAGCAGGTTGAATATGAGGTCAAATAAATTCCACATAAACGATATAGACGCTAGAAGGAGGAAATAAAGAAAAACAGAAGAAAAGAGCAAAAAATGGAACCTGTGCATTTAACAAACAACATGTAAACAAAATCATTTACCAGATTTGATCTTTGAAACTGTGTCCTCTGCTCTTATCCTTTCATCACACTGTTGATTTTTGTTTTAAAGTGCAATTCTGAAAATAATAACAACAATAACAGGGCCGTTTAAATGCAATGTAAATATTGTATTTTCCCCACAAGTGCAGTGGTAAATTATTAATATTTAATTGACTGTTTTCAAGTATGTAAAGAAATATTGCGCCTTTTTAAGCACTCTAGTATTATGTGATTTATTTCAGAGTGCCTGCAAAATAAATGTGCACACAAGATGTGCTGAGATATATTTAGAGCTGTTAATATGTGGCATTAATTATGCACATGTATGTTCAACTAATTAAATCAATCAGCTGCAGACATAACTGAAGAAGAGAGTCATAAAAATAAGTGTGTGTGCTTCCTGTGTTTCAAGATGTCATCGTCATGATGGGGTTTTTTTAACGCATGGTGTATTTTATCAACCTTACGAGAACTGTAGCTATGATTTCTGTTATTATCTTTTCTGCTTTTACACATATATTTATTTCTGCTGATTATGACGATGGTTGTATTGTTCTTCCGTGTTTTCTCTCTCTCTCTCTCTCTCTCTCTCTCTCTCTCTCTTTTGCTTTTGAAGTTCTTTTATTTATTCCTCTCATTATTCACATATGATGAGGAAAAACGTCATTTGAAAACAAAGTAATTTATTTTAGGGGAAATCCACACTTGATAAATTATTTAAGGCTGCTGGGATTAACAGTAGCGGGCGTGCGTGTGCGTTTGCGTGTGTGTTTGCGTGTGTGTTTGCGTGCGCATGCTGCAGGCAGGAGTTGCATTCAACTCTTCTGATGTTAAATAAAGAGATGCTCGCTGCGAAAGGCTCGACGCCTGAATAATTGGCGACTTCCTCGGCGTACGCCACAGTCATACTGTTATTCAAGTATGGCCTTTGTTGGCCTTGTTTACAGCGATGTTAATTGGGGGAGCACCCCCTCCCACTTTACTCCTAGACAAGTGGACGCTTCCTTGTTGTTGTTGTTTTCTTTTTTTAATCTCTCTTTTTCAGTTTGTTACTTTATGCGCTATAGTTCCCTCACATTTCTCTGTGGAGTTCCGTACATGAGGAGCGGCATCACGCAGCTGGAGTCAGTTGTTGCCTGTCGAGGAAGTTTGCTTTAAAGTGATTTAAATCAAGTGAGGATTCAGATGTATGATGATAATTGCATTTTTAAAAAAAGTGTAGGTAGCTACAGTATGATAAATGTATGCCCAAAACACCCAACATCTGCTACTACCTTTGTTTTTTTATTGTGCATATTTAATGCATTCCTCAATGCATAATTAATTCCCGCTAATGAAAATCGATACTTATCCTAAACAGCCATTTGAGCAATTACACTTAATGAAAATAAAGTTCTGTAACTTTTTTTTTTTTTTCATTATCATTGCAGACTAACTGCTCTGGATTCGGCTATTAATAAAATGGAACTGTTTGCATTGTTATTCATTTTCACAATCACTCCTCAGTACTCTGGTAAAGTTGTGAAAGAAACACTCAAAGAAAGTGAGAGTGTAAAAAGGAAATGTGCACCACTTTTTTTTCTTTTCATTGCAGCTCGTTGTCTGCTGAGGTGAGGAAGAGGAGGAGCAGGAGGAAGAGGGGATGAAGGTGGGGGGCAGAGGAGGAGGAGGAGGAGGAGGGCAGCCCGCCATCCTTCCTGTCAGCGGCTTCCTGCTCGCTTCAACCGTCTCCCCCTCTGGTGGCCACGCCTCCGACACTGCCAGGCCACAGGAGCCGATAGGTGGGCGAGGCAGGGAGCCGCACAGGAAACAGGAAATCAAGAGAGAGAGAGAGAGAGAGAGAGAGGAAGCCACGGGGGTGAGAGGCGGCAGTGGCGACCATGACGTGTCGGAGCTGCCACAGTTGCTCCGAGAGAATGACAGAGAAAGAAAGGGAAACTTGGTTTGCTTCGCCTCCCAATTACCTCCCTGTAAACAAAGGAGGAAGTTTTGCCACATCGGGGGCACATCTCTGCTCTCCCTCTCCACAATCCGACGCACACGTCCCCGTTCACCGCCACCACCTCCAGCCCAGCGAGAGCTTCCTCTCCTCTTCTTCTGCCATCAGATAAGAGGCGTTCAAATGTGCAGCAGCCCCCGCTGTGATAGCACAAGGTGTCACTTATGAAAGTCGGCGTCCCCGCTGAATACGCTCACGTCGATGAAAGGTCGCCAGAACTCAGGTTCACACACGCTGCCCTGTTTCTTGTCTCCCTGCCTCTTCTTGTCTTCATGTTTGTTTGAAGCTGACGAATGCCTGCTCCTTCAAGGCCTGTGCAGAGTGTCATCTGAGCCAGAGGAGAGCTGCACAGCTGCACACTGCTCGCACATATGCTCCTCAAAGTTGAACAGTATGCGGAGTGCGCTATGTGGATTGTCTTTCAGTGCAGGTCTCAGGTCAATGTGGCTTTTGTTCAGGACAAACTAAATTCCAAACTTTTGTAAATCATCGTTTATTACGAATATTTATTATCACAAAAAGAAAAGAAAAAAAACATTAGAAATATTGCTTTAGACTTCAAGTCACTGTACATGTTTAAAAGAAGCTGCGCTGGCTGAGACACCAAGACACAGCCAGAAACTTTACATAGATGACAAGCAAAAATAACCAGCAAATACGTTATCTCACATCATAACTATGAGAGAAAACCTGGATCCTACTTAACGTATAACTGTAAGCAATCACGCAAACGTTATTACATTTTGAACTAACCATCACATGCGACATGTCATGACCCAGTGCAGTCAACACTGACCAGACAAAGTTATGGAGACAGAGATTCAAAGTCTGTCACTCTTTTTCTGTTGTGTAAGCTCTTGTCTGATTACTTTGATTTACCGCAAGCCAACGATAGAAGAGTTTTCACATCACTTTTGCTTGTGAATACAGCTTAAAATATAAGTATCTACTCGTCTATAGACACAGTTTCTGCTCTAATGAACAGAGGACTCTTATTTTGATGGAAATACGCACAAAAAAGTCCCCTCGTGGAACCAAATTAACAAAATATCAACTCTTTTGGATACCGATTTTATCTTAAGAAAGAGCATGACACACAGGGTTAACACCTGAATTCTGTAGTTGCATTCAGCCTTGAGCACCTTCCCAGCAGTCAAAATGGAGGTGTAGCTGCTTTTCTCGGGCTCTTGTGTCATATGAATGTTTCTATTCATGTCTGCTTGTCTGAGTAGCACAGATAAATTAACAAACCAACTCAAAGTGTCAGTCTGAAGAATCATTTCTCTGTTCTCCATTAAAACAGCCGGACTACAGATCCTCCCTTTCCATTTTGCTGCCTGTCTCCTTCCATCCACGTTCCACAACTCATCTGTCACTCTTGCTATTTTTCACGTGCCTCGGAGCAACAACAGAACCTCCCTCCCCCTTGCCTTTGAAGGAGTAAACCAAACCGGTGAGCTTAAAGCATTTCTAATGAGCCAGCGCCGGTTGGAGTGCGGAGACGCCGCAGATTAGTCATCATACGACCGCGGCGAGGATCACGTTTGCCCAGATGAACCATGTATCATCTCCTCGGTGCCATCAACGTCTCGGCAGAAGCACCAAAAATGAAAAAGCTCCTCTATTCCGAATGATTAACTCAGTTTTGCTGATGTCATAAAAATCTCAAATTCTGTGTTTGTTTGGTTGCCGGGTTCATAAAGAAGCGGTTCAAAGGATTTAGGAGGGAATTTCTTTTTGTTTGAGGAGGCAGTTCTTCAATTACTGTTTGACAGATGGCATTGTCTTTAGATATGCTGTCATATTCATATAAATAAGCCTGGATGGCATCATCCATTCACCAGTGACAGATAAGAGAAGAACACAAAGTGCCTGGCAGGTGCGAAGAAGGCCTTTCGAAGTCACTGCTGAATACTGAGGAAGCATTCAGCGCTCTATTATTTTCTCTCTCCTCG
>JAPQRN010000016.1:6199660-6210283 GCA_037367275.1 Coranthus polyacanthus
GTTCCTGAGAGAGATGGGGCAGAGAGCAAAACAGCTACTCGCATACACATACTTTTTCGACTCCAATCAAACATGGGCTCCCCACCTCCGCCTCCTCTTCCTCCTCCTCCTCCTCCTCCTCCTCATCCTTTCAGCTGGGGAAGCCTTGAAGTCTGCTGTCAGGGGAAGATAGATGAAATTGCATCAATAAGTCCTACAGTATGTACATCTTCACTGTCTCACTCTGGGACAGCAGGTGGCTGCGTGTCAGGTGACTGCACACCCAACTGAGCATGTGCAGGATTCTCACACAGAACTTTAAGAAAGCTTTTCAGCAGTGAGCACGTTCACAGGTTATAGGACTTTAAGAGGTCACGAGATTGATTTCTAGGGGTCACAAGGTGATGCTTTTTCACGTGCGCATCTATTTATGTGTGTATTTTTTCTTATCTCACTTAAATGTCTGGATTATTCTGTTTTGTATGTCATTTACATCAAACTTTGCACATGTTTTATTGTATTTTTTTCTTTGTTATTGCTTAACTTTATGTACAGCCATTGGACGCATATTTTGTGGAGGAAGACCAAGCATGTAAAGGTTAGGACAGTACATTTCTAAACCCTTTGTCTTGGTGCTCTGCGTGCTTTCTCTTCATGCTCTCACAGTTGAACGTGTCCTCTAACCAAATGTTTTCTGCCAATGAGGTTTTATTGCAGTTCTTTGACAGTGAACATGACACAGACGAGACTGTGCCTCAGACAGAGGATAATGTTGATTGTGAGGTATTCTCCTCTGATGTGAAGGAGACCCTTAGCGTTATATCTCTCAAACACCACCTTCCAAAACGGTAAAGTTATCACGGTACCTCTCCTGACTTCAACAAGGTCGACCAGTGTCAAAATGCTTCCAGATCGTCCACGTTCTAATGAGTATTCGAATAAAACAGAAGTTTGATTACTGTCATTTATTCAGTTAACTCTACTTTCCATCGTGAGAATAAATGTGGTTTCAAGGGGCTGTCCATTCATTTTATTGTATTTATATGTTTATTATTAGTTTGTTTTGATGCCAATACATTAAAAAAAATCCCTAAATCAAGACTTGTAGCTAAAAGTCCTATGTTGCCACAATGGAAATTCCTCAAATATGACAAATACTATAAATTTAAGCTTATGCAAAGAAACAACAAAAACCTTTGAGACTCACGTACTTTAAGGTCTAATGGTTTTTAATTTTTAATTTTTTTTGTCTGAGTTTTGACTCAGAATAAGGTAAATGAAAATCGTCTTCTCCTTCAACTTGCATGTAAATTTGGAGATATAAACAAACCTACACATTTTCTGGTTGTAGGTATGATTGACACTGTTAAGGAAAGTAAGTAAGTGACAGACTCAACCAGTTCAGGTTGATGATACCAAAGCAACTCCCACAGTTGCATCGTTGTCAAGGCAACCGACATCAACGGACCTACAGGCTATTCTTTTTATGTTGATCCCTATCTGTCTGTTCTACTGGGTCACGGCTATCCAGGTCAGTCTGTGGGAAGAACAATTAATCTTGAAAAGTGACAGTTCTTAACCTGTAAAACTTATTTGGGAACTTATTAAAGTAGTGTTTGCTCCATGCAGGCCCTAAATGGTTAGAGGATTTAATGTGATGTTGTCACGAAGTCAAGTCAAGAACAGAGACAGATAGATGCTAACTTCTTATTTGTGCGCCGTGTTCAAATCCACCTACTTCCATCACCAGACCCGCGCGCCCAAAATGTAAAACCGTTTTTCTTCCGCGCAAATGTACAGCACACTTCAGCCCTGCACCCCACAGCGCCGAAAGATTATCCGTGCTACGGGGGTACCCAGCGAAAAACTCATTTAGAACGGGTCCAAGGAAGCAGCGGGTAATTACACGAGAAGGAGGCACCTTTTGCTAACCCCAGTGAATCAGCAACAAAGACACCTGCATCTCCCGCCGAAAAAGTGCAGCTCAAAGCGTTTGTCATTTTTAATCTAATGCTTCCGCTGGGAGAGAGGGAGAGAGAGAGAGAGAGAGAGAGAGAACGGCATCTACAGAAACACAGCTACGATGGTACGTTTGGAGGGAAACAGCTGGTCAGCCCACTCAGTCTGTCTGTTTGTGTCTGGATTTGGGATGACAACTGGACTGACCATTTGTCCCTGCGTTTGTGGATGTCTGAAAAAAAAGAAGAAAAAAAAAAAACTCCCATCGAGGCTTTTGAAAAGTACTTTGTATTTTAAGGATTTATATAGTGATTTAACGCCTCCTTTTTTGGTGAGAGGGGCGAGGTTCTCACTCGTTGTTTTTATGACCCGGTTTGTTTTTTTGACATTTAGTCAAAAAACAAAAAAAAAGGAGAACAGGACAGCTGTGAAGTTTAGTCTTTTGTGTAAAGTTGTATCAGCTTATTACTTTTTAAGGTGGTTGCATGTTTTGAGCCCCGAAGCGTCACTTGATGAAACTTGAGCCAAGAGTCAACATGTTTTTGTTTCTGCTAAATATTCCGCTTCATCTTGTCTTTAGTTGTTATAGCTCTTCTTTCACACTTACCATAAGTAAGGGCAGTTTTGGCTTAAAAAAACCCAGAAAACTCAGCTTTCATAGCAGCCATTTCCAAAACATAAAGCCATAGTTTTGCATTTCAGCAGAAACTAAAACTTCCAGATGAAAATATAAGGTTCTATAGCCACCAGTAAATGTGACTGCTGTAGCAGTCTGCTATCCAAAAGACTCCTGTATTATTTCATTTTGTTTGTTTGTGTGAAACCTCACTGTCTCTGCAGAGTTTGACCTTGTCTGACTGTTTTTATGGCATTCATCTGCTCAGTGATCTAACCTGAAGCCAATAGTGGTCCGGTATGCGGCTTAGAGTAATGTGTAAATTCGAAACATCCAGTACTTGGACTTGACAGAAAAGTATAGGACCTGTGATGGAGGAGGAGGAGGAGATGTCATATTTTAGAATTTTTAATGAGATCTCGGAACTTCTATGTGTGAAAAAGACATGTTAGACACAAATTATTACAGTGTTAAAGCAGGGAATATTTTATGCATCTTATGTCAGAGGGGATCTTTCAAAAGAACATACATACAGTATCTTAACAAATTTATTTCATCTGAACATGATGGACACACCAGGTTTCTTAACTAGAGGACGTTACTTGCTATGGGTTGATTTCTTTTTTTCATGATCTGCCTTTGATTTCAGTGTGTCAGTAAAGACTATGGCTTTAATTTCATAAAAGTGCAAGTTTTATTTTTGAAAAAGTGTTGGAACATGTTGGAGGTACGATATTACAGCATGTTGTCTGTGTCAACATCAGTTTTCGGCTTTCGCACACATGTGATTTCTCACAGATTCAAGTCTGGATTTTAATGTGGAATTTATTTTACTAAAATGTCATTAAATTAAATATTAATCACGGAGTGCAAAAATATTAAAAGTGTAAATTATAAACTGATGTTTAAAGCTTCCAAACTCCCAAAAACATTACACAGGACCTCGGTGTCCTCAACGGCAGCTACAGCCGAAAAGTGCAAATTAGTACCCTGGAAAAACCTTGGAATGTCAGAATTGCATCAGCCAAGTCTTACTGCTTCCCCATCTGCAACATTTCTCACGTTTCACACTTCCAAGCCTCTTCACTTTCTCTGTCAGTTGAAAAAGTTGAAAAGCTCTCTAATGTGGCGTCATGAAAAGGTGAGGTGAGGACAGGGTCAAAACAGACAAATACCTGCCACAGCGGCAGGAAAAAAGTGGAACCGCGCAGCACATTTCGCCGCCACGCAAAATCCACGGCCAACTTTCTGCACAGGCAAGCATTCCTCTGCCGTGCGCCCTCACTCACTCACTCACTCACTCCCTCTCCGCCTCTCATCTTTTGTTTGCTCTGAAGTTCGACATATAGACCAAGGCCCCATCAAACATCACAACCAGCCGAGAACTTTGGGTGGGGACGAGGGGGGAGCAGGTAGCAGGAGAGATGAAGAAAAGCTAAAAGCATTTCAAGCTATTGCTGAAACAATCCAATTACAATGCCTATCAAACTTAGCTTCACAGGTTATAGCTTCTAATTGCCTGACAAAAATTGACACTTCAGTCGCAACAGTGTAATATAATAGGGGGCCAAATTAAATTTGATCGAGGGGCAGAAAACGATGCTATCACTCAGCAGCGCGGAAAAGAGGAGATCAACTAGCATGATATAATGGATCAAAAATGAAAATTATTCATTAATCGCGTTGGGTTTTCCAATAATGGAAATGACACAGTTCAGACGTCTTCCTAAAAACACTATTAATTAAAGGGATGATAGATCTAACAAGGCATGGAGCCCAGAGAATCACTGCACCTCTTTTTCCTCCCTCCCTCCCTCTTTCATCCCTGTCAACTTTTCTCTCTTCCGCTTTTTCTTTCTTTCTTTCTTTTCCTTGTTCCCATCCTCCACTCTCTTTGCCTCTCATTTCCCAAACATGACATTTCTTTCCTGTTTTTTTTTTTTTTTTTTGCCTGATTATGAAGTCGCAACAAAAAACACAGGATTTCAGGTCGTATTTGGGCCTGGTTTAGATTTAGTTATGCATTTTATCAAAAGTTGTGGCCCAACACGTTATATTTTGTAGCATAAGTACAACAAGAGCAAGAGCAGACGAGGACGACTGTTATAGAGTTGCCTTCCCCAAACTCAGGGTCAGGACCCAAAATGAGTCACAGGACTGTTTTCATCGGGTCAATTGGCAGATTCAAATATATAACAATGCTATGATATGTGAATTCTTTTTCATAATTAAAATTGAAGAAGAAGATTGTCTGTTCAGCTACGATGCTGTGTTTTGACGGTGGAAAAGTAATTCATCAAGTGAACATTTAAACAGTTTGTTTTGCGTGTCTGTTACTTGGTGACTCGTGTGTTGCTAGTTAGCAAACATTACTTGTCAGCGTTGGAGGCAATAAATCACTAAAAAGAGCAGATGTTATGTATTTTTGGAAGTTCAAGGAGACTGTTGGTAGCTTAGCAATGGAGAACGTCAACAAATGATCGGCCTCCAGCACAAAACGGACCCCAGCGTGAACTTTAACTCCACCTTTCTTTTTCTTGACATGTAAACGTCATACAATAATCACAGTATGAACAGACAAAAGAAACGTAAAGTTTGCTATTATTTATTACTCTTACTTACATTTGTTCCTCTAGCCTTTTGTTCTGTCTGTTAACTTGACAATGTACATGCTTTGGAATAACAAAACAAGGCAAGAAACACGAGCAGTCAGATGATCAGATATGTTGCAAGGAAGACAACATCTTGGTCCTATCTATATATTTAAGGGTGAAAAGAAGCTGTGCAGTGAAATTAGCACAAACATCCATTATAATTGGACTTTCTATTTTTACTGTAGAAGCAAACTTACACTCACGGCTCCTATGTGACGACAGATTAACGACATTACAGGTGTACACTTTGACAACCTTTCTGATCATTTCATTTTTAGCGATGTCGCTCCGTTCCACGATCTCTGAGCATTACTTGGAGTATAATTTGAGTGTTGTCATAACCCATTACTGTAAGCTGCACTCCTAAACCATTAAAATCCATGCTGACATAAACTTCCCCCTTTTAAAGCACAGGTTCACCATTTCTGTCTGTCAATTATCTAGTGCACATGAACACTGAAACAAGTTTTGTGAATTCTGTTTTACCTGTCACCTGCGCCTCTTCCTCACAACCTCTACGATTGGCTGAGAGCTGCCTCACTTTCATCTATGAACCGTGCGTGACCTTGTCATCCATCTACACACAGATTCATCCTTATGCACACAACACTCTCACTGGATGTCCAGGAGTAAGGCAGCAGACTTTATTTAATCTGTTTTCCTCAGCATTAATTGGGTCAAAGCTTCCTTCTCTGACTTCTTGATGTGCAAATGAATGTGGCATCGAGGGAAGCCCGCCCATCACTCCACAGGCACATTTACAGGACACCTCAGGGTGCCTGGCCGCCGTCTGTGACCTGTATATGGCAGATGAAGGAGGCGGGGGGGGCGGGGGTGTAAGGTTGTCAGTACCGACCTGGATCAGAGACACTGGAGTTGAGGAAAAAAAATCCCTGAGTTAATTATTGCGGTGGAAGCCTGGAGGCCGTACATGTCACCCACATTCCTAATGAAGTTTACCTTCCCCATCCTGCAATAATAGACCTTATGTGATATTTAATAATGTATGTAATGCATCAGAGATATGTACAAGAAAAGGTCACTAAGAACACACATGTACACACTGCGAGCAACAAGGCTGAGACTGATGCAGCTCTGTGATGATCTGCCGCTTCAATAGACAACTGCTGTAAAAACTAACACTTTTCTTAAGGCTACAACTTAACTTGTTATCATTTGCTAATTAGCTAGAAAGATCAGATTCATCAATGAACAACCTTTTGTGTATACATTTCCTTCAAAATGTCAATTCAGTGGTTGTAATTAAAGCTTCCATTCATTGATTGTTTGCCACCTGGGAAAAACAAAAGCATTCATCATCATCAGCAATCATTCATTTATTGTAATTTTATTGAGCCGTTAGGGCAAATGCACTGGCAAAGAATCGCCTGTTAAAATACACAGCAGGCACAAAGCATTCAATTAGAATTACAATTGCTCTACTTTTTAGCTCTGGTTCGCTGGACGTTGGACTTCCTCTGGCTAGTCATATCTTCTTTGGGTCACAAATGTGAAGTCTGAAAACTAAACAGTGTGTGTGTCACGTGAAATGCATTTTAACATTATGAACGTATAAATGGCAATGTGAGCATTTAAAATAAAGTAATAAAAGGTATTTACAGTAATTATTAACAAAATATGTGCGTCACATTCAGTAGAGTTATAATTATACAACCCGCTTTAGAGTGTTTTTGACAGTGATCATGCCATCTATATGCTGAAACAAAAGTGTAACATGTCAGTGTGGGTGTAAGAGTTTTGCTGCTATAACACGATGCAAAGCTTTTAAAATTTAGGCCACATTCTTAGTTTACATACTGTCAGTATCAGCATGGATCTAGTTTGATTGACCTTTAAAAATACTCCTCGTCAAACTCTCTCTCTCTCGGTAAGTCTATAAGTCTTCCCGTGAAATTTCCATGTGAATGCATAGCAATCAGGGCCCATAAATTGAGTCCAGTTCTTCAATAAGAGATTCACAGCTTGACTCTGAGATTCATTCTGTGCCTCACCATCATTGGACATAATTACATTGACCATAATCCTCCAGCAAAACAATTTATCATCAAAAATAAAGAAAAGAGGGGCCCAAATACTCCAGACTGGGCCATGATTGAGAGCTCGTGGCACCCCTTCTAGTCATATAATTGGGTATCGATGGCCAATGATCCCCTTCATTTCTCCTCTTTCCACTTGGGCGCGCCGCTGGAACGCCCAGACAACCCAATCACAACCCCCGCTGGGAGGGCGGTGTCCCAGCACCCCAGGGAGAACTGGTATGGACTACCTCTTCCCATCCTCAGGTAATTGGATAAACTTCCTGGGAAAAGTAAAAGAGGGACCTGAAGGCAGACTGAAAGGGACAGAGAGCAAGAAACCTTGTGATGCCAATAAATAAAACAATAAATCCAGTGTATGTATGTGTATTTAGTAATCATCTTCTTTTTTTTCCCTTGTGAGAGGGACTGGGAAGAACTACAAAAACTGTGTTGTAAAATATGGGGTTATCTGTTCAATGTGTAAATTTGCACCCCAGGTAACAGAAGCTGCCGGCCACCAAGTCATCACGGCTGGCCAAATTCACCTCTCACTCTCTATCTGCCTCTTCTCGCTGCCTTTCCTACTTTCCATGTCCTCCTCTCCCTTACAACACCCAGCCCAATAATGATCAATGACCTGAAGCCGACGACTTCACCTCACACCCCTTCACCCATCCTCTACCCTCCTCCTATTCTTCCTCCAGTAACACTGAAGCCAGGAGGAGCGGAGGGAGGAGGAGGAGGAGGAGGAGGGGCGTGTGGTGGCTGGTTGGATGGAGGACAGGTGGAGTCCAGCCCGGGGTCGGCTACAGGGCCAGGCATCATATAAATCAACCTGACGTGTTCACCCAGGCCTGCCTGGCTAAGCCTGGGCACTCCAGCCAGAGCCAGGCCTTCTAGCTCTGCACCCGCCAGCACACACCCACTATCCCAAACCAAGCGCCGCTCCCCTCCCCCTCCGATGCCAAGGCTCGGTTCAAGGGGTGAGTTTGGAATGGGTCAGCGGATGGGCTTCCAGGCTTCCAGGGCCCTCAGTCGGCAAGTCTTCAGGTGCCTTCTGGTATGTTGGGTACAGTGCCAGGGATAGTCTGGCAGCGCAAGTACAAGAGCTTACACATCTCTGGGGGACAGAATGGCTGTCGTTGGAAGGCAAGATTTCATTCACAGAGACTGATATTTTAAGTGCTTTGCAAAGCAGTTTCTACCACTTTGAGAAGCTGGTATTGTTCTTTTAATGAAAATGTGTGGTTAAAATCAGTGTCAAACATGTTTCCTTAATAGGAAAATCAACATAGCCAAAATGTGAGAAAGAATGTGAGAAAGTAGAGAGACTTTACTTATTATATTCAACAGCAACGGTGAGCTATAAAATCTGTATCAAGTCTGTATAGTTAACATGACGTGGTTTAACAAGCAGCTGGTCAACAGTTTAGAGATTTTTACTGACAATCAATAGCTAGCATAGTGGCTAAGCTATGAGTGTGCGCTCTGAAGGTTGAGAGTTTTGTAGTTGCTTGCTAATTAGCTAAGGACACTGATGTGGCCTAAGACAAGTTTACCCAAACATGTCTCAGTGTGGAGTTGCCAGCTTCCTCCATCCGCTGTGCCAAGCTAACTGGGCATTCACATCAAAAGCACATGTTAGGCAAATAAAGAGTGGCAGTGCACTCTTGGTTAAGCTCCACTAAACTACACTATGAAGTCTATGTGCCAACCATCACAGTGCATGTGCATCTGGGCCTGAACTGAAGGACTGATCAAGAGATCATTTTGATGCAGAGAGGAACGCAGAATGATATTTTCATGAACTCGTCTTTCCAGTCCAAACAGCAAAGCGCTCTCATGCACGGCAGAAAACACATTTGAGAATATTTGATTAAGTTAGCAAATAGTCCAAAACACAGTTAGCGGCTTTGTAGGATTACGCTCTCCTCTTCATTTTATCTTGTGTCAACTATTCGCCATTGTGCTTGTGTTGTTAAACCAGTATAGCATGTCTGAGATAGTCTGTCCAAAAGAACAAAGCTGATCAGCCATTTCATCCAACTCCCAAGGAAGTAAACAAGCCAGCACCCCAAAATATTGCAATTACAGAGTGATGATTTTGAATCATACGCCCTCATCCCAATTATTTTTAAATAAATGTATAATAATGAAACACACTCCTCAGTATTTGCACTAGTTGCCACAAAATACAACAAAAAGCAAATAAACTGCTAATAACTAATTACTAGCAACTATTATTAACTAATAATCTTAATGCATACACTTTACGTTCTTGTTCTTGTTTAAATTTTGCGGGGGAAAATGTACAGAACAAGTTCTCTTCCATGTTCTCCTCTCCAAAATAATGACACATTAAGTCTGCATTCTCAAGGGCCTTTTATCTGTTCCTCAAGTTATCGTCCTCAAGTTCTCGTTAATGCCTTTTCCCACTTTTTCTCACAAATTCATTATTTTCCCTACTAATCTCCGCAGTGGATAAAAACCCTCTTAAATCCTTCAAAACTGTTTCTCGCCAAGTGTCTGAAAAAAATATATTATTACCCCTGTTAAATTAATACTCACTGCCAATAAACTATTGATATCTTCCCTCCTTCAAAGTTGGTCTGGCACCTGGGAATGCAAGGAGGGAAATTGAAAAAGATTTTGAGAAAAGGAAAAGAAACAGTGAGGGCAAATTAAATTGCCATCTTGAACTCGTCTGTTAAGGATTAGTGGTTAATTGTAATTTGCGTGCCGTGTCCCCGGCCATTGCTGCTGTGTTGCTCTAAAGTTGTCTGCCAGCCGGTGATAGAATACTCAATGCTCCCGCTTTCATAATTGGAAGAAGAGGAAAAAGAATCACTCAGATTAGTGTCCGCAGAAGAAGCCAGGGGCGGTGGGAGGGGAGTTTTGTTTTCTTCAACAGGTTTGACACTTCATAACATAACCTGCTTCAAAGAGTCTTTGTTTGTCACCAACTGTTCGTAACATCCTCCACCGTGCCCTTTAGAAGGCAGCGAGACAGGGAAGTGTATCAATTAAACACATTTTGTATTGTTAAGTCGCTCACCGCAGGACACATTTGACAGTAGATTGTAGGGTCATGTTTATACACGCAGGGATGAAATACAGTAAAGCGTATGTGTGTGTGTTGTGTGCACACAAGTAAGCAAACACAGCATTGTCAGTGCCCTGGAAATATACAGGTGTATAAAACAGATTTAAAGGTTTGGACATTTTGGCTCATTTCCCAAAGGACTACTTTTTTACACACGTGGGTGACAGTAACATATGTTGATAAACAGCAAAAAACATAGTGCAGTGTGTGTGTGTGTGTGTGTGTGTGTGTGTGTGTGTGTGTGTGTGTGTGTGTGTGTGTGTGTGTGTGTGT
>JAPQRN010000016.1:6240554-6249487 GCA_037367275.1 Coranthus polyacanthus
GTAAGAATCCCTCCTTAACTAAATATAAGAATCAGAACTATTCATCAAACTCTGTGTGTAACATAATTAGAGCAAGGAAAGCTCCAGAGGTCTGTGAAGTTCGTTAAAAGTAGCTTTTAGGGGGTTTGAGACAAAAGATGCAAGCTCACACCTTCTGACACATGTTTTGGAGTGATTATACAAAATATTATAATGAATAATACATTATTTGAAGCAATATGAGAACCAGAATAGGGTAGTTAGGCTGCCTTTTTTGTCAGCTCCAAACAAGAGCAACACATTTGATGTTACACCTTTCATGCAGCTTTAGTGTTTGTACTTGTCATTGTGGCTTTAATGTTATGTGTTTCATGTTTATGTGTTTTCATTTGATTAATTCAGCCGTATATTTCATCTCTGTATGCACATATATTGCATTCATCTTTCACTGATGATCTGCTGGATAACTGTCAGACAAGAGCCAGAGAGCAAAATGTCCAAGTGCCACTCAAGTATAGCATACAAGTAAAAGTTGTAAAATTGTAATGAAATATGGACGTAACAGTGTTCACTGCGTGGCGTAAATTCATACATAAGTGTGAAGCTATTTGGATTCAGTTCTGAACTTCTTAAAGTGGTAATTATTCAATTCAGAAATATATGTAAAAGGTAACATTATAGAAGTATAAAAGTGCTACAGAGCTGAAGTTACACAAAAGGAGATGATGAACAGCCCTCTTCTGTATCAAAGGTTTGTTGACTCACACCTCCCAACAAGTACTACGTCTCCCACTTCCTCCAACTTTTCACTTAATCATTCCAATATAACAATTTGAGGTTGACTGCATCTGTTTTATTATATGATGCAGCATTAAATTAAGAGCAAGTCATATGACTGTACCGTTTTTTTTTTGTTGTTGTCCTTTTTCCATTGATCTGAATGGCCACACTTTGGTATTTGTGATGTTACAATGTGACACAGTTGGTGATTATATTTA
Organism: Coranthus polyacanthus; assembly: GCA_037367275.1. Lineage (NCBI taxonomy): Eukaryota > Metazoa > Chordata > Actinopteri > Kurtiformes > Apogonidae > Coranthus > Coranthus polyacanthus. Next base: position 6,241,532 of record JAPQRN010000016.1, read on the forward strand.
GTGTCACAGGAGGGAGAGGAGATAAAGCTTCAGGGATCTGAGGTACAGATGGCAGCAACTCCGCCTGGAAGAAGCAGTTAATCTTCAGGGAAATCAGTCGTCCCTCCAACACTTCCATCTACGGACGTCCAACACAGACAGAATGTAGCTTTGTATGAAAATAAATAAATTCAAGTAAACTAAGCTGCTCTGTCATGATGTCTTTTAACTTCCTTCCTACGGGCAGTATAATATATATGAAATCTAGGGGATGTCATCAGGGTTTTTGTTTTTGTTACAAAGTGGGACACGTACTTTAAAAGACGTGGACGTTCCACGGAAAGAAAGGGCCTCGTGACAGACATTGCATCGTGTTAAATGTTGAACCCGGTGTATGCGGGGCTAGAAGTCAGGACCGCAGTTTTTTTCATCTGTTCTTCTGATCTCACCAACTTTACTGCACTTTAATATATTCATTTCTAATCACATTCCCTTAGTCCTGTCCACTATGGATCGAAGGCTGTCTTGTGTGGAGAGTCTAAACATCACCTGCAGGGAGGACACTGCAGCTCTGGGACATAGTGAGAGCTTACGGAGCAAATATATTCCACACAAATATGTTTTGAAGAAAATCAGAGAGGAGGCTGATGACTGCACTGGCTCAAAAAGCAGAGAGAGAGAGAATGTAATATATTAAATTGCTCTCAACATGAAATATTGACAAGATGCACTGCATCGGCTCCAATCGTACAGCTCCTAACTCTATAAATGAGTTAAATATTGCAGGCCCTTGCTGTGGTATGATGTAATAAAAGTCTGGTTTACTTGCTTTGTGGAGTGTGGACACTTCATGGTTTACATAGTGTAGATCTTATTGAGCCAGAGTCAACAGCTCATAACGCTCTGTTTTTATTTGAGCTTTGCAACTCTTGTAAAATCGATTTCAGGGTCAGGGTTAGGAAAACAACTAACACTGGTGTTTCAAACAGACTCATGGTGATGTGCTCTGTGCTGAAAAGGCATGGTAAGGTACTTAAAGTATAATGTCTGCTGTTGAAAATATACGATGCTGTAGCAATGATGCAGAGACGAAAGAAAAATGAAATGTTCACTTTTGATTTAATCAACTCCAGTTTTGTTTTCTCTCTCTCTCTCTCTCTCTCTTGTTAGGAGTTCAACAACTGAGTAGACTATAGCTGTGTTTCCATAAAATGTTGAGCATATTCGAAGCGAACTTTTGAAACGTCGCAAAAAAGAAAATGACATGCGTTTCCATAAACCGGTGTGGTAGGCTGTGTATTGTCATCAGAAGGTGGTGGCGTGGGCTACGTTACACATGGATATAAAAAAAACACCGTAGAACAAGTAGAGCATTCTGACGCTGTTTTCCATCTAAAACGGCTGCAATATTTTTTTTTCACGACTGAGACAGTGGTCATTTTGTCTCCTCGTCGGGCCACACTACCTGTTGTACTACCAGACTTTTTTGAACACCTCATGTAGTTTAAGTGACTAAGGTTCAAGCCCAAAGGTGCAGGTGTTTCCTTGAGACTTGAAATCCCTCAGCTCGGTCTGATCTCTGACCCCCCTGTGGAGTGAGAAAATAGGAACTGACAAGTGCTCTTATAATTTCTTGGACTGCTTAAATATTAATCAGATCATATGATTTAAGATTTCTACATTACATTGGAGTAGTGAGACATTTCGATATAGTTTTGTTGTTGTTTTTCCACACCAAGTCCCATTCTACATAAGAGATATTCAATTAAACCAAGCACATAGTTAAATGTTGACATTTTGTGTGGAAAATGGAATAGTTTTTGAAATCCCTTGAAATCTGCGTCGAATTAGGACCTCAAACTGTAAGATGACAAAGCAGAGGGCAGAAAAGTCAAGATTTTTCTTAAAGTGACTGTGACTGTGTTTTTACTCTTGGATGAGATGTTGAAACTCACCTTCCTCTTCTCACCTCACTAAGCTCAAGTGAACCCCGTTTTGTTAACGCGTGTGCCAAGCACAGTATTATTTTCACTGCTGGAGTTTTGAGATCTCATTACTGAGCAATAGCGCAAAAGGAAAACAGAAAACAACAAGAACACAAATTAGTAAAAACATGCTGTCTACACAGTAATTTACTGGTTAACCTGGCATGGCTAGAAACAGAGTACGACTGATTTGCAATCCCTCCCAAATGACGCGGGAATGCACAGACGCAAAACACCGTTGTTGGCGTTACAAAATACTACATACAGTAACTGTTGCATCAAGGCTATAACAAGGTTTGGTTTAACTGAGGCACAAAAACAACTTGGTTAGAGTTAGGAAAAGACTGTGGTTGGGGTAAAAAAAAAAAAAGACACTCAAAAATAAACAAAAATAAACACAGCGCATAGAGATTGTTATTCTGTCACATCCCCACCTGGTGACCATCACACATTTTTTTTCCATGCACTTATTCATACGACCACAAGCTAAAAGCAAATGACTGCAAAAGGCACGTAAACACCAGTCATTTTAATCCCCTTCAAAAACGGACTCACTCCTGTCGTTTTTCTGATGAGATGTAAAAATGAAACGGTAGTGAAAATACACTACCCGCTGTAAGACTGACACGAAAACCTCCAGAAAGTTTCAACCAGTAAACCACAGCCCCACAATCAAATGTTGAATGTATCTGAATCTGAATCTAATCTCGCTTGATGTTGAAATAGTCTTTGTTATCCTGAACAGAAAAAAGGAGCAACGCATCAGAGCCGGTAGACACGCACAAAAAAAAAAAAAAAAGAAGAAGCACAAAACCTTAATTTTTGGCCTGACTTAAATGGTGAATAATAAACTTTTAAAGTGCTATACTGATTCCACATGACTGGATGAAGAGCGGCTGTGCTGATATGACAGCAGAGAGCAGCTACCACACAGTGTAACACAGAAATGACAGATATCACAGTGTTTGTTTCCACGCACAGGGCCAGTTAAAGAGTATTTTTCTGCAGCGCTGCAGGGTCAAGTACAACATATCATTAGCTTTCTTAAGGATTACCATGGCGAGGATATGAAGAAGAGAAAGCCTGACAACCTTCATATTACAACGTGATGGGAGTGACATTCAACGATGAGTGACGAGAACTTTTTTAGGTCAACTCCACACACACACACACACACACACGCTCTCAGTCATTAATTAGACAACACCCTGCCATCGGCTCAAGACGTCTGTTTGAAAAACAAAAGAAAGGATGGAAGAAAGGGAGGAAGACTATCTGTCTCCTGATGAGGCCCGTACCTACGAGCTGACAGCCCCGCTTTGATGCCGCCATCTCTCTCTCTCTCTTGTTCCACTTTTGCTGATATGTCTAGAGAGAAAGAGCGGAAGGCCTTTGTCAACATGAAACAGAGGCGTTAAGCGCGCAGAGTCATGCCATATTTTGTGTTTGAAAATATCATAAGGAAAGACCCCTCCCCATATCCCCCTTCTCGCATGTCAGAAGGCAGGGTTTTATTTTATTATTTTTCATTTTTACAAGCGAGTAAAATCGCTGTATGACGAGCTGCCTCAGTAAATCTGAGGGTGAGTCTAGGGCGGTGTGTGTGGGTGTGGCTGGTTAATTCATATTGCGAACATTAATTCTTTAGTTTGAGGATTCTTGGGCACATATTATGCTTTTTGTTAATTTTGTTCTTACGTACAATGTTAAAGTGATCCCTTTGAGGCAAAAGCTCTGGCTGCAGCTGCTCCGATTCAACTTACATTCTATAACGATGAGCAAACGGTATGGATGTCTAGCACAGCGCACACGTGAAAAATATGCAAAACGTACACGGCGTCTGTCGAGACTGTGTACTGATGACTGAATGTAAATCCGCAATTATCTCCCACAAAAAAACAGGTAAAGAATGAAATATTTATAAATATATGTACCTTCCAGTTCCATCCAAACAAAGACTGAGAAAAAGGAGTCAATCTGAGGAGAGAAGGCTTTTCAGGACGAGGACCTTAATGAGACCGGCATGTCAGTTGTTCTAGTCCCAGGATCAAATATGGGCCTGGTGATGTACAGAAAAATGTCACTTTTAATGTGTGCTGACTGTTTTTGAACAGCTGTTTCTTACAGTTCACTGACTTTGTACATGGCTTAAGGAAGGAGCTCTGTTTTTAAAAGATGTCATCTATGAAGTGACATAAAGATGGTAACGTTTAATGCAAAATGTCAAAAACATTGGTTGTTACTCATGAAATTCTGCGTTCTTGACTCTGACTTTATCACCTCGTTGACACGTCAGATTACATTCAGGGTACATTCATTTGGAGCATTTGAATGCCGGTCCAGTATTTAAGTTCTGTTTTTATCTCTACCAACACCTACAGAAATATTCAGCAGATTATTCACAGATTGAAGCAGACTGTTTCCAAGTGCACTGAGAGTGAACCTGAAGAGTTGTAGTTGCAGGCAGTACAGGTAAACAATAAGCTCAATGTCGCTGTAAAGATTCATAGATGTGAGAGAAGCTTCAGAGTTGGGTGATCATACCACTATGAGTGACCTCTTTCACATTACGTTGTACACATTGACTGTGTTTCCATGAAGTGTCATGTGAATTTGAAGCGAACTTTTGAAAAGTCACAGAAAAGAAAAACGCAAGTTGTGTGCGTTTCCATAAACTGGTTGGAAGCAAATAAACTCGGCTGTGTGTTGTCGTCAGAAGGTGACGCTATGGGCTACGTTACACATGGCTGTAATAAACACAGTAAAAGAAGTAGAGAATTTTGTTACTGTTTTCCATCTTAAATGGCTGTGATGTTTCTTTCATGGACGAGGCGGAGGAATAGTTTGATAAGAAAAGAAAAAAAAGTGGTCTCATCAATCCTCACTACCTGTTGTACAACCAGTCGTGTTTTAGCGCTTTATGAGAATATCCAAAAAGTTGGGATCAGTCAGCTGATCAGTTTGATATCAGATAGTTTTCAAAAAATGTGTTTTTATATCCCATCATATGTATTAACTCTTTTTCACACGTTTTATTTTTTTTTATTTTGGTTGGTTAACAAAACCAAATTTTCTGTCATTGATGATTAACTAATCATTTTATCGTAGGTTTTAAGGTTTTGGTCAAGGTACCTCAATGTAACAAAGCTCCCAGTTTGCAATTACACTGTCAGAAAGAAAGCATTTGTTTTCATATAAACAAGTTGAAATTTCCCATGAGATGTTGTTGGTGTGTGTTCATCACCTCCCTCTCCCTGATGAGGAGCCTGTTGCCATGCTAACTAATGGCCGTGGTGTCATCAGGGCAGTTAGTGTGTGTGTGTGTGTCGTGGTCGTCGGAGCACACCGATCTCCCCGCTGCCTGGCCGCGGCCCAGCGCACCCTTGTCAGTTTAGTGATTGTAAAGTGGCCACAGGAGGTGGCGAGGCTCAGCCAGCACTAAGCCAGCCAGCAGCATTAACTGGCTACTCAGAGCCAATTAAAACGCTCGCCTTGACCCCAGGGGCCAGGACAGCGGTGCTACCACCAGCCCCCCACTCTCTCTCCTCTCCCTCTCTCTCTCTCTCTCTCTCTCTCTGTGGGGCCTTCATTAAAGACAAGATGCAGAGGATTGATCTCCAAGGACACCTCGGACACACAAATGTGCAGTAGACACACACACAAAATGAACAATGCATGCTAAGGCTCGGAGCACGAACGCATGATTCCATTATGAGCAACAACGCAAGTGCACAGTTGTACATGTACACTGTGCCCCCCCCCACACACACATGGACACACAGGATGTAATTAAGCAGAGCAGTAATAAAAGCAGCACGTTCTGCGGCCAACGAGATTGCATCAGCAAGAGTGGTGCTGAAAGGGAAAAACAGGGTTGCATCACAACAGCAGTCATGATGGGGGGGTGACCAGCTCGCTTACCTGCAAGCACCAACATGAATATGCACCATAAGCGTTCTCGGGCGTGACGCAACATCACCCTGTCAGCTGAAAAATAGGGCAGTAGTGCTAATGAGAATGAAGCCTGTGTATGATGGAAGAACAATGTTTTTCATATTTTCCTATTTCCATGTCAGTGGAAATGTGCTCACGAGACAGAGCTCTGTCAGGTCAAGTGAAATGACTTGAGCGGCATCAGTTTGGATTGAAGGCATTTTAATGTCGCACCAAAGTTTGATTCGGTTTTTATATTTTGTATGGAAATATAAACAATGAAGATACACATTTCTTTCATTTCAGCAAAGAAGTGTTTTGGGATTCAATTGCACTTGTACTAAACTTCATCTTAAAGGCAAACATTGACACTTTTTACTCACTATATTTTCTGACTTTTTTTTTAATTTTCTTTGAACGTTTGACAAGTGTTCCTTTATGGTCTGAGTTTCAAATGATCCTCCTTCTTAAGCCAAATAACCCCTTTAAAAACCTCTTGGATTCACTGGAAAACATATAGTCACAAAGCTGAAAACAGGCCTCATGAAAAGTTTAGTTTAGATTTTAGAGATCTGTGGTTCTTACGGGACAGCGACTCTGCAAACATATGATGATCAGATAGAATATGATGCCTTGCTGTAGATTAAAGTAACCAACAACGAGATCACATTTACACATTGATGAGAATAATGCAGCAGTGATTTGAATCCAAAAACATCATATCTAATATGAAACACTGACAGGGACCATTTTACTGCACAGTGACAATTTACTGAAGTTACACTTTTACTTAAATGATGTGAATACTTCTTCCACTGCTGGTGGTGAGCGACAGCTAAGAGACAGCATTGCTAGGAGATGCAAGATCAATCTCATAACCTTATTTATAACTCGCGTTATTGGTACAAAAATGCTCCTTCGTTGTGACAGTACATTTGGCGATACACTATAAAAATGGTTAGTGAAGTCTTCAAGTGTCTCATACGAATACAAACGGCCATGACACTTTGTCCCTTGTTTCCCATCGGCAACCTTGCCTTCATAAAGAGAGGCCTGCAGCTACGCCTGGAGGAAGTGTGGCTCAGCAGCACTCTGACTGTCTGACCAGGACTCGGGGACCGGCGTCTTAATGTGCTCTTAATTGGGGCCTGGGAAGCGTGGTGAGAGGCCAGGTTTCACAACACATGTTCCAGGGTTACTGCTTAATGTGTAATAAATGGGATTTATAGCACGTTGCTCAAACACGTCCCCCCTGGTAGTTGCAGAGAGGGTGATATAGGGTGACACACAGATGTGGGGACGCCTTATGTAGATGTGAGATTCAAAGTAGGGCCACGCCACATTTATTATTTTTATTTTGGCATTTGGCGTTTTACAATTAGCAGAGCGGCTGAGGTATGGCCAGTGACCGAGGTGAGGAACTGGAACCTGGCAGGTTTTGAGAACATAAAACTGTCTCTGCCCCATAAATCATAATCAAACCCACAATTGTCACTAAAGCATGGAATATTAATTAAATCCCTGATTATGAAACCTTTCGAATTTAGACTTCTGGTTTTAAATACCTATTTTTGTGTTTTTGGCCATTGCTCCTTATTATTTCTGCTAAAATTATTTCTATTGTACTGTTCATCTCTGTGGTATTGACATTTCAGGAGCATTCATTCAATATTTAAGATAATGTGGAAACTCTTGACTTATTAACAATCTGTGTGGCTGGAGTGCTCATTTTGTTGCCTTTTAAGAGCCAGTCATAACTACTAATTTGTGCTACTTGGTGAGCTTTAGAGGTGTGGGTTGGGGCACTTTTGAATTTGGAAAAGAGCCGGGCCAGCTGTTTGTCCCTACTTTGTTTATGGTAAGCTAAAGCTAATGCTGACCCCCAGCATATTCCAAACACACTAGACTGATCTTAAAGTCCAGTAAGTGAATCAGAGCTGAAATCATACGTTATGGTCATAGTGGTTGACATCAAACATGATGAACAACGCGATAAAAATGTATGTCAGTAACGATGATCAGCTTTGGACATTTTTACTCGATATGAATAGCTCTAACA
>JAPQRN010000016.1:6260975-6279909 GCA_037367275.1 Coranthus polyacanthus
TTGAGGTTAAAAGATTCATTAAGCGTATTCCCCAAATCCGGAGCTTCCTTGTACACACACAGACACAGAGCGAGAGCTGAGAGCGGGCGTGTTTTCCAGGCAGACATCTGAAAGTGGATCCTCAGAGCTGAATTTCCATGTAGTATCGGGCCCAGGAGAGCTGCTTTACAGGGCAAAGAACCAGCCTCGCTCATTTAATTACCGCCTATCAGTGGCATCAGAGTGTGTAGCTACCAGTTTAAATGGAAAGTGGGATGAAGCGAGAGCTGGCATCGAGGGCAGAGAGCAAGCACACTCAGCTGCTGTAATAGTTTCGTGTGTAGATTTGAAACTTTCCTCCCTGGTATCAGTTGTTTATCTCATAGCCCAACATGCAAATGCGAAAAGGGGGGGGGGGGGGTTGAAAAAAAGGCAAACATCACATAATATTCACTCTGATGGCCTCTTATGATAACACTCCTATGATCCTCATCTACATAACAAAACATTAAAATGTATGTTTAAAAGATGTTTTACTCAGTTATTAGATGTATTTCCTTAAAAAAAAAAAAAAAATCATAATGTGATGCCTGATGTTTTCCCAAGGGAGAGAAGGCTTTCCACAACGTCTGGGTCACCCGACTCTCCACTCACTTAATTCAAAATGTAAATGGAGACTGTAATTTTCATAATTGTGGATGCGGTTTCTTTTAAGAATAGAAATGTTCTACAGCGAAGTCTTCTAAGGAAATTCTTCCATCTCTTGTCGGGAGATGAAGAGGTCACAGATAAGCGCTGGCATCAAAAACTAGTAGGTGTAAAATGTCTCGTGCAGCTACATTTCAGCAGGTTTGAAGTTCTCTTCTGCAAGAGTTTTAAATACTGCTACAGTCTGGGGGGGTTATAAAACTAGGTGATCTCCATCGTTAGTCCATCTGTCCAAAAACTTGAACAGTACATGTCAATATTTTGGTGTCGGTATTCACAGACCAATATGAAATGTTTAGTTATCTAGTTAACTATGTGTATGTCAGGACAAGGTTTAATTTGATTCTTGACTAGAGAGAAGAGATTTAAAGTAGAGCAATTTATCAGTAGGTGCACTTCCACAAACATATTTTAGGCACATTTTGATGTTTTGCTTTATAAAATGCTTAGGGAAGCATCAAACTCTTTTTCAGAAGGAGTTCATGCACGTAATGGGACATGGAAACACCTTTTACAAATAAAATTGATCAACTGACTGATCCCTGGCGTCTTCCTAGATAAGCAACAGCAGAATGCTCTACTTCTTCTACTCTGGTTACTACAGTCCTGTGTGACACAGCCAGCATCGCCACCTTCTGACAACACAACGCAGTCTAGTTTATTGACTCTAAACCGGTTTACGGAAATGCACATAATTTGCATTTTGTGTTTGCGACTTTTCAAAAGTTCACTTAAAATACACTTGACATTTTACGGAAAAGCAGCCACTGTGTGACCTCCCAGTATACGCCTTTGCATTGAGCCTGGTATATATCCATGAGGTCTGCTGTGACTTTTGTGATGAGTTGTTTGAGTATTTTCATATTTTCCTGTAAAGACCAGGGGACTGGCAAGCTGGGCTCCTGAACTGGTTGCTACCGGTTGGAGGGAAGCAGCTGTATGTGGTTGATGGAGCGGCTCACTATTACCTTTGTATGCCGTATCTTCAGTGAAATAAACAGTAGGGGTGAAAATATTTTAAAAAATAAAAAAATTCCAGGATCCAGATTCTCCAGGTTTCAGGATTTCACTTCCAAAATGAATGTGTTCCTCTTCGGCCCGTGATGCCATGCACTTCCATCAAGAGAGGAACCTTTAACTCATAGAATCCACGCTAACCGAAGCAGCTGTATGAAAATTGGAAACTTTAGGTAGAAAATGCTCTCACTTCAACACTGAACATTTTAGCATTTAAGGGCTGTTAAAAGTTAAACCCTTTAAGAAAACAATTCAACCGCTCTGGATAAGAAGTGAGTCAGGTTACAGCAGAGCCGGGATCAAAGGGTAACAAAAGATAGTATCTGTGATATAGAACACTGAATCTTAGCTGTTGAACTGACACATCCTAATTGAAATAAGAAAAAGACATAAAAGAAATCTAGCCACATAAAAGACGAGAGGAACCCACGCACGATCTGTTCTCCATCTGACCGCAACCGTGATGTTGCTGAACCCAGAGAGTTTCACCACAACATTGTTCTGTGGCCCCGGTGAGGGACATTGCCCGGGGCTCCCTACCGGCCCGCAGTGTTCGGTGAATGAGCATGACTTCCCCACGGACCACTGACAAGCTCCTCAACCCCCTTCCCTCAGCCATCTTCCTCCCAGCTACTACGTTCCAGCCCTGGTCAGAGAGAGAGCTGCCTGGGGCCAGTCTACCAGCCGGACCCTGTCGCTCCTGCCAGACATCCAGGAGAACAAAACGGGCTCCCCTAGGACCGACCCCACCCCGCCGACACACACTCAGCAGGCAGCTATATGAAGGGACAATAAACACTAGAAATACTAGCGGTGAAAGAGAAGATTCCAATGATTTCTTATTAAATAAAAACGCATTTTTCTTTTGTATAGAGTGTATAATATTTGGTGCTAATTAAATAGCAGATCTGCTATATTTTCTTTATTAATTAAAGAAACTGGGGCACCGTGTAAGTTACCAAGTACGGAGTGTTTTAAGTTTTTGAAATAACTTAAACTTACTTTGTAATTCCTCCTCAGTCCGACTGAGCTGACAAGCCGCGATTACCTCGCTAGCATCCGTTAGCTGCGTTTAGCTCGTTAGCTAATGTTAGCTGATTTTACTGTATGTATTTGATTTTAAACTACTGTAACTACTAAAACCAAATGTAAGGTTTCTATTTATCGTCTTTAAATCCCAGAAACTGCTGTAAATTACTTTATTATTACAAATGATTAGAAATACTGGCGACGGGATGTAGCATTTTTGTACGTGAATAGAACAAATCACTAGCAGCAGAAGTTACATACTGTGGTCTCAGCCTGAAAAGTATTCCCCACGTAAATAGCAGCAAATGGATTTTGTGTGAAATCACGTGTTCATGTGATTGTATCAGTCAGTGCTCAGAAGGTAACGTACAGTAGCACACTAATCAAGTCAAACGGGAAGAGGGCAGTCAACAAGCCTCCCTGATTAGCCTCTGATAGATGTTTCATGGCCTGAGGTGCAAATTGCTTAATAAATATGTCCACATAGGTTTATTTCCTCTTAATGGCAGTACCAGCATGGCACCCATTAGTCGCTGTGACCCAATTTAGAGCCATCGCTCAACCACGCACACACAGGCGCGCGCCGCAGCCACACAGTCAAATCAAAGCAATGCAGTGGTCCTGCTGCCGGTGTGAGATGCTGAACCCGCTGAACAGTTCGACACGGGACAGCGCGGTCTGGGGTCGTACGGGGGTGTGGGCTTCAATCCGGGCGTCGTGAAGTTTTCTTAGAGTGTGAGTGTGGGTAATGGGGCGAGACTAAAGTTTAAGTGTCATTACGAGTCACTTCAGAGAGTGTTAGCCTCAGGGTGTGAACGTTTGCACAGACAGCATGAGACTAAACCAGCGTCAACATAATTAAGGATGGTCTCGTTCCAGACAAGTGAAAGCAGCTGATACTGGATTATCACCCATGCTCAAAGCCCCCCTCACATTGTATAATTTTAGCTAAGAGAACAATTGTGGACTGCGGCATTTGTGATTGTCTAACCTCTTAGAAGTTTATTTTTGGACCAGAACAATTTACAAGTATTTAAACTTTAGTCACACAGCCTTCATCGAATAAAGTCCCCAAAATATTTCCACAAAAGTTAAAACAATAAAAACCTAAGCAGAGGTGGCAAAAGAACACCTATTCTTTAAATACAAGTACAGATACTTGATACTGTAAAAAAAAAAAAAAGTGTAATAAAGTGAAAAAGTAGTTACAGGCTCTGAAATGTACTCAAAGTGTAAAAGTAAAAAGGATGTTGCAAACATCTTTCACAACATTCAATCCAAATAAAGAAAATGGACAAAATAAGGACTAACACAAAACCAGAGTTGTGTTTTCATCTTGTTTCATCTTCCACATCATTTTCCGTTTTTTTATGTTGTTTCCATCTTGCGTCTTTTCGTCTTTTTCGTCTTGTATGCATGCTGCTTAAAGCTGCAAATCAAAAGACTAAATATAAAGATAGCCTGTCGTTTAATGCTGTGACAGAAAAGTGAAGCCATTTTTCCAAGCGTCCATGTCGAGACACGGTGTAGAGCAGTAGAGTCGCATCCAGGTCGCATCTGACGGAATCTGAACAGTGATCGGTAATTACAGCTGTCAGTCATGTATTTAACCCCCTACCTGTCTGAAAACTCCTGTGATTAGACGAAACCTGCGTCACGGGATAGATTTTCTACAGAATGAAGACACACGTAAGGAGGAGATGCAGAAGTCTCGTGTCCTCTCAGATCACTCGGATTACAATATGCTGAAAGGTTGAAAGATTTTTTGCCCAGTGATGCTAAAAAAACTACCAAGCACTGCAGCTTTTTTTTGTTGTCGTTACATTTTATACGTCATTTTCATCTTTGTCGTGTGTGATATTCACAGATGGATACACAGTGAGTATCAGGGACCGTCTTTTCTTAGTTTTTGCATTTTGCCTCAGGACACAGAGGTCTGGCTGCAACAAATGATCATTGTCCTTAGCGATTAATCTCAAACACAATGTCAAACAATGAAAGAATAAATGAGGTCGTGAATTAGGATGGCATTAAAAAAATATTGTCTACGCCTAATTACTATATTTGGATTATTTGGATTTTTAAGTCATTTAAGTGAAGTATTCAGTACTTCATGATTTCATATGAACCCATAACTGTTTTTTATCTTTACTTCGTTCCTTCCTTAATGCTAAATATCTTTAATGTTGATGCTGCAACTGCTATTTCTGCATAAAAGGATGTATTTTTATTGTGACGTGGTAGCTCACCTGGTACAGTGTGAATCCTGTCTCCAGGCTGAGTCCTTCGTACCGCAGCGCTCTGGGTTCACGTCCAGCTCTCTCCTCCGTCTCTCTCATCTATCACCATCCAACGCACAAAAACGCACACTGCAGAATGCACCTCACAGATCTGCCTTCATCACGTCTCGCGTCAGGTGGACACCCCGCGAATCATCACTTACCTGTGTCAGGCTTGTACGTCGCGAATCTGAGCCTACGAGTGTGTCGAAAAACGAGCGAGGAACAACGTAGCTACAGTGCTGTGCAAAAGTCTCAGGCCACCATTAGGGTTGTTGTTACAGCGAGGTTACACAGTCTGTATCAACATACAACCACAATGTACAGAACATTTGTGAACAGCATTAAAAAGAAAAAAAACAAACAAACAACAACCTCCTTTTGCAATTAACATGTCTTGACGATATGAGATTTACTGCACTAATCTTCTGGTGCATTTCACCAGGTTTCATTCAACACATGTCAAATGTTTCTTACTGTTTGGGCTACTTATCGCCATGGGAACAGAGGTCACACTAAATACTGACTTATGCCTGTAGAAGCCATTTAGTTCAGATATTTTTGTGTTTTTAATACTGTGCACATATTTCCTGTATTTTCTTGTTGTATCTTTAAAAGAAGTAATATAATAAACATGTCCGCTCATGACAACCCTGCGAAAAAACAACAAAGCTAAAGGCGGCCTATGGCTTTTGTTTTCAATCTGTTAATTAGATAAGACAGGCGGTAAGATACTAAGGCCGCGCACTCGCCGTCGTCAATGTTATTTACAGGCCTGAAGAGGTCAGAGAAAGTCTCGACAGTCAGACAGGCTTCTCCGTGGTCAGGGTGGAGTCCCTTCGGCGCAGGTGTCCAACATTCAAGGAGAGTTTGATAAACTGAGTTACCTCCTGTTCGTCTACGTACACGCTTCTGTTTGCGCCATCTCAAACTTGGATTCATCAGTAAATAGGACTTTTTTTTTCCTCCGCCGATCCACTGTGAAGCATTTGGCTTTGTTTTCCTTCCTGAGAAGTGGTTTAGGGACCGCTTCTCATCCTCCGAGACCACTACTAAACAGTTTTCTTTCGACAGTACTTTTGCTGATTGGAGCCTTGCATTCTTTATTTAGAAAATTGTGCATATGTGATGAAGTTGCCTTTGCATCTCTCAGCCAAAAAAAGCTCGATGTGTTGGTCTTCAGTTGGCGTGGTCACTTTTGGTCTGCCTGATTGTGATCTAGTACCACGCACTGCCCCCTAAGAAACACTATCTTTGCTTAAAATACAACAATTCCTCTGACACTTTCATATGGCATTAGTCTAGTACGAACACACACAGAGAACAGAATCTGTGAGTGGACTACACTAATGCCATACTTTCTCTTTGTTCTGATGCCATGTTTTCCAGTATCAGTGCTACTTAGTAAGTAATGTTCTGTTGGAAGCTTGAGGCACAGCCATATTTCCAATAGGTGAACAATCGCTGCAAGTTGATAAACTTCAACAACCCTCTGAAGAGTAGATCAAATCCATCTGGGTGGAAGGGATAAAAGTCAAGGAAATCACCTCCTCATTTTATATGTTATAACATCATCTGTTTTAACTGTAAATGTTCATACAGTATGTCCTCAAACTTTCGGATTGTTACCAGGTTTACATGAGAATGAAAACAGATTTTTTTTGTTGTGGTGTTGGACTCCTCTCAACAAATACAATACGTTCAAATTGCCTATTTCAGATGCTTATTCGACAACCCCAAACCTGCAGTTTTGAAGTTTACTATCAGACATAACAAAGACGAGACAAAATGGCAAAATAGTGTAAGCGGCGTATACATTTATGTGTGTGTGTGTGTGTGTGTGTGTGTGTGTGTGTGTGTGTGTGTGTGTGGGCATGGGATGAAGACTGAGCCCTAATGAACTTGTCTTCTTGATGACCATCAAACCCAGTCAATACCACCACTGGTGTTAATCCAATTAAAGTTCCCATCTGGCCTGCGGTCAGTCCTCTCTGGCGCTCCTTCCTCTTGGAAGAAGTCCATTCCCCTTAGGATCTGAGATAAGATGCTGACACTTTGCACTCTTCTTGTTCTTTTTCGATCCTGACACACATGCACAGACCCTTATACACACATCTATTCAGAACAAGAAGAATCAGCTACAGTGAGACTTTAAACCTGTTCTTTCTTCTCCCTAAGTTGCCAATTCTCTGCTGCTTCTCCCTCTCTTTAAAAAAAAAGGGAAAAAAAACAAAAAACATGAAATTAAATGTGTGTGTACATTTTATCATGTCTGGTATCGCCTTTTGAAAATTGCAGGTAGCGGAGTGTTTAACATTCTCTTGTCAAGCGTCCTCCTGCTGGGACAATAAATGCCTGTCCAGTTTTGCTCACAGCGGCAGCTGCAGATTACAAACAGCAGGAGCACGCCGGAGTCTGAACACAATACCGATAAGGACGCCTGTCTTAGTGCCGCCGCTTTGGCTGGCTTCTCCTCACTCCAGGAACCCGCTGCTTTCTAATATTTACACACAACTAGAATGGCAAATGTACCGTAACTTCACCCACACATCCCCCCCACACCTGGAATCAGTGTGCATATTTTTTTGTGTTTTTGTCTTTTGGGAGAGGGGGCCTGTTTTTGACGACAGAGGGGAAGAGGGAGGCTAAATTACAGCCCAAACAGAGTGAAATTTCCATTGCATCTTTTCATCCAGGAGTTTTGGGAGGAAGTAGGTGTGGATGATTGCAACTGTTGAAGAGTTTTTTGTTGTACTTTTTTGGGTGGAAGGTGGATGAAATGCAAAGAGTATCTGTTTTACTTCTTTTTTAGAGGAAGGTGGAGGGTGAAATGCAGATTTACTGTCTAAGCTGTGACAATTGAAGACCCAGGCAGTGTAGAGTGAAGACACAGGAGGCCACTGACACAGCATATTATTTCCAACCGCAAGACAAAGAAGTCCATATGATTTACATTAAAACATAATGGAATGAAAAATGACTTTTTACCTTTTTTTAAAGATAACCCTGTGTCAAAATGCCCCCCAAAGAAATCCAAAACAATGAACTACTCTAAAAGAGGCACAAAATCTTGTAGCACTAACACAGTGTCTATGGAGAGCTGTTATATTAAAAGCCATTTTTACACAAATACTGTATATGCGCAGATGTAAAAGATAAAACAAAAGCATGAACGTTGCCAAAAACGTCTTTTTTAGCTATGAAAGCAGAACTTGCTGCTATCATTTCTAAAAATGCTCAACTCATGTTGAAAGCAAAGCAAAATTCTTAAGCATGTTCATCACCAGTGTCCCAACACCTTGTTGAAGAAGAGCCGTCAGCTCAATCGGATGCGTCCGCTATTACTGCATCATAACCTGTTCATGCAGTTTTCTCAGTTCCTAGGCCAAAAATGTGTTTTGTGAGGTCACAACAACCTTGACCTTTGACCACCCAAAATCTGATCAGTTCATCCTTGATTCCAAGTGAATGTCAAATTTGAAGAAAATCCCTCAGTCCTAAGATATCGCGCTCATGAGAACGGACAGAGATGAAGCCGCAGCGACCTTGAACGCCGCCAATCCATCATCCAGGTGAAACTTTGTGCCAGGTTTTGCAACATTCTGTTAAACCACTCCCGAGATACACTGTTTTAAACGCAATGGGGACAGACTGACGGATACACCTTATAGAGATGCACCGGGCATGTATCTAAAAGTGAAACACTATAAAGGAAGAAGCATCATCAAAACACCTTCTACTTTCGACTATAATTCTTTTTTTCTTTTTCCAAACGCTCTAGCAACTTGCAAAACTCTCCATGAATACATGAAGCCAGGCAATAAAAATGTGCACATATTTTAGTTTAGATGAGAGAAAGACATTGTGTGTTTGTGGTGTTCTAACCTGAACACTCAACAGGAGTTGCAGCAGGTACAGGAGTGACATAGTGGGAACATTTGGGCACAATTATGGTTCTCTGTACACCCACATATCCCATGCATGCACACAGAAACAAGCAAAGAACAAACGAAAGGAAAAGGGAATACCAGTCGGACGGCTGCTCAGTTCGTAGACAGAACACACCCCAGCAGATGTTCAGGCAACATCAACGCAAACATGACAACAGATAAAATCTTCATACAGTGCACCATTGTAAAAGCCGCTGTAGACTGTGTCTCCTTAAACGCCTCCACTCTTAGAAACGGGCTGAGCTTCTTCATTTCAAATCCCAAAGTCACTTACTTTTGTCAGAACGTAACTTCTGGATTTTGTGATTCTGACTTAAGTGTTGCATCTAAGAAGTGCTCTTTTCTTTGGAACGCCCAAGCTTATCAAAAACGGAAAATTATAACTTTCTAAACAAAATTGGGGGGGGGGGAGAAAGTTAGTCCCCAGCCAGTGTTAGGACATCATGCTCCTTAATGTTCTTTGAGTACAGATTTTTAGGACGTGCTGTCAGACCAGGTCAGAAATCTCAATGTTTTATAGTTGAATTAAAACACTGACAGTTCAAGTTCAGTCAGTGTCTCCAGGCAGACATTCATAGTGTTCATGTCAGTTGTTTTGACACAGCTTAGTTTATTGGCTTCAAACCTATTTATGGAAATACACATAATTTTCATTTTCTTTTTTGTGACTTTAAAAGTTCGCTTAAGCTTAGTTCGACTTAGTTTGACATTTTATGGAAGCTATTGACAGGATATTAGTTATTGACATGAAAAAAAAAACAAATGCAAAAAATGTACCTATGGTTTGAAAATACCTTTAATCTACATTGGGTGCATTACACACAATACCAAAACCTGACATCTGAAAACTGCAAACCAGTAGTGTTGGCCTCTCATTTACATCCATTGTCCATGGCAGCAGGCGAATATGAATTTCATCCGGTCCTACTTTTCCTTCAAGTCTGAACTTTTGAACCCTGCCATAGCTGTATCTTATATTTGAGTTTGAACACTTTGGATCTCCTACCGCCCGACCCTTACCAAAATACTGACAATTGTCGCAAACACAGGAAACCCACTGACCGGGGAAAGTGTTATCGAGTTACTGGCACGCGGTCCCAGGGAGGCTTGGCATCCATATCATGAGAGCGGTGTTTAGGCCACCGCTGGGAGGCTTTCATGCTCCACCGGCTTGCCGATCAGAGGCCGACCGCAGCAAACACATGGGCGACAACTGCCTGCCAGGCCGGCCAGTGGATAACACATCCATGCTAAATGAAAAAGGGTGGCCGGGGTGAAACTATGCACCTCTCTCTTCAAGCAGAAACGATGATAGTGTTGTGTTTAAGTGCTGTCCCTTTCCCCCCTCCATCTCTCCAACCATGCCTCCGCACTCCCATGTACCGCCCCCCCACGCACCTATATCCATTTGCTATCATTATGTACTACTGCCCCCTACTGCGGGACCACGGCTGTGGCGCCCCCGAGGTCAGTGGCTGGGAGGGGTAGGGGTGGTAGGTGGAGGGGAAAGCCAAGCAGGGGAGCTCTTTACTCCAGAAGCGGCTGGAACAATCAATGGCAAGTCACCAGCCACCATGCGGCCCCTGAAGGCCCTCTCAACACTAACATTAGTGGAAATGTCTTCCTCCATGGGGAACGTAGAGAGGGGAGAAAGGGAGGGCAGCCTGTTGGGAGTTAATGAGGAAGGCGGGGGGGGGGGTCCCATTGGGGACAGGGGTGGATGGAGGGGAAATGGACAGCTCGTCAGGAGCTTTTCATGTGTGAAATTTTGTCCTGTGCAGTTGACGTGTCAGAAACAAGCCTCAGATGACTGACGGAAGTTTCACAACTATTTGAAAAGTGTCTGTCATAGAGTGAGAACTGTGACATTTCAGCAGGACGGACATGGACAGGAGGACAAAACTGCACCTATTACAAAATGTAGGCCACTGATTCAGATTTGATCATGACTGTTCAGAATACAATTATCATTCTGTCTACCACCAATGTGTCTCAGCACTTCTGAGCTGAGTAGTGGTGCATTTACTGCCTTTAAAAGTTTCAGAAAGACAGTTGTGAAAAAGTATTACATTTTATGCATGCTCTGAACTCAAGTAAATGCATCATACCTGGTCTTGATCTTGGCTGAACAGGCCAACTGGTACAATAGCAAGGTACCCTATAATGTGAATGTACTTTTGTTAAGCATAAAGTGCACCGCTCTTTAATGCGGTGGCTCTAGTGCAAAGAAGCTTGCAGTCTCGTGTGCACCTTTAAAGTACTCACTTGCCTGATGCTGAAGACATTAAGGCTATAATGGCACATGGAGAGAACTTCAGTCAAAGGAAGTTCTCCATCCTAGTGTTGAATGCATGAAGGCCTCAGTAACCTTTTTAACTACTAAATACAATGTGTATCCAATGAAGGAAGAAGTATTTATACCCATTAAAGACATTATGCATTGTGCTGTTACATACACACACATACAGATGAGCCCTTCACTGTGTGATTTGATCTTCTAAAAGTGGGCTGAAGGGAAATCTGCAGCTTATTGAGTAGTTTGATTAGTTAGGGACTTGTAAATAACACGTGGATTTTACAAAATATATGTAGATGAAAATGTGGTTTGACAGTTATGCACAAGTCTAAATTGCCGTCATTATAAATGGTGGTTTGCTTTCCACGACACTATGGCCCCACATAACATTAAAAACACAAGTCAAGACAATTTAATTTCCTCTTTATTACAATAGATCTGGCCTCAACCACAAAATAAACTCACACATCAGTATTACAAAGTATCAGTATACTTTACAAGACATAAAAACATTGTTTTAAGAAGCGGAGAGACAGTAGTATGGAGGGAGGAGTGTGGACAGACAAGGAGTCTTAGGCACTGCTTTTCTTGTTTCTACCCCTGGATTTCTGAGCGAGTCCTGGTGAGGTTTGGGTTCCCATCTCCACCAGTTTGACTTTGTCGTTACTCTGTTTCTTTCTGACGGTCTTTTTAGGACTCTTCTTCACTCCGTTCACCTCTGCAGGAGAAAAATCAGGTTTTAGTCTCTCCCTTTGTCAGATACTGTAAAGAGCGCAAAATAGTGTCTTAAAGCTCTATCTGAATGGCCTTCTTCCCCCTCCTGGAAGTTTTTGTTCAATCACTTCATAAACTCTACATCCTGTTCCAGGAACAGTGGAAAGAAAAGCAGTGCCCATATAATAATGGATAGAGATTTTGTTAAAGGTGGAGTAAGCCGTTTCTGAAAAAGACTGCTGATGTTTGATCTCAACAGTCAAACGAAACATAGCCTTCCCTTCAGTGTTGTGTGGAATGGTCTGTTTTTTTCCTGTGAGAGAACGAGCGCTGTGTACAAACACTGGATTTTTTTCAATGCTCAATTTGACGCAAAGTGTATTGGATTAGAATCGCTCACTCCGCCTTCAAGTTCCTGCAGTGGAAAAGAGCTATAAATCTGCTGTAAATAGACAAAATAACCTAAAATTAGACATTTGAGGTAAACCTACCTTTCTTCTTTGTGACTCTCTTTTTCTTGATGGGGCTTCCGTCAGCTTCCTCACTCCCATCTGCTTCATCTACAATATTCTTTCTCTTGGTTGATTTCTGGAAAAAGAAGGAAGAAGACATATGACTTCTATTATTTGAGTATCTTGAACGGTTCAATTTGTCCCTGAATTCAGCAAAAACGGCCAAAAAGCACCGGAACGCATGGAGCGACAGTTCTTTCAAGAATGAAAGACTTCTGTAATGAGATTTTGTTTTTAAATAAAAATCAAGAACCAGAGTTTGTTAAACCTCCCAGGGTCTGAAGCGTCGTGTGATTGTGAGAGGAATGAAGAGACAAACATTACGCAGAGACCTTGACTTGGCGATTGAGGAGACCCGACTTCTCGGAGCCTGCAGCCTTCTGTGTGTGAAGTCTGAGCAAATGCAATTATCGCTCTGCCATCTCACCAGCCATCAAGACCTCGCAGACATTAATTCATATAAAAGGTCCGATTATGTATTCCGCTGATTTGACCACAGTGCGCCAAACAGAAACACTCCAGCCTCCCTTTCTTCCACTTGTGAAGCGGGCTTAAGCAGTGGGGTCAACAGAGATGAAGGTTTTTTTTTAAACTCTGTTGCTAACACAGCAAACAATTGCAGCTACCATTTCAATAAACTTTGACTTTATTATGCATGTGCTTGCTGCTGGAATCAAAGTGGGTGTGGGGTTTGCAGCATAAAAGAAAGAAAAGGTGGCCTTTGAGAGAGTCATGCACTTAACGAAGGCAATCACCTCCTCTGCCCGTCCTTCCTCCTTCCTGGGCCTCCATAATGAACCTCCACTCTCAGCCTCAACTATCACTCACCCCCCTGCACCCCTTTCCATTTCTGTCTCCATTTTGACAATTGCTACCTCATGATCACTATGCAGCGCCCGCTGAGGTGAACAGATTGGCGGGATAATTGCATACAATAACCAGCGCCGGGGCCTGGTAACCCTTCGGCTGGCAACGCCATGTCCCCGGTGGTATCTTCCATATGTACAGAGAGAGAGAGCGAGAGACTGGAGCAGATGAGATGAAAAGAGAAAACAGGAAGATAAAGCTGGAAATAAGTACGAGTGATCATGCTGTAAATTAAATAAAAAGGACAAAGACCTATTAGAATATGCATTCTGATGCGCTAGAGAATTTTTTTTTTTTTTTAAGTTCTGTGCTGGTTCACAGAACTGGCACAGCTGTTTGAGAAAAGATGATATGCAGTCCTTAATAATATAGGATAAATATAATACGGATTAATGCAGCTTCTAGAATTTTAATTTTAGGGAACTTTCAATATGTAAGCTATATTTTGTATGCTGTGAGTTTCTGGTCTGTCTGAAGGCCAGTTCAAAACTAAACTGCTAAGCAAACGGGTAACACACAGACATAGACTCCACAGAAAATCAAAGGAAACTTAAGAAGCACAGATGATTCCTGTCAAACCTAAAAATGAAAACTTGTGAGCCATGTTTGAGGTTCAAAATAAACAAATCTGTCCAATCAAACTGATGTGTGACGTGTGATTAAAAAAAATGGCACAATTTGCTGTATGGAAAAGCACACAAGAAAATCCAACTTCCTACCATTCAAGACATAAAGAAACTAGACTGAATGGTGAAACAAACACAAAACCTCTTGTCTGGACACGCTGTCATTATTCATAAGGACTACACTTAAAAAGAAGACTGACACAAATAAGAATAGAATGAAAGAATGCATAAAATAAATGAATGAAAAGGGTCAGATTTTTAACCTGTCCTTTACAGAATAAAATCTGTCCACTACAGCAATTTCAGGAAACTCTACAGCAACAGACGAATAAGCTACGTGGTATTTACAGATACAATGACAACACTGTTTGGTGGTCTAGTCACTGCAGGTGTTCGTCTTTCCATGGGATTTGCTGAGAATTAAAGCATAGAAAATCATAGAAAAAAAAGGTCTGTCACTCAACACTTATATACAAAACTACAAATAAAAGGTGTAGTCACTATGCGAATCAAGACACCCTTCCCTTGTACTTATAATGATTATTAAGGCTTCAATGGCAAAATAAGTTTAAAAATCCATCAGTGATGCAACCACCTTTTAACTTGCTGTCACTGTTGCTCCAGGTGCCAGATATCACATACTGTATTGTGGCTTTTCCTTATACTATATTTAATGCTTGAATAAAATCATAGAGAACATTACTGTGAAAGTGACCTCTGTGAGACTGAAAGGCATTAATTTTAACAGATAATCCAGTAATGTAATGTATCTCAGACCCCAAACAGCTGTAGTTTGGCTCTTCCCTTTTTTGTCTGCAGTTGTTGCTACAGTGATTACTGTCCATGGACTCATCAGATATATATTAGGTTTGGAAGTGGATTTTATTTCTTTATTTTACTTCCTTGTGTGCGCACTGACCCGTGCAGGAGGTGATGCAGTTCCGTTGACAGCCGTGAACTCCAGCTTGCCGTCATCTTTGGCCTGGATCGATTTCAGTCCAGTCTGCAGGATGGAGCGGAGCTTCTCATATGGTGGTTTGTCATGGTATGCCAGTGCTTTAACCTCCTCCATGAACTTTTGGATCTCATCTACGACACAACCCACAGCATTGAAATGACACGACCGTCTGTCAGAACCGAAGTGTGGTAACTACCTCATCTCTGTGGCTTCACTACCAGAAAAGGTGCACTCGATTAAATCTGTTTATATGTGAAAATGTATCAAGGCTTGTGCCTTTCTTGTCTTTATTTTGTTTTTCTGACAGTATGAACTCATTTTGTTTTATGACACATTAGCAGTAGGAGTGTCTGTAAAAAGCTTTGATACGCGTTTAGTCTTGAGGAAAAACTATTAATAACCCTGACTGGACTCGAGCAGCTCTCATCCTCACGTTACTGACTCATCTTTGTTCCAACACTTTGTCGTCACCATAATGTTCTACTTTGGTCACAGCGTCGTGCCTAGTTCTGTTTGGTGTGACTTTCTTCAGACTTGACACGCAGTCACAAACACACATACACACACAGATGGAGTTGTAAACAACAGTTTGGTTGTGCTCGGCGGGGCAGAAAAAAAGGAGGTGTGACACTTCATGTTCATCTCCTCTGCCTGAACCAACACACTGCCTGCAGGTCGAAGTGCCAACATTAAAAAGGCAACTACCACAACAGTGAGACAATGTCAAAGTTGCCACTTACAGCTTGCTTGGGTTAACAGACTTCTATCCAAAAGAGAACCAATGAGCTGTCAGTTTAAAGTGCAAAAATACAATGTGCATAAAAAGAAAAGATGCCACTCACTTAGGAATGAACAATGTACACTGTGTTATAACAGTGTAAGCTAATGTATACTTGAACTACAACAATGGCATAACTTAGCATTGCCTTTAGATGGACAGTTTCAAAATTATATAGTCAATATAATCCATAGCTTTACATAAAAAAAATGTATCCCATGACTAAGTGCATATAAAAGGTGTCACACAACCATGTTTCAGCTCACTGTTTGATTCACTCTCTCTGCTTTGCCTGCATCTTTTTCACTGTCAGTGCTCTGATAAAGCCACTGTACACTAACAACCAGCAGACAGAAATCCTGAGTTCCTAGTGGTAGTGGAACATTTAGCAAAGAACTGGATGTTTTCATTAGGAGCTGGTAGAGACCAAAAACAGAACTCGAAGAGAATTAATATTGAACTTACATTCCTCAAGTTTACACAAACGTGATTAGAAATAAAGACTTGACTCCGTGTTCATTTTCATTCTAACTTAGAGACAAATGATGAATATGATTTGTGTATAAATAACACTACTTTGGAAAACCAATTGCCCTGATACATTATTTTCTGAGAGTTAAGACCTTGTTTCCACAACTCTGTAAAATGGACGTAGCGACAGCAAAGTTTTCTGTGTACATGCATAAGTGTGGATAAATGTGTATGTGAGTACACTCGTCCTTCTCACCTGGCTTGTCTTGAGAGGAGAAACACTTGGTCATGAACTCGGAAATGTTTTCTTGACTCCTGTAAAGGGAAAACAAGCAGTATGAGTTTCCCCATGGTTAACATTATGTACACATTCACTGCAGGGTTTCTGTCCAACAGTGAGTGCAGGTGTGCTTCCCCCACCTCATTTTAGAGTCTCTAACATAGAGGGGGTCCTGCAGCTTGTCCTCCCAGGGCAGTCGGCCACACAACCACTGAACCATGCAGTAGCACAGAATCTCCAGGTCTCCCCGCCGACATGCAGCTGGAGCCAAACAAGCACATCAACAACACCGTCAGCGGACTCTTTTGTGTACTGGCATAAACACAAACACCAACATTTTAAATGCATTGTTATCTAGTTATAAACACCTTTTTATGGTAGATTGTATATTGCTTTTTAATACACCTATGATTATATAATACTTCTTGCAACAAATCCATTATCATGACATTTAAGTGCCAGTTCCCTTTTTTATGTGAGGAGGTATACCTGCTGTGGACTAAAAGAATGCATAAAAGCAGGTACTTAGTGTGGCATGTAAAATGTTCTTTTACCCTCTACATTTACTAAATCAATACCTTTAACAAATGTCCTTTACACAAAGTAATATTAATGGGTTTTATTTGTCTGTTAAAGTTGTCGCTTTATGTCATTAAAACAGGCTGCAGGTCTCTTCAGTGGCTCTAGTTAGACATGAATTGAACTGGAAGATCCATGGTGCTCGAACAATGTTTGCCACTTGGCACATGGGATTTCAATATCACTGCTAAGAACAGTAGTGATAAGAAAAGTGATCTGTGTTGTATCACAGGCTGCATCAGTTAAGGATGTTAAAATGTATTTTACAGTTGAAGTATTATTCAGTGATCATGCTGAGGGGAGCTTCTCCTCGTTTCTCTACAGTGACTTCCCTACTGAATTTTATCATTAAGTTAATCATTTAGTTGAGAATCATGCTGAATATTCTGAGGTCTGACAGCCAAGAAGAACAGAATGACATTAGTGGATCTCTCTCTCAATGTCAATAATGTCAGGTCTTTCAAATCTGGGTCCTCTAGAATCTTTGTTATGAAAAATGACTTTGAAATATATCAAATTTAACAAATACTGCTTTTATTATGAAATGTAGTTTCCTGCTTTCTATCGAGAAGCAGTGCTGCAACATGCAACTTAAATGTAGATTTACAGCTATAGTGGTCCATCATGCAATCTTTACACTACATTTTCTGTAGTGTTTTAGCTTAGAGACTGTGCTGCTAATCAAACTGGAGAAAAGCTAAGCTTTAGCAAACATAACATATTTAGTTTGGACGTGGGTTACTGTGTATAGAATCAACTGACATTTTAATTTTTAAATGTATATCCCAAGTGCATTGCAAGATAAAATTATTCATGGACATGAAAAATGTCAAGCGATAGAGTGTCATAAGATTCAGCTTCTAACAGTGAAGACTGAAAAGTTGTGCTCTGTGAGTTTGTGTATCAAACACCCTCCAAAAACACACAAAGGCCATAATAAACAAGATACAGAGCTTTAAATGTTTCAAATCAAATATTTTACATAATATCTCAAAACGTACATGTCACACAATTAAAATGTGTCACCTTGCTTTTGTAATATGTATTAAATACCTACCTACTCCTTTGTGTGCGTCAATGCTTGTGAACTCAATGGTACCATCATGACATCTCTTAGGGTCTTCCTTGTACTCTTTTAGGACACCGTCAGGGGAGTACCTATACGCCAGCCCATAATCTACTAGGTAAACCTCCACGTCACAAACATACCACATCAGGCACACACACATGCACAAAGCAAGAACAAGGTCACATTTAAGCCTTTCAGACACATTAATAACATGTGCAGTAATCTGACAAATACAAATTTCATTTGTGTTCATTCAGTGTAGACAGAGAAAGGTCTTGAGCCTAGATTAGTGTCACACACTACAAAGACTGGAAACACATGATTCTTTACTTTTAAAATTCAAACTTCAATTATAGTGACATCAGCTACACTTTTGCTTATGCTTATATACAGCTACTTATTGACTTTAATAAAGCAGCATAATAAAACTAAAGCCACATTCCTAGTAACTCCAGGGGAAAGCTTTGGAAAAGCACAGCAAAAAAAAAAAAAAGCTTACCTAATATTAAAATCCTGAGGGGCTGATTTTTAAATTGTCATTTATAAATAGCTCTTTAATAACACCACCAATGATACATTATTAATCTTCAAATTAAATATTTGCCCCTGCCCCCACCTTGTTTGCTAGTAAAAGCTCTTTGCTGCTGCCATCTAATCTCCCCTGCTTGAAACACATGCACACCCTCACAGACACACACACACCCACACACACACACACACACACACACACACCCTCACACACACCCACACACACACACACACACACACACACACACACACACACACACACACACACACACACATCCCCAGGTTATTCATTTC
>JAPQRN010000016.1:6286947-6304093 GCA_037367275.1 Coranthus polyacanthus
TATTAATTAGGGGTAAGGGGCTTGTTCCTGAATCATGGAGCGTGTTCTCCAAAGAAAGCAGACTGCTAACATACTTTGACATTTTTGCTCTTTCTATGGAGCAGCAACTGTGAAAATACATAGGGATACATTGTTTGGTAGCCTACATCCAGCTGACGGACACTGAGACAAAGCCCATGACACGGCCCTTGTGAGAATGACATCATGGTCATACATGCATAAATAATGCTCTTGAACTTTTAACAGTCACTTTGTGTGGGTTTTGCATTTCTCACATCACATTCTTTGTTGTTGAGTTGTCCTTCATGCTTCAAGAGTTTTTGATAAATGTGATTGTAGCCTCAGGTTCTTTTCTTTGGCGTGTCTGATTTAAAAAAAAAAAAACAAAAAAAAAAACTGGAATTAATTATAAAACACTCAAGCTTCATCTGTGACCTCAACACACCATACATTACGCCACGAATCTGTCTCACAGCAAACATTCATGCTTCTAAGGCATTTTAGAGTTTTCACAGATGAGTCTGTCCAGCATTTTAAATCAACTAACAAGGTAAAAAGAGTGGGATATTTACCTGTACATTCTGCATTTTTTTTTGTTCCTTTTTGGGCAAAAACAACACAGGTGATTGAGATGTAGATTATTAATAATTTGATATCTACCATACACTGAGATGTCGATATGAAATATGTAAGGCCTTGCAAAGCTGTATATGTATTGTTTTATTCTATATTTTTTGGGGAAGTGGAAGAAGCTCAGAACACAATACTGGTGAATTTGTCACTTTATAAAGTTGATATTGTGTTGGCTACATGTAGTTCTGGTCTGCGGACAAACACAGCTTCTCAGCTTCTCTGTGACATTATGTTCACATGCTAGTCTCTATGTTTGTCTGCGGCCACACACCCAAACAATGAGCTGAAAGAGGCTAATAAGCTCCACTGAGCTGAGGTAGCTGTGGAGTCATGTGTTAGGTTAGTGACTATGAATGAGCCTCTCACATCACACATACAGGTTTTCCCGAGGCTCTCGGAGGGCTTAGGGTTCCAGCGTTTTCCATAATTTGTTTTGAAGAAGGGCAATCATTTTTTTTTCTATTGTCCAGTTTTACATCATTTTGGACCGTTATTACTATGTCTGCGTACAGAAACGTGAAAAGATAATGTAGATAAGATGGGAAATGTCATTTTACTTAGTTTTGATGCCCTCCACATTGATCTTTCATTCATCTGGCTTACGTGGTGGCCCAAGTGGCTTGGATGCAGCACCTAAGCCTTATAGATGAAACACTTTTTGCAGCACCAACAGATCGCAACAGAAACATGCTGTGAAATAAACGTTTCAGCACAAGAGATGAGCAGACTGTGAAATCCTCCCTGTGCAACTCCCTGATTTGTCAGTTTGGTGATTTATGGGTTTTGTAGTTTATTGACAGGAAATCAATTGCGAGCAGTCATTATAAACATTTATTTCTTTCAAATCATATAACATGAATGAAATCTAAATATCTGTGGTCTGTAGGCAAAAGAAAGAAACAAGCTTTTCTTGTTTTCTGTTTCACTGTAAACTCTGTATTTTTCTTGTTTTGAATGTTTGAATTTCACTGGTTATGTAAATGTGCAGAGCCTTACCTATTTCCAATCTGTCATTTGATACAAACATACTGCGTTTCACTTGCAACCTGATGCACAACTCATGAATAAGATATTGTTTCTTTAGTGTCTTGTCTTTCCGAGTACCACAGAGTGACGAGAGCAGCACTTTGCATCCAAGAGCCAGCTGTTTGTTCATCAACTGTTGCACGCATTTCTTTGCCCTCTTCACATAAGGATTACTTCAACGACTGCTGGCATGGCTCAACGGAGGAGATCTTGACACACTGTGCACATTGAGTGCTTCCCGCTGAAACTGAACTGACCCTTAGCTTTCAAATTCCTACCGACAGCTCCAGCGTGGCGTCTAAAGCAGAGGGATGACCCGTTGCAGTGACAAAGAAAGTGACGAGCAGAGCGATGAAGCGGCAGAAAAGCCCGACAAGAACAAGAAGAAGAGAAGTAAAGGAGAAAAGCATGTGTCGTTTCCTCCTGATGAGCAGATAGTGTCTGGCTTTGCTGAGCACAGGAACATAGACAGAAAGGGTAAGCTGGTCTGTCATTTGCTCAAGGTCGGTGTAAGTAGTGTGATTTGAAGTCATGACAATACCACAATGTCATTTTGGTAACTTTTCATCATTCATATTAACTTTGTTAGGTAATAACTCAAATCACCACAAGATTCACCAAATATCATCTGTTTTCTCACTCTGTCACGCAGTATATTAACATAGTCGGTCAGTTTTGGTCTGACAGTAGAAATGTGCTAGTTTTATCTAAACGGCTACAGTTCTTTTTCTGCACGGCAACCGGCAGGCTAGGTTTTCTACATGTAGCACGCAAGAAATATTAAAATATTATTTCAAAGTTGTCTTTTTTTGCTCTCCACTCCCTCGTCCGGACACGCTGAGCATGCGCACACACCGCACAATCATTTTTCAAAGCATGTGGAGGCAAGAATGATAGACACATGGACACGTGGATTCTGTTTGTTTAGTGAAACATAATATGAGGGAGAGCAGGAAGGTTTCCTTCTATCATACAAATCACCCTGTCTTAACAGGCTAACATGTAATATATCTTTGCTAGTTCAGCTGCCTCATCTGTCATATGACACAACCCTGCAGGTCGTAGCAGAGTCCACTTGTTTCCAAAAATGTTTTTCCCCTTTTTTGGAAAGGAAACAAAGAAATCTTTATTACACAAAAAGAGCTGAACTTCATCACACTATGTTTCAAAGAGTACAAATTCAACCATGCCAATTTAGGAAACAACCTTCCACATAACACACACAACAGATAAAGCAACTGCCATCAGTGAAACGACATCTTATTTGCCGATAGCCAGTATCAGTCAATAAGGCAGATTTTGGCTGATTCCGATGTTTGGCCGATAAATCTTTGCATCCTTAAAATATATATATATATATATATAATGTATACACATACGCGCTCTCACACACACACACGTATACGTTTTGCATTAAAAATGCTTGAAATGCAAACCAGCTTTTGAAGGATACATTAAGATCAAAACGTTGAAGTGTTTCCATCTTCATAATCCTCTGTAGTGTCTCACATCTGGAATATCCCATCCCATAAGGCTATGGTTGATAAATCGAGATGTCTGATTGGTTGATTTATAGTCCAGACAGACTTTCATGTCCTTCTCCCTTCTCATTGACTATCTTCTTTCCCTGTAGTACACACAAACAAACCCCACACAGCCTCCACACACACAAACACACTGCACAGTTTACCGTATGGCATTTCTAAGGCCCTTAAGCACTTTTGAATGGTTTCTGGTGCCTCACTGGGATGCAGAGACATTAAAGCAGTGAATGAGTGTATTCTTTTATTTTAGCTGACAGCTGCCTCACCTTGACAGAGGTAATGGTGGCCTACCAACACAGCTGCAGCAAACACCAGGTCCAACCCAGAGCCAACATCCTGCAACAGCTCCAGGTACGACACTTCAAACAACAGCGTTTGTCTTTGTACTTGTCAGTTAAGCAGCATGAGGCCTTTTGCTGTTTCTGTGTCTTGATTTCGTTTGATTGCTTGTGTTCGACAACTCTAAACTATTTTTAGCAAGGATACATAGGATAGCAAGGATTAATAGGACTTGATAAACCAAAGCTAAGATAGTACATCCCACTTATCATAGAACATCCCTTATATCAAGATACGCCTTGCCTAAAAAAACCTTTTACAACCCTATTATCTTTTACTTAGATTTTGTGTAACCATGAATCTAAAACCCTCAAACATTGGTTTGGGTGGGAACTTGAAGCTCATGTTGGTTTATTTCCGTGCAGATTTAGCTTACTTCACATGTCTGACAGTAACAAATGTATAAAAAAAGAAAATGTTCCATTTAAACATTGACAAGAGATCACACACTGAGGGCAAAATTCCAACAGAGAGGACTGCTCTGGCAAAATGAAATTACTTTAAAACGAGCATGTAACCCTGTCCTTCTATGCAACATCAGCAACTGTGCAAATAAAATAACTGTAGCATGCCATGATATTACAGCGCTCCAAAAAGGATCAATATCGAGGCTATAACCTGGTGCAAAACCAAAAGAAATGAGACGCTCAACCTCTACACTGTCAGAGCATATCTGACTGTAAACTTAAAAAAAAACAACTATCAGTACAAGCAACAAGACACGCGTACATGCGCGTTTTGGAGTATTAACACATGCGTGAATACAGTACACACTCACTCTAAAACCAGTGAGAAAGTATGCGCACGTACTAGATAATTTGAATCATTTGGATCCATCAGCTTCAATCAGGCTTATTGCTGCAAAGCGCCCGTAGCATCTCCAACTCCAAACAAGAGGCTAAGAGCAGGTTAACTGCGACACAGGGCTCAAGTTAATGCGACTGCAAATGATAACACAGCTGTACACAGCAACATGCACGTGCACTATGCTGCACAGCACGTGTAAATGAATATCAAATAAGTACAGCCATTATTATTTTACATATATTCAGGCTATTTTATTGTACATTTTTCATCAATGATACTTTCTTCTATTCATCAATGCAGCTCCAGTGCAATTCTTTCTTTTTCTGTTCTTTCTGTACACACTGTACACATTTACAGTGTGTATTTATGACGTATAATACTATGTAAATGTGCTTGTGTTGATTCAAAAAACATATATTCTTTTTTGTTTTCCAATACAACTGAAATGATTAAATCAGCAGATGGAGTTTACTCGTAGACGTCTGATGTGATCACATGATACGTTATACGTTACTATATTTGGGTGGAGACTGTATCTCTGCGTCTCTCTTTACTCTATCTACTGATGAAGGCTGTGAGATGTACTTGAAAGCTTCAGAAAAAGATAGGCCTTAAGATATGATGAAGTGAAACTAATATTTCTGATCTAGAGAGGAATCCTCACAATCACTTTTTGTACCCGTGTTTTGTTGTACAGCTCAAGACATCACTTGCTCAAGTGATCAGTGCTGCCGCCTCATTCATTTTAATACAGACTCAGTGATGGTGCAGTGCGATGATGATAGGATACTTTTACCACCACTCTGTCCCGGAATGTGTCGAGTTTTACCTCGTAGGCGATGAGATGGAGTTTCGTGTTATTTTTGAGTCGTTAAATTCTGTCTCCAAAACCTTTTACAGACTTCACTGCTGCCCTTGTTAACCTTTTACATTGATGGCTTGTTTTTCTATTCAGTAATCAGTGTCCAACACATAAATCCTTATCCTAATATTATCCCATAATCGGGATAATCATCTCCATTCACCTGTGTAAAAACAGTTGGGTGAAACTAGCAGAAATAACATATTTTATTTCCACATTGTTTTCGACTGTTCGACTAGCTCTCTTTTAATGAAATCGTCTTGTTGCGTCTCATTCTTTAATGCCGTGGCAGTTTATTTAGATTTTGGTAATAAATGACTCTTCTTCTTCTTCATAAGGTGTATGTGTGTAACTAAACTATTAGACTAATACTACGGCAGTGGCATGAAATTAACCGAATCGACAATTATATCATTAATTGCAGTTATTTCTATGACAATTAATCGTCAACTCAAAGTTCAATATCGTGACAGCCCTAATCTGAAAACAAGATGCACTACTGATCCCAGTGCACTGAATTCCCAGGAACCAGTCGTCTTAGAAAAAGTTGCTTGTTCTCTCCTCGTGAACAACCACCCTAAAAGAAATGACAAAACAGAAACATGGGTTATGTCGGAAGTTTTAATTGTAGATAGTTAATATTAATACTGATCGTTCTGTGGTGATCAGTAATTACCAAACACACAGCCCAGCCTCACTGCACATGCACTCTCTGGTGCAGAGATGTTTCTGTATCATTTTCTTTTCCTCCCTCTCCAATAAAATAAACTCACTTATTCTCTCTTAGCTGAACTTGAAACACACAGTCTGCCATTTATAATTCATTTTATGTACATAGTTACTTTACTTGGACCCACCATGTTAAAGCGCAGTGCTCTCTACCCCCCCACCCCCCCGCTGCATAAAATTCACTTGAGATCAAGGGGAATTATTTGTGGAAAATTAGAGACTTAGCAGTGCTTACATTAAGCATACAGCCGCCGTATTATCTCCGAGGTGCTAATGAACCCAGTTGCATTCGAAACGAATGTAGGTGGTCCTCCTGAAAGAGTAAAATATGTATGGTTAAGCATTAGCTAAGAGGGGCAATATTTAGACCAAAAGGGCTGCATGCGAATGAATCCATAATAAGACGATGCAAAACGAAAAGACTAACGCCTAAAGAGCAAATTTATTAAATTAGGTCTTTTCAGGCGAGGGGCGATTCCCCTGAGGACCAGCGCTGAAGACTATTCAAAGCTTTTTTTATTGCACCCTTGGGCCCCTTTGCACTCCTTTGAAATGTTGTAAGTGGATAAAACAGTATTGCTGTTGGTGACATCTTCATAGGAGTGGTAAACAATAATAGGTTGGAGCCAGCGGGGTCTAAGGCCGCCATGCTTAAAGTCCCTGATTTCACTGTGCAAACTGTGAAGTGTGCGTCTCTCCGCTCTGTGTTTCTGTTTGGCTCACTCTGTGATTAGAAAGGTAATTGAGATGATCAAGCTCTGTTTCTACACCACTGTTTTGGCACGAGGGAAGAGCAGCACTGCAGCGATTTATATTCAAATTGAGAAATAACTGAAACACATTAGGAGCTAATGCAGGTGGGACAGTAAAGTCAGCCTCTTGGTTCAATATCCCCCAGGGAGAGGGGGATGTTGATTGATTGATTAATATTTCGGTTTTTGTAAAATTTTGTTTGCTTCATTCAACAAGTAGAAATGATGGACACTTTAGTAATGGGTATAACACTTAAATCACCATATAAAGCAATGTGACATGAAATGGACAATTTAAAAAAAAAAATCTTGTTTTGGATTCAGAAATATTTCTTTTTCAAAGAATTCAAAAGAAAAATACTTTTTTTTCCCTTACAGCATGACTCTGACACCACATATGCTTCACTTTAACAAATTCAGAGAAGTGAATAATCCTCCCAGAGTTCTGATCACATGGATCGGTTTCTTTGTAGTTTAACAGGTGAACAGCTTAACTCTTCCTTCTCACCTGTGTTTAGTGTCATTTAATTTTGCAAATACAAACAGTGGCAGGGATGTGGCAGGGATTTATATGTATTTTTTGCCCCTCTAAACCCGTAAGAATTCTAAACGAAGCAAGCTACAACTACAGTTTGTATTCTTTCCATGATGTTTGGAGAATAAGCTTGGAATTAGTTGCATGTTGGCAAATCTTCTAATGAACAGCTTAGTGCTTGTTTCCCTTGCAGATTATTCAGTTGAGTGGACTGAAGAGAAATCAATTACCACAACTTAACTTTCATTATTTATCGTACAGCTAAGGGGGAGAAAAAAAAAAAAAAAAAAGAAACGCCTTATGTGACAGCGTGGCTCTCTTAAATTCATAGGGTCAGATTCAATTCACAGAAATGTTATTTTCCTGGGATAAATCCCTCCGAGGAGGGGTGGGGTGGGGTGGTGTGGAGGGATAGGGAGGGAGAAAAGAGAGAATCCCTCCAGAAATGAAAAGACAAGAGAAAATCTGTTTTTACAGACCACCGCTGCTTTCTCAGCTCTTTTGATTAGCATTAATGTTGCACTGCGGAAGTCTGCCGGCACAACTGTTATAGCTCCTTACACACACATACACACACATACGCAGAAAGCTATATCTCTCCCTGCCTGTGTAATTCTAAGGGGAACATTTTTTTTCTTTTAAATTAAATGCATGCTGATTGTTATTGCGGCACCCCCCTCGTGTGTGGAATAGTCGGCAGCGAGGTAAATGTCACTAAGTAAGTGGCACACTATTTTCCTTGGTGGTTGTTAGCAGGGTTTTGCATGCAAAATAAAAGCACAGAGAGAGCACGAGGAGGAGGTGGAGGAGTGTTCCTGCGTGCGTCTGAATGCGAGGGCTTATCAGGGAACAGCAGGGGGACCGGACATATGTCGCTCCTCTCATTACAGGCCGAGACGGTGATAACGGGGCGGTTAGTGGCGCATTTGAAACGGCATACAGCAGCAGCAGCAGCAGAAGCCGCGGCGATCACACAGGAAAAAGAGAAGCAGGGAGTTTGGTTGAGGATGAGGATCACCACGGGACGCGCCGCTAACACACTCCACTCTGTCATTCAGATGGCCCAGGCACACACAGTCAGCCACAACACGCTGTATTTAAGACAGTGACTCCACCGTCTTTCATTGTAGTGTTACATGATTTGGCTTAAATGCTGTTTGGGAAACAGCATACATAACCAAATGCAGATTAAAAAAAAAAGAAGTCTTCTTTGTGTAAAAGAGCCTCTTTTACATCCTCTGCCTCTAATTGAATTGGGAGCAGTTGCAGTTAAACTGAATGGCATGTGTGATGCACTATTGGTGGTGCACTATTAGGCTGAATTGAATTTACACGGTCGGGTGGTCGCACAAGTAATATGAGTGCTTTTGTAAGAAGGGATAATATTACAGGCCTGGCCTTAGTGACGGTTCACACAGTTGTATCATTAAAATGACCACATCTTGATCATATGAGTCAAAACAAAACCAATCTTTACATCTGTCAAGTTAATACACATGTAAATGACATGCTAATCATGTGATTTCGCTCTCATTTTAATTACTTGTACCTCCCCCCTAAACCGCACGGAATAATTTTAAAGGGTCAATTCACCCAAATTACGTCTAAAATTGTCCGTGTTTACATTTCGCGGTATATAGCCATGCACATGATTTTGAACAGAATTGAATTTTTAAAGCTCATAACCAGAGCCATAGCTATGCCAGATGAATCACAGGTCATAGCTTTATGAAATTGAGAGGGTTTGAAGAAATGAGGAGAAATCTAGATTATCAGTTCAGTCCATCCTAGTTTGTTTTTTTTTTCCTCAGAGCTTTGACCTAGATCTAACCTGCCTTAGGTTATGCACTGTATATATCGACACCACAGCTCCATTTGCTAATGAAACATTTCAGTATATTTGAGACTACTACTATTGTTAAGTCTTTACAGTGGATTTCACTGTGTTGTTTCATGTGTTTTTCTTTTGAGGTGTAAAGGGAGGTGCCACATCTTATAAATATGCAAATGTGTTTTGCACATAATAACCACCTCTTTACCAAACTTACAGAAGTTTTAGTCCTCAGTATCCTCATCCTTATGCCTTGTCTGTATATGTGTGTATGCATAACTTACTTTCTATTATTCATTTCTTGCTTGTCATTTGCCATTATTTTATGGCTGTGTAAGTACCTGGCTGAATATCTACAATTATTGGTATTATTTTAACTTAAAAATACATTGGTTTGCTCCAGCGAACAGACCTAGATCTCGGTGATGCAACAGTCCCACAATCCATCAGTACACACTTCCTCCTGGAGACAGCTTTTGGCTAAACATGACACTGAGGAAGGGTAAAATGATGGCCTCCTTTAGAATGCATTACCCAGATTTTGAGAGTGTAAATTTGTTACGGTCAGTGGCACAGTTAATGTTACATAAAGACACCTTTAGTGTAAGAAAATATTGTGACATAATTCTCATGATCGTTCCTCTGATACAGCATGTCGGCGTAATGAAAGAGCACGAAGAACTGCATCTGAAACATACACACAGTTTAGACTGAGGGTATATGCACACACACACACACACTCGCCACTCAGGCTTGAATGTGTACATTATTTTTGACACAAGCCGTTTAAGGGGACAGTATATTTTACACAAAGTGGCATTAATTAAGTCGCTAAACGCGCGCTATCATGTATTTCAAAGGCGGTGCGGACGAACAAAGGGAATGACAGAAGGAAATACTGCGAAAGTCAATTAGAATTTTATGTTCGTTTTTAGATCTTGCTTTTTTAATCATAAATGAAGTTACTAATTTTGTCTCTGCTCTTTCTAGACACTGCAGCTTTAATTGCTAATTGTTAACAGCCAACGAATACATTTGCATATTAATTAGCACCCCAATTTACATTTTTAATTTTCTGCCTTCAAAGGGTGTGAGATAAAAGGTCGTGTTATTTTAAATAATTTATCCTTTATTGCGGAAAAGATGCTGAAAGGAAAATGTGAGTGTGATTTTTAACCCCTCTGCAAAGCTCTGAAAAACGCATGTTAAATATACATACATATATTGTCAGTTAATTAAACGAGCTAAGAAGAAAAATGGTGCAGCCAAACAGTTTTTAATACAAAGCCACCCGCGGAGGCAGAGCAGCTCAGGACGGTTGAGTGAAGAATAGTGAATGCACCAGAGATGACTTCTGTGCAAGTGAAGTTTGGAAACCAGAACCCCCCCCACCACCACCACCACCTCCCCCTTTCTCTCTCTGTCCTTTTCCTGCTGCCTGTGTGTGTGAGAGTGTGAGGGAGGGAACGCTTTTCTTTTTATCACTCCATTTTGTCCTCTCTCCCTCCTGACACATCAATTGATTTGGCAGCCGCCGCCTTTTCAGTTTCCGTCTTTCACCACGAGGCAGCGGCGAGCGGAGAGGGAACGAACAAGTTCAGAAATTCATTAAGATGAAAAACAGTCGCCACTGTATTTCTTGCGAGGAGGAGGAAGTGCTGCGTGCGTGTTTCTCTCCTTCTCTTTCTGTACTTGTGTGTGGATGAATATGTGTGTGTCTGTGTGTGTGTATTTAGGAGTGTGATATGGATAACCAGCCAGTTGCTTGCACGTTCTTACCGAGCATCGTTCACTGGCACGGTGCCACAAACAAAACCAGTTTCTCAAGCAGACACCAGCCGGACGCTGGCGCACAGTGGCGCTTTTCATGCTGTTGTTTTTGCGACAAACTGAATAAAACAGAGGTGAAATAAATACACGCAATGTCAGTAAAAGACAAATTTGATTATGCCGGACATAGGCGTAGATTTCAGGGGGGGATGCAGGTTAGTATCCCCCTCAGTATTTAGAACACGTGCATTTGTCCCACCAATAAAAACATAAAAGAAGCAGAGGAATTCATTCTCTACTCTAACAGATTAGATCAATATTTTAGTCAGTTATGGCCAAAATGTGTTGCGGGCCTTCAGTCTGCTTCAGTGTTCATAAAATCATCCTAAAACTTAGGAAAATATGTGTGATATGTTTAAGCAGAAATCCTGATGAAACACATATGAGCTGTTAAAGTCCAGGGGTTTACAGAGTATTTTTTAAGTGAAGTAATTTACATGCATGTTTAGCGGTTACCTCGTTTAAAAAAAAAAAAAAAAAAGAAACAAAAGAGGAGAGGAGAGTTAATCAGGCGTACATTTGTGTGTGGACTCAGCTGAGATAAATGAGAAAAGTGGATCTACAGGAGAGTAAATATTTGAAAGCAATACAAGATGCCTTAAAACCTGTGATATTTGAATTGTCACCTGGTGCATGAATTTTATGTTTTCCTTTACATAAATAAAGACATGTGGATACAGAAAGGGCATACATTGGTGCATAAAAATGCTAAATCTCCTGGGGGAGGACACTGGAATTAATGTGCCCTCACCTCCTGGTGTTCAACCGTAACCTGCCCCCACGATGCCAGACATAAAACAAGACTAAACTCCAGCTGAGAACTTGAAACTTTTCTTTTTTTTTTTTTTTCTGAAGCGGATCAGCTTCATTGACAAGTTTGGAAAAAGAAAAAACAAAAAGCCAAATCTAGGTACGAATTTAGTGTCCTGATGTGGGTCGTTGCTTACAAGTAATAACACGTCTAATTGATTTTTATGCCCTACGTCTTTTGTACACACTGTAATATCTGATCCAAAATGTCCAGTGAATCACACGAGGTGAAGGGGTTTTAATGCCGCACACAATATTTGGTTCATGGAGATGAAAAAAACGAAATGAACAAAAACACAAACATAACTGATATTTTAAAGACATACAGTATGTAATTATTATGTGTCTCAGAGGACTATTTTGTAGTTGGGACAACACCATGCTCAATAATGTAAAAAGATGAAGGTCAGCTTTTTTTTTTTTTTTGTCTTTTTGGTCCGAAACAAACTATAGCCTCAAGTTCCAACTGACACCCGAGAGGCTCAAATGCTTCACCCTTGATACTGATACTGATACTACCTCTCAGGCCTGAAAGCAGTCACGTTTAGTCTTTTTTGTGCAGAAAATTTGACAACATCCCTCTTTCATGACCAAAAGTAATGTCCCCAGGAGGTTCAGCAAAGAATGAAATGCCAAAAACATATCAGCTGATGATTTAATTCAACTTTTAATACGACTTTTGCAACACAGATGTTTTTATTTTTGTTTTGGATGTAATAAATGTAGTACAGATATCTGATTTTTTTGTTGTCATTTTCATACCTATATGATGAGTAGAAAGAGTCAAAAGCAGATCCTTTTTGTTTGATTGATACGATATCAGAACCCAGTTGTATATTAAAAACACAACTCGCGCCCTATAAGAGTACATGATAAATATGTCAGCCAGAGACATGAATATTCCAATCTGATGTTTTTTTTTGGAATCATGTTTACACAGAGATATCAACTAAGGTGAGGTTTCTTCCTCACTTCTTTCGGTCGGTGCTTACAGTGACCAAAGGCCTCTTTTATTTAATATAAAACACTGCATGTTAAAGCACACAGTCACATATACACACATTCCCATACAGCTCAGAGTATATGTGCATATTTGTGCATGAGTATGTGTGTGTGCCTCGCTTAAGATGATTAAGGGAGGAAATTCAACCACCTCTACCAATTACACACCAGCCTCTTGTATACATAAACAGTGCAATTTATGTCCCATTGATCTGTCTAATTCTTTCAACAGGAGCACATTATGGCCGCCGTCCTTTTGTCTCTCGCCGTGCTCTCCTCTCTGCAGCACGAGAGCCGAGCGAGAAAGGCTTTCCAAGTCCTTTTGTACTCCGCGTGTCCCTTTGAACAATGAATCATATTTAGCAATGAGAGGAAACAAGGCGCTGCTCGCAAAT
Organism: Coranthus polyacanthus; assembly: GCA_037367275.1. Classification (NCBI taxonomy): domain Eukaryota; kingdom Metazoa; phylum Chordata; class Actinopteri; order Kurtiformes; family Apogonidae; genus Coranthus; species Coranthus polyacanthus. The sequence goes on from JAPQRN010000016.1 coordinate 6,300,043, forward strand.
AAGAAGGCGGCATCCACACAGCCAGCCAAGATGAGTCAGTGAAGGGGGGGGGGGCACAGTTAGAAACCCAGGGTTTGAGCGTGTGTGTTTGTGAATGTGCTCACAGGGCCGGCACAACACTTTTCGGGGCCCTGAGCAGAATCCCCCCCCCACACACACACACACACACACACACACACACGCACACTCAACACACACACCTATCCCATTTACATTTTTTTTGTTTAAGCAGATGAATTAATACAGAAAAACCGGAGCACTGCAGATGCACTGATGTTACGTACTATTAGCAAAACAACAAACCCTTAAAGACATTTAGGCAAAATCCTTGTTTTGGCCTTTTTTTCCTGCTGAAATAGTTTTAAAGCTGCTTGAAACTGATTTTAAATATTTTTTAGCATTTCTATTTAACTAGAGAAAAAAAAAAGTCAAACATCTAAAAACTAATGTGCTCCATTAGGACTGTGTGGACGTTGCTTTAATAGTGGCCTGAAAACAAACAACCTCATAACTGTCCTGGTTTGTGCTCAGAAATGTAGTTTTTTTTTTGTTTGTTTTTTGTTTTTTTTACAAACCCACAGTGCAATAACAAACAAGAAGTTAACGGAGAAAAGACATTTCCAGGTCCTTTTTTTAAAGGGTCAGTGTTGAGTATCATTGTTTCTGTCTACATTTGCCTTTTATGTTGCGCTGCCATGTTTCTGCTGTAGCACTGAATGGGCTTCCTCTTCTTCTGTTAAGATGCATTACTGTCACCTACTATATTTGAGTGTGGAGTTAATATCCCCTTAACTAAAAAGACCAGAATGGACAAAACATACGCTGACTCTAATGAAGGACTTTTTTTGCGGCCACCATAGGTGAGGGTGGGGAGGTATTCAGGTAGTTCACCACTAGACGTCACTAAATATCATGCAGTGAAACTTTAAAATTTCAAAATGTACTATGCAATCGTGCGCTTTGTGCATATCTACTGTAATTAAAATCATTTTACCGCCAAGTCCGTAGTCCACAGTCTACGGACTAACTGATCACATCGGTGCCCCCGAGTGGCCATGGCATGCTGCTTGATGCTTCTACTGATTCAAGTACATAAATGTATTTTCTTTTTAGATTTTATGTCCCCAAACCTCCAGGATTTATTTCTGTAAAAACCAGACCTCATTTGTGCAACAGTCCTCGTTAGAATCCACATATTGATTGTCATCCATAAAGGGAAGCTTTTTTTTTTTTTTTTTTTAAATTTTAATTTCCCATCCTGTTTCCCTGTTGTGCTTGTCAGTCGAAAAAAAAAAAAAATCTGTTTTCCACCATCCGCACAAATCTGCCACCTCCGGTGATTGATGCAGTCAAATTAGATGTATGTGGAACACTGGCTCTGGCAAATGAACACATCAACTGATGACCAGCTGTTTCTAATTATTATACACTGGTTAATTAGGACGCCGTGTCACCATCAACGGCGGCGGTAAACTGTGTGAAATTCATAATTCATGCTCTGGCGTCCAATAAGCCTCTCTGATCAAAACGGGTACAGTGTGGCATGGATGGAGAGGCCGAGCGGAAAGAGACTGGGGAGGGTGGATGGTGCAGTGCTGTTGCCAAATATCTGTGTGTGTGTGTGTGTGTGTGTGTTCGCGCCTTTCCCTCACACCTCCTGCTTCTACCTCTCTCCCTGTCTCTCTCTCAGCAGGGTGTATGTGTAGGTGGCAGTGTGAAATGTCTGGATCTCAAAGGTAAGCTGAACGCCTCACTCCATCATTATTAAATATGACTGTGGACTTTATGTGACATTCATGATACACTGAGTGATTTTTGTTGTAATTATGGAAAGTATGTAATAATGGACCAATAAATATCGGACGTAATTTTGCAATTTTTACAAAAAAAAAAACAAAACAGTTTAATCAGTTAAATCTCAGTGGAATGGTTTGCAAATTATAACTTATCGCACCTCGATTCACACACGATGTAGTGGATTTTAGTTTCAAAGATCAGCACCGAGCCAAGTGTGCTGATTTATGTAAGTTATCTTAGTAAAGAAAACATGCATATTTAATGCATTTCTGAAAAAACAAACTGACAAAAAAGAAAAGCAGGTAGAACTTCAATCAATTCAATTCAATATCAATTTGAAATCTACAGTATGAACCCTGAGCGAGGGCTTGCCGCCGGTTGGGCTTAAATCATTTTTTTAAAAACTTTTTTTCTAAAGGAAACTTTGTGTGATCACACATTGTTGAAAAATGAAGACAGGTGCAGAAATCTCAGAAGTCGGTTCAGAGCTGGTCCTCAGTGGATGCAGGACAGAAACAGACACTGTTTAAGTCTCTACATCCACTACTTTTGATTTGAATGGTTGATAAAACGTCATACCACGTTTTTAATTAGTATTATTTCCTCAGTATATACCGCGTGTACGGTACAGTATATGTTATAGATGTATTCTTATTGTTGCTTATTTTTTCATTCACCTTTGTCTGTTTTACACACAGGTGAGATGTTGTGTAAGAGCTTGTGGCTATGAATGTGATAACTGTGATCATTTTAGAGCTGCTCCTAGACATTACTGATGGGAGGAATCAGTCACTTGATAACTTCAAATTTAAGAAAGAACATTTTTATATCTGCATCTTAGCAGTTTGATAAATAAAGATGCTGGTTTTAATCTCGTATTAACAGAACATCAAACCATATTTCAAATCAGAATCTAAACAGAAGTTGATTGATCAAGCAAAACCCGGACCCAATCCTAGTCTAGCCTAAATGTGACTGCATTACTTGAAACAAACCTCTCTATCTTAAAGTCAACTCTTATCTAAATTTGACTGTTGAAAGGTTGAAATTATCGCAATATAATTTTATATCATATTGCGATAGAATTTTTATATATTTTCCTCGGAGGTCAGCCGCTATGATGTAATTCTTACTTTAGGGTTTATTTTCTTTACATTGTCAAATAAAACACAAAATATTGCAGTGTTTTCTTTACCTTAAACTTAATCCCAGTTCAAATGAACCTGAACCTGATCTTGATCTTGGCTCAAACCATAACTTAAACTTAAATCGGATTCAGCTAAACGTAATATTGGCACAAATCCTAAATTGAAACCTAATTCAAAACTAACGCTGGACCACTTACAGTGAGGTCTTTGGACTTTGTTAGTTGTCAGTGCAGAAGTGCAGACACATCTGTTCTCCAGCAGCAGCGCAAAGTTGTGTGAGATGCCATGATGGGCGTCACTGTCGTCACGCACTGATGACATCTGACTGCGGGTGTCGCTGCCTTATTATCTTCCCGACGCAGGGCGGATTAGAAAAATAGGATTTCAGATGGCTCTCCCTTCCACCTCACACGCCCTCTGCCATCACTCAGTTAAGTGATTATTGTTAAAACACACAGAAAAAAATCATTTTGGAAATAATTATGATAGTAATTATCATTTCCCTCTTCTTGGCCGGGGAGATAAGAATTAACCCAGGAGAGAGAGAGCGAGAGAGAGAGAGAGACAGACATTAAAGTCACATGGATTTGTTTCATCAGTCACAGTTTGATCCGGAGTCTGACTCTGTCTCGGGATTTGGGGTCAGTAGTAATCAGATTACCAGATGGTAACTGTAATCAGACACATAACAGTAACCAGATTACACGAACCCTGACAGTGACATAACACAATATTAACGCAATATTGCGATTCTGGCTGCGGATCAAGACCTTTTTAGATTCTTTACTTTGTTCTTAAAATTGAAGATAAGACGCTGTGCTGCAGATATTTGAACAGGGGTGAATGCAAAAAAAAGAAGGAATTGCATTATCATGGGTGTAGCGTATTTATAAAAGTCAGGAGTAGCAGTTTAATCCTCACGCAGTCAGTTCAGAAGTTTACACTCGGTCAAAACATTGCTTTTTCTTTTTGAAAGGTTTAACTGAATATGCTGTAGATGTCTACTGCATGCATGTACGTAGTGGAATAATATATATATATATATATATATATACATATGTGTGTGTGTGTGTGTGTGTGTGTGTGTGTGTGTGTGTGTGTGTGTG
>JAPQRN010000016.1:6305640-6316627 GCA_037367275.1 Coranthus polyacanthus
TTTTGTCTGGTTAAAGGACAAAGTAAGAGGGGGAAGTTCGTCCTTGTGTGTGTGTGTGTGTGTGTGTGTGTGTGTGTGTGTGTGTGTATGGTGTTCCAATTGAAAGGCAGTGAATGAAGTACAGTCCTTCATTACCATATAAGTATATGTTATACAAAAACATGTGACTGTGCTACAGTGTTACACATTGTTATAAATTACAAGAGGTGTATGAGGTTAATGACAATTGTACTTGATAATAATCTTGATGCGCCCTCTCCAGGATTTAATGTTTACTGTGGTACTCATTTAAGCACAATGTGTTGCCTCTTTGTTGAATCTGGTCAAGTCAAGGTTCATTTTACACAGCGTTGGTTGGTTCGTTCTGTAAGAATGCATCACATTTTACAACTTGACCAAATGTGTGGTAGGTAAATTGTTGTGTGGTAAGTTGTTACCAGTTTGTAAGTTTATCGACTGCATTGATTACATTGTTCCGCAAGCAGTCAGTAATCAATGAAAGCCTTGAGAATTCGCATCGTGGAAGTCCAATCATGAAAAAAATGTGTCTGCTAACTGGAGCTGTTTTCATTATTTCTCTTCTCTGTTTCTGATTATGCCTCAGAACTTTATTAAAAGAAAACATGCACACACACACACACACACACATACCCTCACACACATACACGCAAGGATAAAGTTTGCCTCTAAAGGAAGTTGTTTTGCCGTGATTTTTGCTGAAATGTTCATTTCAGAAAAAGTATAAAGCACATTTAGAGCCGTGCAATTTTGCCTGTTAGCAAACAGCCTCCCAATTATCTTCTGTTTGATTGCTTGCCTCTATCAAGGTGAGCGATTAGACCACCGCTCCTGTGAAGCTCTGGAAGTCGTCCTGAAATCGCTGCACTTTGATTTCATCAATCTGCAGGCAGCCCAACTGGAAGAAAATGTGAGTTTTATGAGCAAAACTTATTTTCTTCATCTTCGTCTTCCAATTCCAATACAGTTTCATATTCAGGCCTTCCCTTGTATCAGATTAAAGGCTATTTTTTCCTTCCAAAAGAACTTCATAACATTCCTGTCAAATTTGGGGCCTTGCTTTCTTCATTTTTTCCCTTTGCTGCTTTTTTTTTTTTTCTCTTCCAGGGTGCGTTGTCCTTGCTGGATATGATTTTGTACTATGAATCTACAACCCATCTTGACATTTCTGACAACAGCAGTATGGGAACATCGGGTTGGAGGGCCCTCGCTCATTTGATAAAGCAGGTTGGCTGATGCAGTGGAATAGTAATCTTTTCTTGTAGGCTTTCTCCAGGGGATAATGTACATCCAAGAAAGCGAGTTTGTTGCACATTACATGGATTGAAGATGCAGGGCAGAGCAAACAGGGTGAGAAGTTCTCTCAGTGTAAACACATGAAAACGTGCATGCAGGCTGCACTGCTGCGGAAACGTACACCAATATGGGACATTAGCGATTAGATGTGAAAAACAATCAGTCCACTTTCAAATGACACTCACGAATGAGACGGAACCAACTATCACAGAGACAGCTTCTCATTTGATACCTGTTTGTCAAACTAGCAATATTTATCGTCAAAGTTTCTTTAAAATATATTTTACCCTTGTTCACTGTATGACTATTGACTTCACGTTTCTACTATTTTCTGTAAAATGTATATGTACCTCCTCAATTTCACACTAGCGATGACACGAGATTTAATTTCACCTAGAGACCCAGAAAACAGCGTGTAGTACCTACCAGGAGTGTGCTGTCTATTAGCTGCTGGTCACTGGGAATATTCATCATATCAACACAATATCATCTCATGTTGTAATGATGGAGAACATTGGAGAACATAACAGTGCATATTTAAAGGCAAGATGAGTCAGGTTAGTGGTATTTATATAACACAAAATACTAAATTTCCCTCAGGGGCTTTACAACCTGTGCAGTGTACAACCTTGTCTATCCTTAGACCCTTTGGATAAGAAAAAAAAACTCCATTAAAACAAATTTAATGGAAGAAAATGGAAAACCTCAGGACATTTTTAGGCTTTGGACATTTTTACTTGATCGAACAGCCTATGATGCAGAAGAAAGCGGCACACGCAGGTAGATTGTTTGTTTGGTGAGTAAAACCCGGAATGCTATTCGGCACACTGGCAGGTAAATGATTGCCAAACTACCAAAGTAGTCATGTAGTGAAAAAAAACCTCTGCAGAGAGTCTGTACTGCGTTTTGGTTTCATTTACAGATGTGCTGCTTTTGTCCTTCTGCTGCCCGCGTCAGAGTTTTGACACAGTCAGGGTGCATTCAGTGCACCTCATAAATTCATCGATTTGAACGGCAAAACATGTGAGTGCCATCAGACATAATGTTGCATTTGAATACACCTCGTAAATTCAGAATTCTATACTCATATGGCTACAAATGTTTAAAGCACAACTTAAAAAACATCATATTTTCCTTTGTTTAAATACGTGATAGTACATCATTCCACTGAGAGTATGAAAATGCTTCCCCATGTTAATCTTCTCATATTTAGCTGTTGAATCCTCTTTCACGATACTCTTCCAACTGGCAGCATTATCAAATTATATATCAGGAAAAAATATCGATATTGATCAATATGGAAACTGTGATCATATTTTTTGCCATATTGCCCAGTCCTAGTAGAAAGACAAGATGAATATTGGTCTTATATTCATCACATGAACAGAAACATGACTCCAACAAACATCATCCCTTTTGCAATAACTTTATAGTTCTAGTATTTTTTTCCCATGAACCCTCCGCTTCATCCTGCATTGCCCCGATTGCCCCGTCACTCATGCTTGTGTTTTTCTTCTTTCTGGTTCCTTGTCCGTATTTGATGTCAGAGAGGACAGACAGGCCGGTCCAGTGTTAACTGAGTATAACTACCGTTCTCCTTTCTTTCCAATGTGTCGGAGCGTTTGACAGCCGACAGTGAAGCTCTCTCACCTCTCTTTCACCGTACATCCTCTTCTTTTTTTCTCACCTGTCTGTCTGTTTCATCGTGCATTTGTCTTTGCTCTAACTGTGCAGCGTCTGTGTGCATGTGTGTTTCAGAGTGTGCGTCTGTCCAGGCTGGATGTGTGTAACGTACCCGTGGTGGACTATCCGGCCCAGTGTCTATCTAAAGCTCTGCTGACCAGCCGGCTCTCAGTCCTGCACCTTCACAATGCCCAGCTCAGCGGCATGCCCCTGTACACACTGGGTACACACACGCATTCATTATATTTGTAATTTTTTTTTTTTTTGGTGGCAAGTGTGGACCTCGTGGATGAATCCATGATGTGTATGTGCATGTGTAAATGTGTATGGGTTATGTGTGTATGTGTGTGTGTGGGGGCGGTCGTGTTTGTGTGTGTGTCCTGTGGCCAGCAGGACCAGATTTTGACCTGTGACCCTCTCTGCAGGTCTGGACCCGGATTAGAGGCCTAATCTCTTACCTGTCACTTTACACACCGCTGCACACATCTATAAAGGCTCTGGCAGCCAGGACAAACACACACACACACACACACACACATGAGCACGCACGCATATACACATTTAGGCATGTATAGTTTTCAAACTGAAATATGACCTTAACTACAGAGAAACTTGGCATTGTACATATGCAGGGTTTTCCCTACTGTTGTAAGACTTCAGTGCAGCACCGTAGTGTTTTTGCACAGCATCTAGGCTGAAGAAACAGAGAAAGTCTGCTGAGATTTCTCTACCGCACTGTAGAGAAATGGTTCTATATTAGCCTGAACAGGAAATGTTTTTTTGTGAAAGTGGGGTTCATTGTTTTATTTGCAAAATTGGAATCGTATGTTGACTTCATCAATGAGCGGATTTGCTTCATGCTTCTAAATATTGGAAACATTATTGAAAAATCATTTTTACTAATAAATAATAACAAACAACAACAAAAAGCCCTAGGCGCTTCACAAATCTAAGGAAAGCCCTGCGCATATGTACAGTATGTACACATGATCTCTACACAGTCACACACATTTGCTTACTCAGTATACATACATATACTTTTTTAGTGATAGCCCAAAATTATAGTCAAAGAAATAGTCAACGAAAACTGTGTGATGGCATCAACGGTATCATTGTAAAGGAGGAAATAAAGGGATGACTTGAGCCTTTAACAACAGAGTATAGACACACACACACACACACACACACACACACACACAATTACAAGATGCATAGATATAAATACATTCACCATGGGCAGCAACTCACATGCAATACACGGTGGGGGGTTTAGGGCCATATATGGATGGATAGACACACATACACAGTCATGTTCAGTAATAGGCTTAATTTGCAGAGGCAGGTAGTGACGTGATTAAACATAAGACATGAACATTATTTTTACACAATCATTTTCTTTACTATCATATTTTAGATTTTTCATATTACATTCATCTCAGTTGGTTGTTTCAGATCAGCTTAATGGTGAAAGGCTCTGTGTTATGTCATTTTGTCGGGACAAAACAACCCCCTAAAAAAAACAGTGAGCCCAGCCTCTCATCTCCACTCAGCTGGGAGCAGAGAAAGACCCAAATGGACACAGTATGCTGCCCACTCCTCCCAACGGCAACTTGTTCCTTCAACCAACATTTTCAGCTGCTTCCTGGATCTCTTTGATAATTTAGGGTCTCACAAGCCCACCCCTCCCACACTCATCCTTCACCCCCACCGCATTCTCTCTGCCTTTACCGAGCCTGCTGCCGCCTCCCCTTCCCTCCCCACGGGGGGTCCCGGCTGAGGATCATTGCCTTCGATCGGAGGGGCCTCTGATTGCGGGATTGGGCGCTCACGGTGGAGTCGACCGGATCAATCCCACCGATTCCACCATTTGGTTCCCACTGTGACTGATGACAATGTTGGCATTCCACATGCAGCCCGACAGCCTCGATCAAATCTGTGGCATCGATCTGGATGCAAGGGCAGCAAAGGCCCAGGCAACATGGACATGTGTACAACAGTACAGTACACAAGGAATGCCTGCAGCACACTCTTCACCGTCACACATAAATACAAGAGATGTCTCCAAAACACATTTTAAGGCTACAATAAAGTACCATTATGAACTGACTCTTAACAGTGCTGTATACACTGACATTTTTAAAACAGGGCCTTGAGGTTTGTAAGGTGGTGAGGGAGTGGCACTTGATCTTTACTGCAGTAATTGCAGGAGGCGGTGACTCCTGCTGTGTTCTCGTTTTCATGCTCAAGTCCACTCACCATCAATCAGTCCATCACAGTCACAAGTCACCATGAGGCCTGATTTTTAGGCACTCAAAGGACATACATGATAAATGAATCAGATCTAACACCAATTTAAAACATTCAATATGTCTTAATTGTGGCAGGGGTTGGTTTTTATCCATTCTGAATTGAAAAAGCATTCAAAAAGCGACTCCGATCTTTACCACTGCTGGCTTTTCTGCTGTTCTGGAGAGTTGGACTTCACCATCGTTTAACATCATTTAACCTCACAATGACACACTTTTCTAATTGTATTTTTATTATCATTAATGCTATATATATAGGTTCCCTGAACAACCAGTAACTTATTGGAACAAGCACTGGATCCTTATCTGGGTGACCAGCTGGCTTATTTCATCTTACAATTCCATTTTAATTCAAATCAGGAATACAGCAACTCAATTCCACAATGCACCAGTCTCCTCCACTGTTTTAAAAATGTTCTGGATTTGTTTCTGAAATGTTTTCTTTCATTGCTGCTTTTAGTTACTGCTCTAAAGTCTAACAGAGCCTTGCAAGAGCTCCACCTAAACAACAACCGACTAAACAGCTACCAGGATGCCCTGCAGCTTGGAGACCTGCTACGCTACAACAGCACTTTACACATACTTGAACTCAGCAACAATGCTATTGCAGATGCTGGTAAGATGCTTATCTTTACTAAGTCAAAAATTCATGTCATTAAGCTGCAGTGCTGTATAGTTTTTCAGCGTCACTGGGCAAAAATTCTGGGATTACCTTTCAGCACATTGTAATTCAAGTGATCTGAGAGGACACGAGTCGTCTGCATCTACTCCTTGCCTGTGTTTTCAGGCTGTAAAAAATCCATCCTGTGACAGAGATTTTGGCTCATCACAGGTGTTTTCAGACAGGTAGGGGCCGTTAAATATGTGATTGGCAGCTGTATTTACTGATCACTGTTCAGATTCTACTGCTGTAAAAAGTGGAAAAGGGACTTCATTTTTCCATAACAGCATGAAACCATGTTAGGTCATCTATGTTCTATGTATTTATATTTAGTTTTTTTATTTAGACTGAGAGGAAAGAGCTGCACAGGGAAGGTGTGTGTTTTCATATTCAGGTTTTTCCTGATTTTGGCTCCTGCAGCTTTAATCACAGTGTTGGGCTACAAGGGGAATGGATGATCTTATATGGGAACAAATGTCATTTGAGGTATCTCATTTTTTTTAGGGATCATATTTTTTAGCAAACACCGACCGTCAGCAAAGTGACGTTGCAGAAGTTGTCATCAGACTGACAAACGTTCCATTTAAATCAAAAGTTGCATTGCTCGTGTGCAAGAAACACTATGGACTTTAATGTTGGTAGGCGTACTTCTTTCCAGTCTTTATGCTAAGCTAGGCTAACCATCGTCTAATGTCACATTGTATAAATAAGCAGCCAAGCAAATATGTACAGATTTTGCAGTTATACTGTGGCAGGCATTGTGCAGGTGTTATTAATTTGAAAATGACTCCCCTTACTCCGCAAAGCATCAGGATAGTTGAACATTGTGGGAGGGGTCATTGTGTCCTTGCGCAGTCCAGCTTCAATTTTGCCTAATTAATACAGTACAGTATATATATGTGAAAACGCAACCTTTTCCGTAGTTACTAAAACTGAAGTCTCCGCTACAACACACCCACTAAACATCTGTGAGTATTGTTTAACTTACCAACACAACCTTGGACAGGAAGTAAAGTTCAACGTTTTCTGCTAATCATCATAATTTAAACATTTCTTTTTTTTCTGGTGTTATCCAGGTTTGGAGGAGCTGTGTGATGGTCTGAGGTGGCAGACGGCAGGTCTCAAGGTGCTACTGCTCAGGAACAACCAAATCACTGCAAATGGCATGGCCCATCTGGCCAAGGCTCTGGTAAGAAACTTAAAACCAGCTTTTATTTTGGAATAGAAACAAATAATGCTTTCAGTAAGAAAAGGAGAAAATGTCACCGTGTTTTAGTTTCATTTCAGTGAGGTCAGTGTGTTGACCCGGTCCAAACAATTCAAGTATCTTGAATTGATACTTGAATTGTTTCCCTTTCTTAACCAAACAGTTCTAGGAACCACAGGAACTAAACTCAGTACCTCGCAGTCCCTTTTGCACGTTTCTGCATAACCACTACATGAGAGGAAACCATGAAGTCCATTCATTATAGCAATGATGTATCAGAAAACCACAGTGATCTGTGACATGCGATTTTCTTTCATGAGAAAACTACAGGAGTGCTCTTTTTCTTAGTCTAGTGGTTTCAGCACGTGTCATATAACTGCAATGTCCATGGTTTGGTTAAAAGAAAAAAAGGAACACGGTCCTAGCTACCTCCTATTTACTTTATACAGATAAAAATTAACTGTGGTTTGAATATATACAGACGAAAAGAGAGTCTGAAGCTGCGTTCAGAGCAACTCTACCTCTGCATGAAAAATCGCAGTCGTGTCATTCATTTGAATTGTGCTCATCTGCAGATCAGCGGGGGTGCCAAGCCAGGGGGCTGCAGCATAATAATGCAGGGCAGGGTTTTCCCTTGGTTTTTAGAGGGTTTAGGTGCTGTTTGAGTCCACGGGGGGGGGGTGTTCATTAGGGGGTTTGAAATTATTCCCAGTAAGTTGTTTCAAGTTTTTTTCACGTTGTTTTTGACCATTGTCTTCACCATATTTGTGAAAGAAAACTGGCAAGTTTATTCATATCCATATCAGCCTTTTCTTTAAGACTTACGAGGCCTTTAGGTCCTACGTCGCTGGACAAGGCACAATGTGTTGTACTGTATGTTCATGTTTTGAGTAAAGTGAACACAAAACAAAAGAGAAATTTATTTGTTTACTGATAATTTTCAGAGTAAAACCTTGTCTTAGAGTATTCTAAATTCTCTGGAGTATATCGCTGTCTGACATGCCTTCGGATTCAGTCTGCATTTCTCAAACAGCACTTGCTGGGTTGTATTTCATTGGTTATTCAAATGATCTGTTTGTAAAAGTTACAGTAATTGTCACCTGTAAAAGGTTTCGAGGCTCTCCTTTAATCCACCTGTAATGAACAGTATACTCCTAAGTATCCTACGAGTGTTAAAATACAAAGTCAATTTTAGATTATCTGTATTTAATCAGTGAGGAGAATTAAGCTTATTTGATGGATATGCATCCCTTTGTGACCATGAGGTGACTGAAGCAACCTCATCTAAGTTGCTCTATTAATGCTGAAACTAAACTTTGTTAATGCTTTTGTCAAACTCATACCTGCTTTCTTCCGTCTTTGAGGAAATGAAGAGTGCTGGGCCTCAAACAGAGAATTCCCCCCTCTGAAAATGTCCCGCCTCCACACGTTTTTCCACTGTACACTCCTAATAACATGCATTCCTTCCGCCTGATTGGCAGCATAAACTGCACCTTCCTGTCATGTGAGTGGCGATTGTGGAAGTCAAAAGGCTAGAAATTAAAGGCTTGCCTCACACACACATAACGCACGCTTCCCCTGTCTCATCCAGTGCTACCAAAAGAAGGAACAGTTTGATTAAATAATAGATGTGTGTTAAGGAGGGGTGCTCATGCGGCATGCCAGTCACAGGGATAAGTAGATGTCCTTGCAGGCCATAATGATGATAATTAGACCCGTTGCTGGTCGTGTCGAATATGATGATGAGGAGAGCTGTTATTAACCTTTCTGGTTGGTGTATCTGCTTTTGCTCTCTGTCCTCCTGGGTTCTTGCCTTGTCTCTTGATGGACTAAGACAAGGGGGCAGATGTGGGTCCACTTGACTCTGAGTTCAGTTCATAAAGGGAATGTTTGTTCAAATAATTTAAAATCATTTTAAAGAGACGCGGGGTATCTCTTTTTTTTTTTTTTTGTTTTCCCCTTTCTTTTTTTTTCTTTAAAGCCAGCATGTCAAGTGTGAAAGCATACTGTGTTTTTGGGGGGTTTCACACTCCTACCCCCCTCAAACTTCTCACTTCAACCCTCCCGTGGGTTACGTTTGACAGGCTTCAACCATGCTTGACTCTCACGCACTCTCAACCACGCAGTCGCCTCTTTAATTGTCTGGTATTATCCCTCGTGCATATCCATTCGAGATGCTCTTCTTCCCTCTTCTCCTCCCTTCTTCACCGGAGAAGCTCCTCGCCACTCGTTGGATGTGGCGCTGCCTCTGTGTGCTGGGAAAAAGGGGGAGTGTGCGTGTGGGGAGGGGGGTCCTCTCAAGTGTGTTTGTTGTCACCGCGGTGCAAATTAGCTCAGAAGAAGACGCTCAGCGGGTCTGTCGGTTGCCTTCCTGGCTTCTTTTCCACCCCCGCGCTCCCTCTCTTCAGAGCAGTGACCAGAGGAGTTTAACAAGGGTGGCGAGGCGAGGGGGCAACCGGCGAGTGGGTGGTGCGTTCCTCTTCAAGCTGTTGGGCAACATGGGCCCCTTGTGCCCCAGACACCCCCAGCTTTACGCTCCAGCTAATCAACCTTCAATGCTAATGTGGCTCTGGAGAGAGAAAGCAGAAGTTCTGAGCGTTTAACATGAGAGGAAACATTCTGAAAAGGAATAATAATCACCACATAATAATAATAATTAAAACTTTTCAGCCTTTTCTGCACTTACTTACACAGTGAAAGTAGCACACTACTGTACTTTCACTGCCTAAACCAAACATTCATTGCTGGATAAAGTCATACTCAGCTTCACTCACTTAAAAATGTATCACTTTTTTATGCATTAATATAGTCTCTGGATTGGGTCTGATTATTATTCAGACTTTTACTGAAAAAACGCTGGAGTGTTTTAATAACCCAACTGCTCGGTTAAGGCTGTTTTGTCACAGGTTATGTCAGTTTGACCTAATATTGGGTTAAAAATAATGATCCAGTGCATTGAGTTGGAGATGCGGTCTCAAAACCTCATTCTTTGTAGTCTGCCATTTTTATAGAGACTACAACTTTGGGCAGTGCAGTCGCTTAGTGCAGTGGTTCTCAACTGGTCTGGCCTCAGGACCCACATTTTCCCAAGGTCATTGTAAATCCATATTATATCCACACACTTTGGGTCATATTTGCACTACATCTTGCCTACAAACATCTTTTAATCAAATGTTTGCTTTACCATGGCGGCCAGCTTTGACAACTTTGACACACCTGTCAAAATAGAACTCCGGCATCAGATTGCATTTAAAGCAGTAAAAAGCCATTTAAAACACACTTTGCAACCCACTCAGAACAATTCCACAACCCACTTTTGGGTCACGACGCACCAGTTGAGAAAGCTGCACTGTCACCTCACAGTAAGAAGGTTGTGTGTTCGATCCCTGGTTGGTGCAGAGCCTTTCTGTGTGACATTTGCATGTTCTCCCCATGTGACTTTCCCCTGCCATTAAAAACATGTATGCCAGGTTTATAAGGTAATGGTACATGTACTTTTAACCCAACAGATTTTAGAGTGTGAGGGCATAAATAGTAATCAATGTGAATGTGATGCTGTGAACATTGTTTTGCAGCCAGTGCTGAAGGTCCTGCAGGTCCTGGACTTGGGTGAGAACCTCCTGGGGAATGAGGGGATCCACGTCATCAGGGAGCCTCTGATGGTGAACTGCTCGCTGCTGCAGCTTGGTCTGGCTCAAGCCAGTATTACTTGTGAAGGTAAAAAAAAGTAAAGAGTAGATATTCTATCTATCTATCTATCTATCTATCTATCTATCTATCTATCTATCTATCTATCTATCTATCTATCTATCTATC
>JAPQRN010000016.1:6385749-6409202 GCA_037367275.1 Coranthus polyacanthus
TGAGCTGATCATTTGAATCAGGTGTGTTGGAAGAGGGAAACATCTAAAACATGCTGGATTGTGGCCCTCAAGGACCGACACCCCTGATCTAATATATTAGCAATTTGATTTGTCTTTATTTATGTTTAAAAATGTTCAGAGAATTTTCTGCTGGTAAAAAATTGAGTTTGGTGGTGTGGTTTAAAAACCAAAATAATTTTAAATTAGTATAAATACTTACAAGCAGAATTGAGAAAATGAATAGTTTCAACATGGCTTATTTAAGATAAATTTAAGTGACTTTATTTAACTGCCATTATTTTATGTTTGATCATTGATTCCATGGTTCTTTGTTTCTTTAAAGGTTATCGACCTATATCTCAACCAAGTAAACTGTGAGCCCAAATTTAATAAAAGAAGAAATGAGTGGAGTTGTCCAGCGTCCTTTGTTGGTTGCTTTGAGTGGTCGAGTTCAGGCAGGCATTGATGAGTAAAAAACTCAACAACACAGGGTTGCTTTCCAATCACTCCTACCCTTGCTACAACGGCAAAATGACATATTTAAAATACACAGCGATCCTACTGGCTTTTGTGTTTTATGGATCAGTTTGAATTTTTCTTCCATCTGAAGTTAAAACTAATAAATTTAGAAGTTTATCACATAAAGCACTTTAAATGAACACATCTGGGCAACAATAGTTATGTTGTCGACTTACCTAGTCATGAGTCCATTGATGTAGTTCTGGTTGAGGATGCGGGCCCAGCACCCTCCTCCCACCTCATCATTAAAGGTACTGTAGTCCTCTGAAGACCACAGCTTCTTCTGCGTCTTCAGGGCGTCCAGGACTGTGATGGTGCCTGGGTAGTGGGCCCTGGGATCAAGACATGGACTCAGTGTGACATTTACCCATCAGTGCCCTCTACTAGATATATTATGACATTATAGATTGACTGACAGTATTGGCAATGCTGTTACTTTGGTCAGGATACAAATAATATCCATCCCTACGTCTTTTATCATAAGAAAATATAAAAAAAATGACCAGAACGATGAATCAGTTGTCAAAATAGTTGACTTTTGCCTATGTTTACAGATACAGACTAACTTTATTAGTTTATTATTTTATGGACTGATCATTGCAGCTTTAGTGTATTTGTACAAGGTTTTGAGAAACAGTCACTAGAAACATTTTAGATCATACAGAGCAACGAATGTCCATTAATAATTCTAGCTTGTGTACTATTTATTATACTAATTAGAAAATACTTCTTAAATTGTATTCACATATGTAGTAAAGAGGGCTAATATGGTGGATGGTGCAGTAGTTTTGATAAAATACATCTATTCATGTGACTGAATCTTGACAGAAGTAGGATGCGGTTTAGTTTCATGCAATGTTGTGGAGTTACTGCGACCACCAGGGGTCTCCATGCGAACACAACAGACAGCCAGTGTGTGTTAGGCTGGACAAACACACAATCTGTCACATTCAGCTTCAGAAAACAGGATTGGTCCATTTCTGGGGACTTCAAACAAAAGCACATGAAAGAACAGGTATACCCTGTCACACACACTTAAGGTTATCAGGAGAGGCTTACAGTTGTTAGTGCGCATATCATGCAGGTGAGGTGAGCGCAGATGATGCACTGTAACACTTGTTAGCAGCCCGGTAATTTCAAACAAGAGCATCAAGTTACAGCGAGCTCCTTACAACTCCAAGCTCAGGTCTCAGAATCCAAACAGGAGGGGTAAGCAGCTTCATTTAGATACACAGAGGAGCGTCCTACCCTATCACGTCTACCGCTCTGCTGAGCTCGGGGTCTAGCAGCAGAGACAAGGTAATGGGCTCCCACAGGTTGTCACTGGCTATGATCTTGACTTTGTCCAGGCCACTCTTATCCAGAGTGTACCGCAGCAGCTGGTACAGCCAGTCACAGTGACAGAGGAAGGACAGACAGCACAGGAAGAGAAGGATTTACAGCTCTGACAAAGTTCACTTTGTTTGGCTTCACAGTATTTTCTGCCACCATATAAAAAGGCATGCAATTGTAAAATAAAGTCAACTTTAAAGCTGCAAGTTTTTGGCCAGTTAGGGGGCAGTGGTGAATTATCACCACTCTAAAGCTGGTAGCAGGAGCATCCTAGCAAACAGCTGGCAATTTATTTATCCCCCATGTATTTTTAAGGTAATCCTTTTGTATGTGTCAAAGAGTAAAGTAAGTACACTCAAAATGTATGACCTGACTTTGGTTTTTGTAGTAAAAATCCATTATTAATGCAGCTTTAAAAATGACCATGAAGCGCATTGTTTATTTGTTTTTACATAGTGGCAGCAATACATAGGACAGTTTTCTACAGGACACTGATGATGTAAGCTGACTGGTGCAAATGCTTCATGCTTTATTTGAAAACACTTTGCCATGCACAGGAGCATGCTGTTTTGCAGATTACCAACTTAGTTTACGATCCAAGTGTCACATTAGACTTGTTGATTGTTAGAAGAGAACAGCCACAAACATCTAGCTTTTAGAGCACAACAGCAGTCAGATTTGGAGGAAAGAAATGAAACCTTCCTTAAAACACAACTTTGTTGTTGTGAATGAAAAGTCCAACCAAGAAAGAGACACCCAGATGCAGCAGACGTTTCACCATCTGATCATCACATGTTTAGTCGGTCATTTAGTTTATTGAACGCCAACAGTACAGGGTGAAAGTCACATTTCTGCATTATAACTGCCATGACATTAGGGTCACTGCAGAGATCTCTTTACTGTAAGTATTACATTTTGAGCGACCTCTGAGTTCGACTTTAAGCTGACTGTACTTACCCAATCACCTCAACAGCATCGTTAAGGTACGGGTCTACGATCACAGAATTGGCGATGCTCCAATCGCCATCTGCTGCGATGATGCGGACGTCAGTAAGACCGACTTTATCCAGCGTGTCCCGGAGCACCTTATTAAAAGAGACATGCTCTCAGAGGGCCCAGTCTACAGTTTAAAATAGTGTCAACCTCTGACGTGGACCAATGCTTAATGTTGGTGGCTGTTTTTCTCCTTTTAATTTATAGTATGTTTATTAAGAAAATCAACACGAGGACACTGAAAGACAAGAGGTTAGGTTTACCTTGATGTAGTTGCTGTCAAAGTTTCGTTCATTCCAAATCTAAACAGAACAGAGGGAATCTTAGTTACACAGCAGTCTGCAGAGTCTTCAGGATTCATCTGAAATTAGCTGATTGTTGAGACAAGAGACTGGCATCATCGTCTGCTAATTTGTAACACATCCTGATAAGTGATGGGAAAGCTACTTGTATTATAAGGATTGTCTTGTTTGAAGTTCTTATCGGTTTTGTTGGGAGATAGACTCACTGTGCGCACGCATCCGCACTACACAGTATGTACTGTAAAATGTGTTTACAGTTCGGGTAACATTTTATATAATATAATAAATATTATACATTTATTTTCCCCTTTAGCATACATAAACAAAGCTGCTCATCTGCTGTTCAATTGCATGGTTGTTAGTAATTAATAGCAATAATGAACAAAAACAGGCCACATGGGAAAAAACAAAGGCCGCCATTCACTTTCTGATACTCTGTTCAGTTCTATTAAAAGAAATCTATGTCCATACAATCTGGTGCTCAGTCAGGAGAGGTTCAGAGTAGATGAAGTACACACCCCAACATACTGAATGTCCAGGTCATGGTACTGCTTTGCACCAAGGATCCAGTTCACCACGTACGCTGCAGTGATGTCTGGAAAGTCATAGGGCCAGTTCTTACCATGGCCAACCCAGCCAGGAAATGCCCACGGCAAACCTGTTTTAAGACACAAGTTCAGGCATCGTCACTAACATTATCTTGCAGTGATGGCACATGATCGTGGGAGATTTGCACATGCTAGTGTGAAATTTGTGTTGGAGTCTGTTTCGTGCTGAGATCGTTAGTCGATGTGTGCTAAGTCCATTTCTAAGCCAGTGACTGTTTCCGTTGTCTACATCCATAACAACTGCAATACATTGATTTAAATGGAGAATTCCCAAGTTGGTTTATTCACAATAATTCTTACATTTGCTCAAAAGTTCTTCAATGTCTCCCTCCTGCTCCTCTACAGCTGCAATAGTCAGTGACACTAACTACTGTTATCTTAGAAATACAGTCAGAAAAGGTTAAAAAATAACCTGCTCCCAGCACAATAACGTTTCACATATGATAGATGATTGTCTCTGAGTAGGTGTAGAAAGAGACTGAAGACACTGAGGAAAACTCAGAAGATTCTCTGGATGTATTATGTGGGAAACATTTATTGGAACAAGCTTGTGAGAACAGAGACCACACAAAACAGGACGTTGATGAATCCAGTTCTGAATGCACTTCTTGATGTACAAAGCTTAAATACTACTGATACCATAAATCAGTCATTGGTCCACATTAGGGGATGGCATGAGTGTGTATCAATAACTGGTCAAATACTGTATCTTTAGTCTAATCGTCAATCCTAGGGTAATCATAGCAGACACACGTAAGCACATTCCTAAAGGAGACAGAAGGAGATTGGATTAGTCTGAGTGGAGGGATGAGATTGGGTCAAGTATCTGTCTGTGGACCTTGGTCTGGATACTTTGTCTTCTGTCTAGAGGGGAGAGCAGAGTGACCTATGGTCCAACCTCACAATAGTTAAGGTACACAGGAGCTTGTGCAATCTTCTATATTGAACCTTTACCTTTCTAGCAGGGATAGAAGTAACAAATTACAAGTTACAACAAAGACTTTTTGTGTATTTTCTGGTTGTGTTCCAATGTGGTTTCTTTTACATCTATTAAGAATTCATACTCGTGAATCTATCTGGCAAAATAAAGTTACTGGGTCATATGCGTAAAGCCACATTTCTGATAACTCAGTGTCATCACAGTAACACAGTGAGGCTTGCTACGAGTTTGGCTTCCAGTCAAGGAAGTGACAGCAAAAAATGGATTTTAGTTGGCTCGTTTAACCTGCCACACCAGATATGTTCAAGATATCTGTAACCAGTCTTTGTAAGAGTTCCCTTGAGGAAAGTAAGTCATATTGTATGACTGGAAATCACAACCAATCTGAGCTTCTTCCCATTATATCTTCAGCTGATCTTTGTCCTTACAGCTTTAAAGTCAACAGTGGTTTGTCACGTTGCAGCTCTCTGCATTGCACTGCGGATGTGTATTTTCTTACCAATTAGTGTAATATCTGGGTTCCTCTTCTTAGCTTCTTTCATGAGCCACCACTCATAGCCTCTGAAGTAGTTCTCATCATTCTCGTAGTGCATATGGGACGGCTCTGTTCCATCTGGAAAAAGACATCAGGTCTTCTCTACACGGCATGTAATGTAGGCTGGTTTTGTATTTTGTACAAATAGTAACTGTTACACTTGTGCTAGCCAAGCCAAGTTTATTAAAAGACAGCTGGGGCTTTGCTCACTTTGAAATGAACTACTATATCTATTAATAGTTAATAAACAAAACTTTTTAATGCTACTAAATATCACTCACCAGTAGTTTGAGCATCCCCTCCGATCTCTACTTTCAGTATGTGCAAAGACGCTCCAAAGTTCGGCTAAAGACAACCAAAAAAAAAGTAGCACCAATGACTCTCGAGGTGGTTGACTTTCTAATGCCCTGTATGAATGGGTCACATGACACTATACCTTGAAAAGGTAGTCTAATATCTGGCTGCGATACGGCTCTGCATAATTGACGAGTAAACGTGTCGTTGCCTAAAGAAAGCAACACATAAAAGGTTAACTACATATGAACAATGTTAACGTTCAGGCAGCTAACTTCATGGTGCTCCTGTCATACCAGGAAGTGGAGCAAAACTCACCCCTCCGCCGCTCAAACCTCCAATTCCGTCCAACACTCTCCCCAATCCTAATTTGTCATCCAGCACATAAGACTGAGAGGTACATAAATCTAAACACAAACTCAGGAGTAAAGCGACCAGCGCTGCCCTCCGCTCCATCCTGTTGAACTGCAGCCTGCAGACGCTGTGCGCGTTGTTTGGTCCCCGAGAGCACGTCACGTGACAGAGCTGTCTAGCAATCACGTGGTCCGTAAGGAAATCACACGATATTTACAAAGATCAAAAGATAGAAGTGAAAGAAAGTGAAGATTCATTTGCAAAACGAGATGTTGTAAACCTGTTGCATTATGAGAAAAAAAAAATGTCATTGACAGAAATCATACTTTTATTTTAAGTTTTCTTATTTTATTGGGCAAATTTTACACAAAATGCAAATGGTGTGGATGGAAGGAAACCAATATTCACTAATACCGAACTTTAACTACAACCCCTCTTTTTTTTCTGCTTGGCCTTTTATTTTCACACCTAGCAAGGTTATATCATCATTTCTTTCTTTCACCTGCATGATATAATAGATTATTCATAGTCCACAGTGGTCATTGCCAAGACTCAAAATTGATTCAATAAAATTCTGTCTCCATACTACAGGTGGACACTGTTTATAGCTCTATCTATGATAGAAAGGGAGCGCCCTATGTTCATGAGGTGTGGTAAAGGAAACAGCCACAGAGTGTCACTGTTGTCCACCTAGTCACGGTTTTGCCACTGAAGAAACAAACTGCATGACTTCGGCAGCTGTCATAGAATATTTAAGCCAAGGTAGAACAGCTGGAGAGTTATAGTCAATGAGAACTGTATTTGTAGTTGTGACTTAAAACGATTCTTGATTTGAAATGATTTAATTTCCAGAATCTCAGCGTATTTAAATCTTCATCTGACAAGGTCTCCTGTCACGTGACCTAATCTTGTTCATGCAATGTTGTTTTGTTATTCAGCTGACAAAAGTATTGTGTTTTGACTGGTCCAGAGAGTGAAGTTTGAAAAAGTAGCCTAATTTACTATTTTTTTCCTCTCCACACCACCTACCTTGTTGCCACAGTACATCCATCAATGAGTTTATGTGGCAGGCGCAGCAGTCATGTGACGAAATGTGTAACACACATTGCTTACACAAATAATGTCACAAACACAATGTCATCAATAATTGTATAAATATGTCACCTCGGACACAACTTTATTCAAGTTTTAATTATAATGTAATGTGCACAATACCATTTGAACTGTGTATGAGTAGACCAACAAAATAAAAACAAATCTGCTGAAGAAAGTAGTGCAATTTAAATATAATTAAGTCTATGTGGACCCATATGAATACAAATGTTGTTGTTCCTGGTCAGTAAGCTTAAAACGTTAATGTTGGAGCATAAAGTAATACTTTGGATGACACAAGAAAACCTCACCTAAATCCAACAGCTTCAGGATGAACTGTGATGCTGACTATAAGCCTGGCCTTTATCACCAACATCAGTACTGGATATCACTAGGGCTGTGAGCTCCTGAAAACAGAAGAGGGGAGGATTTTGGAGCAGTACATTGCAGTATTTTACAACTGGTTTTAACAACAGATAGGTTCAGTGTGTAAAACGGTTAATACTAAATGTCGTACTGCTCCTTTGGCAAAATCGTATGCAGAATGCAAATTAAGAGCATTGAAAGCATTAGAAAATTAAAACATATCATTAAATAAGGTATTGAAATCCTTGTTGCAGTTATAAATAAAATATTTTTGTTATTAATAAGGCTAAAACCAGGTTCTCAACAAAACAGAGCACACATTTATTATAGTAAGTAGTAAGTAAGCATAGGTTTTATAGTACAAGTGTAGAATACAAAAAAGAAAAAAATTTGATGTAATTTATGGATTATTCTAAATAGAAATACCTGGTACCTAGTCTGCCAGTAATTCTAAGTAAAATTTTCCGTTATATAAAGTGAGGTAAAATGATGTTTCCAACTGTACTTCATGCCTCATTTTACTTTCCGTTCTGTCCTTAGTACTCGTTTGCCTTTACTTTTAGTTTACTTTTCTAAGGGCTTGCTGACGTTCAAACAAATGTCTGCAATAAGACAAATACACATGCAACAAAAATACACATTTCAGTTTTATGTGCAGCAACTGTTAACGTGACACCGAGCATATGTCCTTTTGTACTGTAATTTACACCATGCATTACATGTATGCTTGGTCTGTTCTCATATAATCTTCAGGGTGAGGACTGACGATGTGGTTTTAGTAGATTGGTACTTATAAGAGGATCATGTTGTGAGACGCTTCGTGAACCAAAGATGAACCAATGGAGGAAAAAAAACACTATAAAGCCCATATAATTGTTGTGTCATCAGTGACCTTCTGTATGGACACAGTATGTAATGTTTACATATCTGCATTCTTTGGGCCATATAGGATGCATATACAGTAAAAATGACCAAGCATAAAAGCAATATCAATGCAGTATAAAGCAATGTCACTGGTGTGCCTTCAATACAAAAATTCAAAGGTGACATCCAATGGAACAGTCAAAAAAACCCACTCAGCATCCCTCATGACAAGTGGATAGTCAGAATACCTCATTGGAGAACACATTTAGTACCTTTGGCTGTCGTGTGTCTCATTGATCCTTTCGGGTCAAAAATCATCTCTCTCTCAACCTCAGCCTTCAGCTCATCCTTCCGCCGCTTCTCTTCTGCTTTCTGCTCCTTCAAAAGCATTTTTTTCTCTTTCTTCGAAGCTTTTTCCGCCCTTTTAAACATCTTTCTTGTGTAGTGCCCTTCACCGTTTTCCAGAACCATTCTATCGATTTTGTCTAGTAGCTCATCTGTCTGTTGATGATCGCTCACTTGATTGTTGAAGACATGATATCTCCCATAGCATAGCTGAATGAGCTCTGTGAGCCCTTCGCTCTTTGAAATAAAACCCTCAATAGTTTGCTTCTTCAGCTTGTCCCCATGTGTGAACAGCACTAGTGTGTATTTAACTGCAGCCTCACCAAATGTGCTTTCAATCATCCTCAGTGTTTCCATCTCCTCCTGGGTGAATCTGCCCAGCTTCAAAACCACCAGGAAGACGTGAGGACCAGGAGCAGACAAAGACATGCACGTCTTTATTTTCTTTAACACTTCTTCTTGAGTGAAATTGGTGTCAAAGAGCCCTGGAGTATCGACGACAGCCACGTTTCGACCTCTGACCTCTCCGTCAACTCTCTTGCACTGAAATGTCCAGGAAGAAGATGACAGTTCAGACTGAAACTCTTCCCTTCCCAGGATGGTGTTTCCTGCCGCACTTTTCCCCGCTCCGGTCTTCCCCACGAGGATGATTCGTAGCTCATCTCTCTTCTTCTGCTTCCTTGATCCTGTAGAGATAAAACAACTGTTTTCAGTTTTGTACTGCTGGTTCGGTATAAAATATTCAACCATAATGCAGGTTTTAATACTAAACTATTTATTGATTAAACACCACAGTGTCCCCCTCCAGGATGCCGAGCAGTTTATGTTAAAGCAGACCTTCTGTCTGAAGGTCTGCTTAAGGAATTTTTTTTTTTTTTTAGAATTGATAACCCATTAGAACCTTAAATGGTCTTAAGAGGAATAGGAAATGAATTCAGAGATCCAGTGTGCAAGATTTAGGGGGATTTAGAAGGATCTCTTTGCAGAAACGGAATATAATATCCATAATTATGTTTTCATTAATGTATAATGACATGAAAATGAGAATTGTTGTGTTTTCATTACCTTAGAATGAGCCGTTCATCTACAGAGGGATGCAGATCAGTGAGTCCACCATGTTTCTACAGCAGCTCCGAACAAACTTCATCTTATTCTTTTTTCTGTTTTATAGCAGTTCAGCATTAAGATGAATTACCATCACCTACTATATTTGAGTGTGGACCACAGTTAATATACCATTAACTAAAAAAAGCCCAGAATGGACAAAACAAACACTGACTTTAACAAGGGACTTTGTGGCCACCGTAGGTTAGCGTGGGTTCGATATTCAGTTGGCTGCAAACTGCAGTTTCACTGCATATAATATGATGAACTTTTCAATAAAACAAAGAATCATTCAAATTAAAGGGGTATCGTGTTGCCGGTGGAAATGTTTTAGGGTTAGCTAAACCCTACCACAAATGTCATTTGACTGGATGAACATATGCAACTGTGTTCAAGTAATCCAAAAATGTACTGTTAAACAAAAAGAGGAAGAGGAGTTATAAAAACACTTTAGACTCAAATCTCCTGCAAACACACATCAGTAAACCTCTGCATCACATTGAGTGACATGCTCCTTCGTTAGTATAAATAAACACACTGTTGTTTATTTCGAATGGCGTATACGCTGTTTTGCTGCAGGTAATACTCACCAGAGCACCAGAGCATTTAGTGCTAGATCAATCCAGTCCCAAAGGCTCTTGTTTGAGTAAAGTTTGCCAAGAACTGTATTGTACATCAGTCAGAATGTCGTGTCAAAGTAAGGAGCTAATTGTGGTCTTTTCATGAGATGTGGGCTCACTTTGTCTTAACAAAGTTGGTTTCTACACATTTTTTTTATGTCTTTGTAACAGTAACCTATAAGAAGTTCATGTACAGAATCCACTTGACACATCCACATGAGCAGCTGGTTTATTGGGATGCTACAAATATATAATCATTTAGACAAATTGTACAATAGGTGCAGAAATGATTGTATTACAAACATAAAATAAATTAATTTTAATCACAGCTAAAAATGTAGAATAATACAAGTTTATTTGTTTGATGTATTTACGGCACAAATAGTCTATTTTCCAAGAACAATTGCAAAAATCAACTTTTTCTCCACATTACATTTAAATTGTTGCATAAGATTGTTTTTTCCAAAAGGCTAAATATACACATGAGTATGTAACTGGATGCTGTGAAGTTCTTATTGCACATGGCATCGTTCTGAGATTTTGACTGATAAAACGCCAACGGAAGCTCCAACAGCTGCTCCAGCTGCGACGCCAACTGCCAAACCAATTGGACCTCCTGCAACTCCAATCAAACCTCCAATGGCAGCACCACAGGCTGTTGCTACAGCTATTACTGGAGCAGCAACGAACTCATTTGATCTTTCAGCTCGAGCTCGAGCTTCATGCTGATATCTGACATGCACTTGCCTCTCCTGTCTGTAATAAGCCCTTCCTACATATTTGGCTCTGAGTTCATCCAGCTCTTTCTGCTTCTGATCTTCCATCTCCTTTAGGAGTCGCTCTTTCTCCCTTTCAATGGCTGCCTCTGCTTTAATGAACATCTCGTTGGTGTAGAACTGTCCGCCGTTAGCCATAGTCATCTTGTCAATTTTATCCAGGAGCTGGAGGGTTTGTTTGGGGTCTTTCACCTCGTTGTTGAAGACGTGATATCGACTGTGGCACTTTCGGATTATTTCTATCAGGTCTGCACTTTCAGAAATGTAGCCCTCAATGGTTTGCTTCTTCAGCTGGTCTCCATGTGTGAATAAAACCAGTGAGTAGTTGGCTGCATCTTCACCAAAAGTAGTTTGGACCATCTTGACGGTTTCTTTCTCTTCCTGGGTGAACCTGCCCAGCTGAAGAACCACCAAGAAGACATGAGGACCTGGAGCAGACAGAGAGATGCACATCTTGATTCTCTTCAGAACCTCATCTTGGTTGAAGTTGGTGTCAAAGAGGCCCGGAGTGTCGATGACGGCAACCTTTCGACCGTCAATATCTCCCTTGGCTTTCTGGCATTCGGCGGTCAGAGAGGATGGAGACATTTCCGACTCAAACGCTTCCCTCCCCAGGATGGTGTTTCCCGCTGCGCTCTTCCCCACTCCAGTCTTCCCGACCAGAACAATCCTCGTTTCATTGTCACTGTAACCTCTGTACCCTGTCAGACAGAAATATACTGTTCATCATACCGTGTGGGGATGTCAGGAGACAGGTTCTGTGAGAGAACTCCAAATGGATAAACACATCTCATCTGACCACTTTTTTTGATACAGTCACTTCTCATGGGACAGCATCAGCTCATGTTCCAGCCAAGGTTTACAAGCATGAAACAAACAACCTGGGCATGGCATGATGACAATGCATTTCTGCTTCTATCAAACAGGTTTGGAGAGGCACAAAGCAAAGAATTTTCTTAGATAAGATCAGAAAATGTCACGAAAAAGAAGTGAAACCAAATTGAGAAATATTTTCTCTGATTTAGTATGTTCTGCTTTCTTGTATCTTGTTCATTTTGTCAATGGAAGCCCAATGCTGTCACTAAAACTTACAGGATCTATGAAAACTAGTTCTGTTCTATATGTGAGCATTTTTCTTAATCTGGTAAGCTGTCCTGCTGAATGACGGTATATGTCATTTGTCCCTTCCCTCTGATGGATAAGCACCTCTACAGGCAGTAGGAGAAATTAAAGTTTAGGTGTGTAATATTTAGTGACATCTCATGATGAAGTTGCAGATTGCAACCAAATGAACATTCCATTCTCCCTCCCCAACAGGAGCCACAAAAGTGGCTCCTCAGAGGCAGTGTTTCTGTGTCTGTTTTGGTTTTTTTAGTTAAGGGATCATAACGCTAGTCCACACTCAAACATAGTAGGTGACGTATTGCACCTTAACACTGCATGCCACCTGCTATAAAATGGAGGAAAGAAGAAGAAGGAAGGCTGTTTGGAGCTAGAAACATGGCGGCGCAACAGTCTGTGAAAGGCAGCCCTTTCAGGTGATTATACACTAATGAAACCATCAATATGAACATCATTATTATATTCACTCCCTGCAGTTACATCCTTCTAAACCCCCCTAAATCTTACACACTGGATCTTTAAACAAAATGCCACAGATATTATCAGGCCCCAATTTTAATGGGTAGAATTAATTCAGTGGCTTTTAAATACCAACGTGTTACCATCCCCTTGCAACACAAGTCCGTATGAGCGTATTCCGCGTGCTCTGTTTTACTCCGCTGTGTTGCACTCTGACCGACTAATCTGTTTTACTAATCTTACGAAACATGAACTAAAAATGTTGACAAACCAGTGGTTACACTGGGCAAAAAAAAACAAAAAAAAACAACCCAGGACAGCTCTATTTTTATTTTGTTGTGATACCTCCTTTACACAACCATGACTTGTAACCTACAGTCTAATAAACTTTCATATGAACCGACCGGACTTTCAACATTGTCAGGCGTTGTTGCGCTCATTCTGGTCTGTCCTGTTTCTTTAGCAGTGCTCTCTGTATAAAGTCAGGTAAAAGATGGAAATATACCAATGTTAATACTGTCGCGATCAGTACTATTTGTTGTTTTAGTAATTTTACTATATCGTGGCATTTGAATGTGCAGTTTGAATAAAAAAAAAAAAAATCTCATCACGTCATATCTTAATCCTTGTGATCCTAAAGCTTGAACCCTTCAATTAAAAAGAAATTCTTGTATTATAGCTGTTAAAGGTAATCATTAAATAGAGATGAAGGCAGAGGCAGCGTGCTAATAATGGGACACATCAATTGAGTGAAATGCATGGCTGAAATGTAGTTTTCTTTCTGCCAAGCTGACAACAATATTTGTCACATTAATTTTCAAACAGAAATGGCTGCGTCTAACCTTGATGGTATGCTCCACTCATGTTGCGTTCAGATGTAAGGATCCTGCTGCCGAGACCCTCGTCATGAATGAGTTCCTCTCTCTGACACCTGCTCACCGTTTCAGCCTCCTTATGTGCACATGGGTGTTAACCTCTGGCGTCTGACAAAACCGGAATTTCCGAGCACAAGGAAGTGCAGCGTGTTTTTAAATCTCACCCGGCTCGTGCAGTGATTGTTTATTCAAAGCACTCTCTGTAAATGGTTCATTTACAGAAATCAGTTCCGACTTCTGTCAAGAATCTGTGCTCCAGGTTTCTGCCTCTCGTGTATCACCGTACATGCGTGGCACAAAAGTAAACATTTAATTCTCAGAAGAATAGAAGATGTATTTAAAAACCCAGGATGTTTGATAATGCCAAATCTGATTCTGAATGTATTTCCCTCTGGATAAATTAAAAAATCCATGTGATGAGTGGGGAAAAAAAAAAAAAATGATAACGCAAAATGCAAGGGCCATGCCATCTGCACTGGTTAGTTCAAGTACTTACCATCGCCGATCTAGTAAAGACCTTGATTTTGGGGGGGGGGGGTAAACTGGTCCATCAAAACCAAATGCACAGTTACCACTGATAGTACCCAGTCTTAAGGGGGGGAAACATATCACCTTACAGGCAACATTTTATAGTGAGACCAGGACCAAACACAACATGAAACTTTAGTAGCAGGTGTATGTGAACAAGACTTTTAGCGCACAGGGTGTTAAGAAAGTGCAAGTAGTTGTTTTTATACTAATGGAATAAATGTGTTCATCTTCTGACACTGACCTGTTTGGAGAAGCTGGCGATGATGACCGGGATTTTGTCTTAAAGTATGATGACAGCTACAGCTATGTCTCAACGTTTCCGTGAATGTGACTCCTGTTCTAAGAATTACCCTTTAATCCCGATAGTATGTCTACTGGTGGTCATTAGGAGCAGAAAGGACCTCAAACCAATGTTGTTATTAATTCTCAAATTCATATCTGCTATAACCTGTGAATATATAGTATCTTCCTAAGATTTTGGTTCATGGAATTCATCTGTGCTTTGCTGCTTCGTACTGCATTTTCCTGAATCGTGGCCACACTAGTTACTAAATGAATATAGTGTTACTGTACTCATATTTCAGAGTTGATTGGCTCTGTCGGTTTGTCAGATAAATAGCTAATCAACATTAGCATAAAATGTAACTGTAAGAAGAGATGAGTCTCTTTGCTAACACCAGCTAACTTTAGAAGTCTTAGATAGGTTTGAAATACTTAATTTGGAGGATATAATAAAAAAAATAAAAAAATCACCTCAGAAAGTTGTCATTACTCTACTGCTAATGCTGGTAAAAGAAACCATAAGTTTAATGTGGAGTGAATGTCAAAGAAAGAGTGGCTAACAGTTAACATGCAAAGTAAGTTTGCCCGCAGAGCCCTTCTCTTTGAGTGAGGCCTCAGCTTTGGTGAATGAAAGCATGTTTTAATGTCCCGCCTTTGTTGTGCTGGTCTGTGCATCGGCTACACTGCTGTGCCGGATCAATGTGTCAGTGTGTCCATGCTTATATATTAAGGTTGCTGTCATATGGTTGTTGTCACAGAATAGCTCAGAATAGTGATAGATTGTAACTTTATTTAACATAACACTTAACAAAACTTAACATTATTTCTGATTTCTTGAAAAATGAATAAAATGATCTAAAATTGTTTAAGTAAATCTAACTAAATGTTACCCAGAGACAGAAAGGAGAAATATTTCGTAAATCTGACTGAATCCGACATACACATGATTAATTTTTAAAATACATTCCAATTGTCTTTAATTCTACTCAGTAATATTAGACGTTACTATGCCTTAGTAGTTTTAAGTAAACAATAATCACATTTTTGACAGTATATTATAAGTCATATTTGCATGTCAAGCATTACAAAACTCTGCTGTCAATCTTGTTAACTTCTGTCATAGTCTTTGCAGACACTGACATTCAACATGAGCTCTTTTTATTCCACTTTGTCTTTCTCATTGATTCATGGCTGCTCTAGTAACACACATTTCTTTGCAGGATGTGATTTCCTTGAATCGACTGCTGGTTTGTTTGCCCTGAATGTTTAAGTAGCCAAACCGCAGTAAAGATATGAGTGGTATGAACTGTATGCGATGGGAAAAACAACTTTTCACTTTATTAACCTCATGCACTTTGCGCACGGAGCTGACACCAACAGCTGCACAAAGTTGTTCCCACGTCTACTTACTGTAATTGATGATGTGCTGAAGATAATGGGCGCTATTAAAACCGCACAATGACTCCTAATGAGCCATTAATCTGACTGCATGGAGAACTAACATGGTGAAATTCCCGCAAACCGCCACTTGATGTCAGCATTGTCTGAAGATAAAAAAAACAAAACAGGGATCAACCTCCTAATTTGCTTTGTATCCACACGTGCCTTCACACGTACATACACACATACACATGTTGCTCATTCAAGTGTCAAGTGTCCAATATTTACATTTTGTAATTGTCTTTCTGTGAGGTTGATAGGCTCTCCTGCCGGTCTCTGTTTCAACAAGTCATGGCCACTGGATCCCAAATTAATTTTCAGACTCACTGGGTGCTGAATTATTTACTTGATGGCTTGCGCGTTGCGCAAACTCCCAAGAATGCCGGCCTCTCTAAACAGATTTAATATGGACAACACTTCAGTTCATTACCTGTCATTCATGTGAAGAGCTGAGGATTTGAACATGAAGGCCCTTGTTTTCCCCTCCTTGTTATACCGAGGACTCAAAATGTTTAAGAGCACAGTCAGTTAAATTATGAATCATTTGCATACCGTGACATTTCAGAACTTGCAAAGTCTGTGTGGGGGGGGGGGCTGCAGCTTTTATGGAAAGCTGTCAAGAAAGTTTGCATGTGTTGTATTTTTAGGTATTCACCCAGGCTGTGCCTTTTTGTCTCTCCATCTTCACTTTTCACATTGTTGGGCTGATTCTTTGAACAGGTTATGAATTTGTCAAACCTGGCCCATTTAGATTCTTACTCAGTCTGTCTTGTCAAAGGTTTGAAGACTTAAGTGGCTAAGGTATTCAGAGAGCCAACAGGAGCTGAGCTGCCTGGATTTGGGTCTTTTCTTTTGTTGCCCTTGTCATTGTATTTTTTTTTCTTTTTGGCCATGAAAGTGGAGAGAGAAAGGAAATGTAGGGAAAGAGTAGGTGAAAGACATGAAGCAAATGGGTCAGCTAGCCCGGAATTGAACGGGGACCTGCCTTTGTCAGGTTTCATACGTATATATTTTAAATGTGTGTGATTGCATGATACTGTCAGTCATGGGAATGATTACATTGGAAACTACTGTGAAAGGATGTTTACCAGTCGGAAGGCTGTTAACGCTGCAGTAAGCGGTTTTATTTATTTATTTATTTTTTACAGCCTATTGTAATTTAAGTGAGCTGAGCGCAAACTAGATTTCTGCACCTCATTTTGACTATTGTGTTGGCCAAGCACTAATGTGGCCTGCATGCAGGATGTACTCTGTTTGAATACTCCTGCCATTGGGCAACTATTTCAGTCATCATTCTCCTCCCAACAACAACAACAACAACAACCTCTGAGCTGCGACTACACCCTGAAAATGGCAAATTTTGACATATTTTCTGTTGCGAATCTTTAGTCATTTTAATACCACAGCTCTGTCATCCTGTGCTTATTACCACCCAAGAAGAGTGCGATTCAATCCAGACAGTTTTCTTTTCCTTTCATGAATGAAAGTGAATGAGGCCAGAGCTATCAGCAATAGCACAACACTAACAACTGAGGAGATAGGTCTGGCTATGCGAGACTAGACCAAGCACAAATCTCTCTGGGTCTTTGAGCAAGACACAATAATTGTCCAAAATTCAGGAAAACAACTGGACCCTTAACTGTTCTGTAATGACACCTATCGTGTTGGAAAAGTGTGATGTACTGGCTTTTCATTTAAGCATTTGATTTGCAACTCACCTTTTTGCCTTTCTGTATTTTTGTGGCTCTGCAGTAGAGACGTGGCAGAAAACAAGGCCAGAGAGAGAGAGGAATGACAGGCAAAAAAGGACACCTGCACTGGGAATCGAACTATAGTTCATGGTCAGTGCCCTTAACCACTCAACTCAGGGCTACCTCTACTTTAGTTACTTTAGAAGTAGAGAAATGACTGTATGCACTGTGGAATAATCATGCACCTGCATCACATTTAGGAAATGTTCCAAGTAACATTTGCACGTGAGAAAAACCTGCTTGTTTTAGACGGTGGGTAAATGTAATTTTTGCTGTGGAGCACAAGGGTTTTGTTACAATCATCTGTTCAGACATAATGTGTGACAAATTTCAGTGGGAGGCAGTGCAAATGCAAACACAATTAAGTAAATGTGAATGGATGGAAATTCTCTTTGGGCATTCTAAACTGAGGGGAGAATGGCTGAGCACAAATGGTGCAGATTAAGTGAGAAATCTGGGCATATTGACATACGGGGTATGACAAAGCAGAGAAAAAAGTGTAAAAGAACAAAGATATATCACAGGCACAACACGGTGGCTTACTTACACCTGGAGTAATAAAACAGGATTATGAATTTTAACACTGACACACTCCAGTTGTTGTGTGAATTTCTAAAGTGCAACACTGTAGTGTTTATTCATCTAGGGGTATTTGAGGAAGCATTTATGAATTCAGATTTGTGAGATTAAAAGAGAACTATCTTTCAGTAACAACAGCGGCTACATGTGTCTACATTGGAGTAGGTATCCCTTCGCCCTCCCCTGTACAGTGGCAGCAAATATGCAAAACACCCTCTTCAGAGCATGTGTTTGTTTTGTCCATTCAGAGCTTTTTGTTTGAAGAAATATTAGCAGTGGTCCACACTCAAACACAGCGGGTGATGGTAGCACACCTTAATGTTGGATTCCACCCACCATAAAAAGTCCATTCTGAGCTACTGTAGAAATCTAGTCACATGTCATGTCCTCAACCTCCTTTATATAAAAACGTCATCATTCTGCAGAGTGACAAGAGTGCAGTGAAGTAATTTAAAAGCATGAATACTTTTTGAGTGGAGGGGAAGTATTAACTGCTGATCTACAGTTGAGACAGTGGTGTACAAAATAACCAGGCAACTGAATGCTTTGAGATAATTTCCCGGTTGTTCCAGTCAGATGTAATTGATATAAATGTATTAAACTGGGCAGTAAAATAAAATATAAACCTATAAACCATATGTGAATGAATCAAACCGTTGTGTCAAAGTAGCATTTAACTTATATTTCAGCCGACCATGAGCTCATAACAACAGATATTTCTCATTTACCGATATCAGTCCTGTTGTGTACAGACACAGTGGATTGTGCAGCACATTATTACTGGCTGATGGGAATGTGTCCAGTGGTAAAGTCCTGATGTCAGTGATAAATGAGGGGTCAGTTTGTGACTGCCACAGCAGAGTGAGAAAGTGTCACCTGTAAGGTGAGTCCCATATACGATGACTGTATTCTTGAAATAGTATAACCTATAATAAGAGAAAAATCCTGCAGAGAGAAATGACAGATTAGCTGCTCCAGAATTGTCGGGGGGCCAGGCAGGGTCAGCGGCTCCCTGGGGAGTAACAGGTTTGCAGGATCTTCTAGTCCCTCTGGGGGGATGTACGGAAAGTGAATAGACACTGTTCCCACTGCACAGTGATATCTAGTGATACATACGAGACGTCAGGGCACTGCAGCCCCTCACCCCCAACATTCACTGGAGCCACATTCATTTTAGACAAAAAAAAGCTAATATATTTTGGCTCTATAGTTAATGTGACTTTAGTGATCTTGCGGACCTTTGGCTGCCAGCTGAGAAAAACAGACCTTAGCCTAAATAACTTTTTGTGTAGAAATCCAAAACATTCTTTGGTCACACTTTTTCAACGCTGGGCCATCTGATGAAATGTCTGCACAACCATGACACAAAAACGCATTGCACGCATGTTCATGCAATACTTTGTACAAACTGGATGATAATAAAAGACCTTCACCTGCCAATACCATTAAAGAAAACACAATTTGATTACAGTGATACATTAGGTATGTTTTAAATGAATTAAATCAGCAATAAAATCCATTTTTGCTTATGTTAACATTCTAATACCATAAATATACTGGAACAGAATTTTGTGCTTATTGTCAATCACAACATGAACCAGCTCCCTCTGTTAGACTGATTAATGTTGCTGTCATTCGACGCCATAGACAGCACCTTCTGCATAGACTCCCACAACCCAAATGCCACCACTGCAACCCCAGGTTTGAGGATGTTCCCGCATCCATGTGCACAGCATAGATGCATAAAGAGGGACGCCACTTCTTACTGCTATGCAAAAGTGAAGCTGAAATATTACACTTACTGGAGCTGCTGCTGCTTCTCTGATGCAATTTGGGGCCAGAGTCCACCTGGTGGCCTCCTAATTAATATCCTCTCGTGCACAGATTCTTGGTTGGTCATTAGAGCTGTCGATCACCCGTTTTTATCATCACTAAGATGATGACTTAATCAGCCTGATGAAATCTACCCATAAAGGACAAATTGTGCACTTTGAGTTTTCAGTTTGGCCAGTGACCCGGATTTATTTATGACAAAGATGCGCTGTAATACCGCTGACTGCCCTGGCTCCCATAGACTTACATTAAACTTCTCTCTAAAAATCAAGTCAGTATTTTTTCCAGGAGTCATTCTGATCTCATTCGTTTTAGTTGGACCGTCTAATAAGTATTCTGATTCTAAATTTTTCCTCCGTCAATGAATTCTCAGGTCGAATAGAAGGCTCTGAGTGTTTGCCGCGCTGGTCTGTGATGCACAATAATGTGTTATGCACATGACAATATACTATAATCTATATACTATATACTATAGATCTATAATAGATCAGTCAGCCTTAAAGCATTATAGTATGTCAACATGTATCAAAAATGTATCCATAGAAACACTGTAAAAGTTACTAAAATACAATTGAATATCACAGTCTGTATAGTAAACTAGAATACAGATAAGAATAGCAGCAGTGGGTGTGAGCTCCACTGCAGCATACACAATGTGTTCTTTTATTTAAAGTGAAGTCCTAGGCTTTTATTTATCGTTTTTTCACATAAAAAAAAAAAATACCAGTCAATAATTACTCCACAACTGTCAATGACCTCTATTGATAAGAGACACATGGGTCAAACACTGACTTGTTGTAGAAATTCAGCCGCACCTCTACCAAATTTGAAGCAACAGAAATTTAGCAATATCACACCTATTGTAGTCATCCTAGTGACAGGGGGCCTCTTTATTTTATCTGTTTGGAGAGGCTTGGTTTTGTGCCTCGTCACAGGTAATCTAAGTTTAAAATATCTTTATTTCCATTACTAGTGGAAAGTGTGCTATAACAAGCTATCATGAGATTTGAAGGAAATCTGGGGAGCCAGTCCAATATGACCCAAACACAATCAACTCACAACATCAGTTTGTCAGTAGTGGATGAATGAGAAAGTCTTTACTCAAGCTGGAATACGATGGAGAAATAAGGCACTGATTTCAAGCCATTTTGACAATATAAACACTCATTTATGATTAAAAGGCAGAACCAAAATTCAGCTTTTTCATCATAAATTTTGTCTGTGAGGCTGTAAAATATGTTTTATTGATAATTTCCTCTGGGCTTGAGAAGTTATGTTGGAAAAGTTAAAAAAAGTGAGATTTTCAAACATGTTGCTGTGGCATGAAGGAAAAATTCTACACTCACATTTCAAATGTGACTGTTTATTGCATTGGCTATGCCGCCAACATTGAATACTAATTTGCTATCCTGGCGCCTTCCTGCATTTTTATTGACGAAACAGCATAGAGCACAGATGAGTTTGGAAAGACGGAGTGAAAAGAGGAAGTGAAAAGTCAAAGTGAGAGGACTGGCTGCAGTAACGTAGTGAGTTTGCACAGTTGTGTACAGTATTTTGTCATGGAAAACCTAAATGTACCTGTAGCCTCTCGTCACCGTGCAGTGCATCGCAAACATGGCTTGTTAGGTAAACAGCACAGAGAAGGTCAGACACAACTCATTATTTACCTGTTTAGCTGGTTCAGCGATTGGAAGGAATAAGGTGGAGGACATCATGGTCAAGTCAGATAATCCTCTTCACCACAGTCTGAACAACCAGAGGAGTAGCTGCAGTGGATGACTCACCTCACTACGCTGCAGGACTGAACGTTATAGAAGATCCTTCGCCTGCACTGCCATCATACCGTACGACACCTTAGTCAATGGCAGATAGACTTAAGACTGAACTCTGAAATGGACAAGTGCTTTGACTTGACTCACTACGTATAGTAAATATATTTCTATTTATGACTATTCTGTAAATAATGCACTAATTACTCGTTTAATTTGAAATTAATTCTATTTGAGCAATGGACAAGTTAATTTCTTAGGGGGTGAATAAAGTTAATCTTGATCTCAATGATACTCAGGTGTCTCCATTTGCCTATCAGGTCTTTCAGTCTAGAACCATATGTGGCTGGGTTGTACACTATGAGGGAGGGAAATAAAACTGACAACACCACCTGGGGATGAAAGCCCTGGGAAAAGTAAACTGCTGTGTAAATTGTAGTAATGTTTGAATGGAATGAAAAGGCACACAGGTTGGTTTCTGATAAATGACAGAGACGAGTATAATGTATTGAAAATAATGCAAAATAATTTACTTTCATTTGAGAACTGAGGCTGGACTTCTAAGGAAAAAAAGAGGGCAGATAAGGGAACAGATGCAATATTTTTGATTAACAAATACACTAAAAAAAGGGCCTAGAATCTTAAAAAACAGTCAAATCTAAATGTAAAATGAGCAGTTTCACACCCAACGCAAAATGTGAAAATCAACTGGGGCCGCTTGTAAAAGGCAGATGACACAGAGGAGTGCTCGGGTGTGCTACCAACTACTCACCTCAGTGCGTCACAGCAAGTGTCATCGCAAATTAAAGGTGCAATCTCACTATACCGTGTCCCAGTGTGTTCAAACCAAGTAAATGAGAGGGGAGACCTCACCACGGTGCCTAGCCTCTCTACAAAACGGCACGCAGCTTCCCAAAGGAAAAACAGTGTGGCTAAAAGGGCTCAGAGTAAAACAGCAGATTTTGTGTTTAAACCCCAAACTCATAGATAGCAGTGTTGCAATCTACATTCAGCTACTGGACTCTTCCACTCAGTAACAACGCAAACTGAGACGGAAAGTAGCGTAGTTTTCCTAAAAACCCTCTTGGATTTGCAGGAAAATGCATTTTCACAAAGCTGAAAACAGGCCTGTTTTTCTGAGTCCATGAAAAGTTGACTTTATAGAGATATGTGGCTCTTGAAGAGGAACAAATTATCATCTTATAGAATATGATGTGCTGTAGATGCTGTAGATTTAACTACCCAGCAGTCTAGAAAATAGTTACAAAGAGCTCAACCTAACGCTTATCCTATCAACATATTTAAAAACATCTTTGTGCAGCAGCAGGTAGATGGATGATTGAGTCATTGCGAAACAGCTGCTGAAATGAATTCAGTTGTTGGAAATCCATTTACTGAGACGCAGCTCCAGGGTTGTATCTGCGCTCTATTTAAATCGTCAGGGCAGCTTTAGAGGGGCCTTCGTTTCTGTTTGTCTCTCGTGTTTTTACTGCCTACACTTTAAATCTTAATGTGCTTCAGGTTCTTCTTATCTTAATGCATAAAACTAGCAGGGGTGGAGCAGGTAATTGGAGTTCCTCTCCTTTTTTGGCTCACGCTGCACTATTTCTGATTTGGGATAACTTTCTAATAATACCATATGCAGCATGACTGATATGTGGAATATGGAGGGATGGGAAAGGGTGGGAGTGTATGGAATGAGGAAGGATGGGCAGTAATGGGAAACGAGATGGGAGGGGATGGGGGGTGAGAGGAAAGGATCGGCTGG
>JAPQRN010000016.1:6414346-6444846 GCA_037367275.1 Coranthus polyacanthus
ATGATCCTCACTGGCAATTCAGTTAAACTATGCGAATACACGAAAAACAAAAGCGGGGCACTTTAAGTGGACGTCAATTTGACTCACGATTTTGATGCGTACCTTTAGTGCATTAAAAGATTTACACATGCACAATCACTCCTTATGAAGGCATGGGAGGGGTGATATCGGTGTGTGGCGCGTGCCGTGCTTTAAGCGGTGACGTTAAAGTAAGTAGCCTCTCTTATCGACACAAATGTGCATGTGCAGTACTCACTGCATTCGAGGTTTTTGATCTGCTTGGTAACTCTGAAAAGATTGAAACAATAAAAGGACCAAACCTCACTACACCTAACATGCTGTGTCAAGTCAAAGCGAAAAAATATGACACGTGCTTATAAACGGCAAAGACCGTACCCAGTGTTGAAATCCTGGACACGACCATACTGTCAAATATTTTAAAGTGATCTAAAATTTAAGTGCAGAGTGAGAAGTAACAGCGATGCCAACCAATATGTTAATTATTATGACAGGATATGTTAAAACTGAGTCTTATCACTATTGTTAAATTTATTACAACAGGTGTAGCTCCTGATGGGATCAGGGTTAAATTTGTATAATCTCAGGCTTAAAGGTTACAGTATTTACATGTGGACGAAGAGCAAGAAGGCTCAAATTTTAACAGTGTGGTCCCGACAACCTGAGGACTGAACGTCATCAATCGCAAGGTGATGGGAGACGTTTTAACAGCTAACTGCTCATCACGATTTAATTGACAGATAATTTGTAATATCAGTAACATCACGTGTCACTTTGTTGCCATCATTATTTTTAAATAACCAATGGCCGTCTTTTTTGTTTAGTAGCAACAAACATTCACAATCCTCCAAACGCAATGACACAAAAAGCGGCACAAACTGGCCTGTGTGAATACACTAATATGCTCTTTTAAAACTTATTCCTTATGAGATAAAAATGATTCCGACATCGGTGTAAAAAAAAACCCACAGAAATATTGTTGTGTGGTTGCTTAATCTTTAATAATAGTGCAATAGATCATTAGATTTGTATTAGAGGAAGGTCGCTGTTTGTTTCACCTCACTAATTAACCCAGGGCTTCTTTTGATGTAGCATGAAATTGGCTGCGTGGCTCCCCTTCATGTTCATTATTTAACATGTCACAAGCGCAACTTGAGAAAATTGCCTGAACCTCTGTAATTAAAAAAAAAAAGGCTTTTATTTTATTTTGCACTTAATCTTAAGTAATGCATAAAATTAATGAAGGCCGCTAAACAAGCAGCCAAGTCAAGCTTGGCTGAAGTTTCTGCAGGAAGAACAAACGGTGACGGCAGAAATGTGTTACTTCTCATAATGACTGTACTATATATAATACTTTTTTAAAACTACGTTTCAATCGCCAGCTGCATTTAAAAGCCCACATTTTTCATTGTCTATTTTATTGACTATTATTTTTGTTGTTGCTGTTATCGCTAATATAACATGTTATCTCATATTTTCATTGTTGTTTTAGATTGCTAGATAACAATAACTATAAAAGCAAACAAGGTGTTGGCAGGTGGTGCAAGCATTTTAGCAATACATTTCTGCATACAATTACATTTTAATTTACATTCTATTATTATGTTCAGAACAACATGTCATGTCATGGCACTGTGCACAAAGTCATTTTTCATGTGAAATTGAAACCGTATATATTTTATTGCCTGCAGTGTATAACAGTGTCTATTGCTTTGCTGCTTAGTTGATTCCAGCTCGGGTATTCAGGTCAAAACACAACAAACACCTCGAAATATAGCGAAAAATGACACGAGAAAATGATATTTCTGTTGTTTTGAGAATCAGCACTCACAGTAGGGTGGATACAATGAATAAACAAAACACTGAACACCCTGTGCAAAAAACACTCTCTCCCATTACACAGATATATTTGACATTAGCTCACATTTATGCACATTACTAGCCTGCATGCTGGAGGATACTGGCTCAAAGTCTGGGGTAGTGATGTAAACTGATGCATAATATCAATTGAATCATAAAAAAGGTGTTTGTATTTTGATACTAGATTCTGACATAAGGTTAAAAAAAAAAATAATCTGTTAAAAAAAAAAATGTACCTCTTCATTTATTTAAACCTGAAGTTGCTGGTGCAAAAATGCATTATGCAGCTCAGCTTTGATGGAGGCTAACAAATATTACGAGATAAACTAATTGGTTCTAATACAGTGCCAAGTGCACCTGAAGTGTGCTAACAATGCAGACACTCCCCCAAAGCCGAAGCACAGGTTAACCAACGCTACTGACCTCATGCATTTAGATAACAGTCGAAGTGCGCTTGTTTGTGTAGTAATTGACATCTGCTGCTTGTGAACACTTTACACTTACATTTGTCAAATATGTGAATGTTTTATGATCCAACGTGCAGTTCGAAGGACTGACAGAGCTGAGAGGAAATGACTGACACCCTGACAAATTAATAACACAGAAGAGCTCATTAGATCAGCGCTCTGTTCTGCTCTTAATGTCATCTTACTCCTATAATAGATGTAGTGACTGCAGAATGTTTCATAATATATCTGAATAGAAGCCATTCAGACCGTACCGATGAAACGTTTCTTCATCTCAAGCACAGTGTGTTGTTAAAAATATATTATATATAATATACGTATATGCATATATGAGGATATATTATATTCCTTAGATGCATTTTAATAACATTCAGCAGCTGATTTTGTTACTTCAGATTTCAAACAAATTATAAAACAGCTGGTTAAGTGATTTGTAAAAACTATACATCAATATTAATATATAGTGATATAACAAGTTTAGCATCAGAACTACTGAAATGCTTTACAGAAAGACAAAAAAAAGGATACCGCAGCAAAAGATAGATGTGGTTTAAACAACGTTGCAACCATACATACGGACCAAAAGTTTGACGACAACCCTGATCGTGCACTTTTTTGCAGCATTGGTGTGTAGCTGTTTTTTTTAGGTTTAATTATACGGAAGTCTTGAGTGCTGCAGCATGTAATGACAGTGTGACCCCAAAAGCTTGGTTTAAAAAAAAAAAAAAAAAAAAAAAAGATCCTAAGGAAGATCCTGTTTGAACATGGCAGTGTCTCTGTGCATGAAGCCTAATCAATAAAGACATGGTTTTCCCCATTATGGTGAAAAACTGAAGTGTCCTGCACTGCCACGGGGCTGTTCAGTGTCAAACCCAGATGCAGACAGAGGAAACAGAAGGTAGTGAGAAAACAGGACTTATTGAATATAGGTGCATGGGGCAGATGCAGAGGCCTGTGAGACACGGTGCGTAGGGTCCAGAAGAGCAGAAGCAGAGACCGGCGAGCAGGGTCCAACGGGGCAGAAGCCGAGGTCGGCGAGCCCCCATGTTCCAGCGTATGGCATCCGGTTTTATGAGAGTGATGGGAGATGAGGGGCAGCTGTGTGCGCAGGTGAGTGTAATCAGGGTGCAGCGTGCTGGGAGTGAGGGAGAACCGGAGACAGGTGAGGTGAGTTGGCTGATGATGAGCAAGGGACAACAGGCGAAGGGGAGCAGGGCCGTGACATGCACAGCTACATGACCTCAGCCCCATCCAACACCTTTGGGATGACCATGAATGCGGACTGGGGGCCGGGCCGCATCACCCTGACTTTGCGGCTGAATGGGAGCCTTGTAGCCAGGGTCTAAAGTCTTCTGAAAAGCAAGAACCAGAAATCAAACTTAAACAGCAGCAACAGCATTCCTGAGGTTTTGTTCAGCAATTGTTGCAATGGCTGTTTTTTTGCATTGTCCTCAAACCTTTGATAATATAGTGCCACATACATACATGTAAACATCATATAACATGTCTGTCAGGTCATATGACCTCCATGAAAATGCACATGGTGTTTCCAACTTTTTGAACCATTTCCAGCTCCGTGGACCAATCAGGGCCAACACATTTTACTTGTATATTCAATTGCGAGCAATAGAGCAATACAAAACTAGAAAACCGTGCTGAAAAATGGGTGGGCCACATGAGGCCAGAGCACTATGTCATTGTATTTACCTGACATCCATGAGTCCACTTTCTTAGTTAGTTAGTGATGATAGAGAGGGGAAGTCCTGCCTTGGACAGACGTCTGTCCAAAATTCTACAGACAAATTCAATAAGTCCAAAATCTTAATTATACATAACGTTATACATATCAACTCT
This sequence comes from Coranthus polyacanthus, assembly GCA_037367275.1. Taxonomy (NCBI): domain Eukaryota; kingdom Metazoa; phylum Chordata; class Actinopteri; order Kurtiformes; family Apogonidae; genus Coranthus; species Coranthus polyacanthus. The sequence continues at coordinate 6,418,546 of JAPQRN010000016.1, forward strand.
ATGATATGATCTACCAAAGTATATTCAGACGGAAATAAAAAAAAAGGCAACTGATATGTATTGAAGTTGGTGCACTTGTCATTTGTCCGATAATTGCTTGGTGTGTATTTGTGGGTTGAAAAATGTTAAATTATTAACGCAGTTTTCTGTCCATAAGAGACCACTGCACATTCATCGTCGAGTCTCATCCCGGCACCCTCTCCTCAGCCAAAGTTACAGCAGTCAAAGCCCCAAAAAAAGGCAAGCTGAGTCAGCAGCAGCGCTTACATCCTCACCTGACAACAGAGCTCCAGGGGGAGAGAGGCCAATGGCAAGAAAACGGTGAAAAAGCCTCAAGCAAATAAGAAGATCCAAGGAAAGAAGATCCAGGGAGATGAGGATGCCGAATGTTTGTACAGCACTGAGCTGTTCTCAGTTAGTGGTGGCAAGTGGGTCAGATGTGAAAAATATATGAAATGGTCTCACGAGGACTGCAGCAGTGGTTCAGAGGGAGGTTTGTAGTGTTGGCGTCTTGTGTGGGAGTTAAATTTTTTGTTGTGGTTTGTGGGTTTGAATTACAATTTTAGTCCCGCTCTTACATCGTTTCTCCGATTAGATTGTTTTTGTCTTGTTCACATAGAAATCAGTTTTTAAGATGTATTGATATGAAAATGTTGAAAATAATGCTATTATTCTCGTCCTTTTCATAATTTCTTCACACTTGCATAGTGCGCATGCGAGTAAATCCCTAAAAGCATATGTTCCATTGAAATGTGAACAATAACACCAGGTTCAGGGTGTGATATTTAGTGACATGTAGTGGTGAATGTGCAGATCAGACCAACTGAATATACACATGTCTGTATGTAAACCACTGTTTGTTCTAAGTTGTGTTTTAATACTATTGCTTGGACGTTATGCACCAGTTTGATTGATCTTTTGCACTAATGGAAATGTAATTGTTATCTAGATTATGTTGGCAAAACTCTGTATTTACGTACATTTGACATGCATGCAAAGCTTACATGGTATTTTAAAGAGATAATTGTGCCAAACCAAACATCCCACTGTCCCATTTGTTCTGAATATGGAAAGAGACAGTCTATGCAGTCTCTGGTGCTTAGGTTAAAATGATCCTTGTTTAAATATCTTTCCCACAAACTGTTCAAACTGATTAGAAGTGCAATCACTGATGTGCACTTCTACCAGGCAAGAGTTGTGGAGTTGAAAAATTGCCATTCTCTCAGCTTTAACCATATACCATAAAACAAATTAAAATGTAGGCTCAAAATGCATCTCTCCGTCCGTTCTGTTAAGCAGAAGTACTTTTTGCATCTGTCCGCTCTTTCTAAGTGCATCAGGCGGCAAAGAATGCAAAGGCAAAGATTTTTTTATTCTGAGCCTGTTCATCATCCAGGTGCATTTAGACAATCAGACCACTCTCAATAAATTCAGCAGCTTTCACAAAGCCTGTGCCCCTCATTTCCATCTATCACCTCCGCTGGCCGGCTAGAAATGCAATCCTAAAGCATAATTTTTATTTTTATGTGCCCCGTCGCCTTTCTCCTTTTCTCGTTCACAGCTCGGGATGTTGCGTCCACAGCGCGGCAGTAATATTGTCATATTTATTCCCATAGCAGGCAGGCAAGCGAGACAGTGGGTGTAATGAGAAAGATCATTGGGATGATGTACGCTGGCCTTTTTTTCCCTCAGCCGCTGAAGGCATCAGCTTTTGACCTGCAGCAATTGAGATGTTTGGAGTCTCTTAGTTTGGACTTTTCTCAGAGTTTCCTTATCAGCAGACTCATTCCCGCCCCGCTGCCCCCTGCTTTTCTGCTTCATATCTCACCAGTTATCGAAAATTACATCCTTTAGCGTGACTGAACACTTCACCAACTGTTTGACCACCTGCCTGGTTTTTCCTCACTGACTCAGTCCAAAGTCAGGGAGAAAGTATATGTAGTTACAGTGATGATTACAGGTCCTATCACAGGCTGATGAGGCATTTATTTATGCTTTAAGTAACTTACTAATGCAATAGAGTGATGAATATCTCAGCTGTGACAAGACACTGTTTATACAGTGTTTGTTCTGTGCAGAGGTGAGAAAAAGGATGAAAGCTTAAAGCCACTAAATTACTACTGCTTTCTGAAGATTTCAAGGGCCCCGTTCTTAAGAGTGGCTTAACTCATCTTGCAAGGCTAAAGTGATCCTGTTTATATTTTCCAGCTTTTATTTTTGGTTCTTTGAAAGACATTTGAGGGTTGATCAATTAATGGGAGTTGTCTGCAACCTCCAGACAAAGAAACAAGTGATGGTTGTGAACACTTTAGAGTGTTTCTGGTATTTTTGGGCAATAGTGGAACTCTGTGGCACACAGGATTACGCTAACTTGGTTGCTGGATAAACAGAACATACTGTAGATGTACTATAGGATGAAGGAATAACTAGTGTTTGACTTGTCGACAATAAAAAAAAGTGTCACCTGACTTTCGACCAAATTTTCTCTGTTTTTTTGTTTTTCCCTCTGTCCAGATTTAATTAAGAGGCTCAGTGCAAAGTTAGCATCAGAAAGGTGTGGACACAGTTACTTTTGCTCCTGGCCTAATTGCATATGTATTTGTAGGAGTTTCCCCTTCAGAGTGCAAATTTCAGGGAGGAGAGTATTTAAATTAATTTTGCAATGTGTTTTACTAAGGTTTGCAGTTATTGATTTACTGCTAATTGTGGCAAAGGCATGTCTTAACTCATTTGTGCCTGGTGTAACTGTGACAGTTACGCATGGAGGATGTGGTGCTGAGAACAGAAGGTGGTAGAAGAGAGAAATTAGAAGAAGCCGTTATCAGAGCAGGTCAACTGCAACACAGTCCACATTTTCACCTGCGTTGTTCCTGGTCCTGAGATCTTTACTGGAAAGAGCTCACTGATATAGCATCACCAAATCGCCAGGAGGCTCCCCAAGAAGTCGAGCAGGGGTTTTACTTTAATATAAAGTCAAAACTTACATCAGACACAAGAAATCTTCGGCTCAATGGCATTCAAATTTCCAAGTGTTTTTTGCGGTTCCGTAGCCGATACAAACAGCGCAAAATGTTTCCTGTGTCACTGACATGCCGTGCCATCTTCTTTAATTTCCTCTAAGGAATGCGCCTCACCCCTCCTATTTATTTACTTCCCTCACAATTGTTATCCAGATACGGTGTTATGAACAGGATGGACATTGTGATTTTAAAGTATTTTAGCCACTATTTTAGTCTAGGTAACATTCATCCACTAACACCTCCAGTTCTAATGCAAAAAAAAAACAACTTCTCCTTCTGCTGCTTCTCTTTGGTCTGTGTTGCCATTTCCAGAGAGAAACACATGCGTAAAACCTAAACTCGTGTTTGTCACATTACTGTAAGTATCCCTTCATCAGGTGTGTCTATGCGCAATCTGGCTCTGCGCTAATTTGCGGTGGTCTTGGTAGAGCTGCGCAGGTCATTATTGAAATGAACTGGCTGCGTTCATAATTGTACATATTGTTAGTAGAACACCCACAAAAACTGACAATTCCCTTCTGCACTTTTTCTGGATTGAGCCATGCCACTTGATATCAAAGACCAGATCTGTACCAAATCTCGTCACTTCCCCCTTTCCGTGGACGTTTAATCACCTTAAAGATGATTGTTATTTCAATATTATTTTAGGAAAATTAATTGTTTTGGCTGTATCACACCATATCCATCCTTTTCGAAAAACTGGATTGCTTAAGCTCTTGCTGGTCTGGTCTTTCTCTTGAATTGGTCTCGATACACTCTGACCAAGTGGATTTTTCATGACTTGGTTTCAGTTTAGGTGGTCTTGAATACAACACTACTTGCTCCAGGGGACTTTACGATCTGTACCGTATATGACATCCTCTACCCTTAGACCCATAGTTTGAATAAGTAAAAACCCAACCAAAAAAAATCTTTAACCTCAGGAACAGCAACAGAGGAGAGATCCCTCTTGGAGGATGGACATACATGCAATAGGTGTTGTGTGTGCAGAAATTTAAACACACACATATATACATCAGCAACTTCCAGGGAGGCCAGTGAACAGGACCCGAGCCACACACCTCCATCGTGATGACCTGGAGTAAATATATAAAATACACAGAGGATAAAAAGTAAAGGGACTGCAGTCATACAGCACCTTTAAACCTCACTGGCACTGAAACCACTAGACAGAGTGGACAGCCACGACTGAACACAAAACACGCCATTCATACAGACAGGAGAGAGTAACACATACGCAGATGGAGAGAGAAACAAAGACAACATGTGCGCAGGGAGGGAAGGAGAAATAGAGAAAGAAATGGACAAAGAAAGAGAGAAGCAGGGGCTGAATCCAAATCCAACATCATAGAAGAGGGACCAACAGTGAGAAGAGGTCGAGGATGTCTGATGATGCAGCACAAAGCACCAAACTGTACAACCACTACCTCAAGTACAGAGCTTATTGAAATTATAAAGCAACATCCAGTAATAAAAGTAAAGAATAAATTACTCTTATGCATTCATGTAGTCAGATTCAATGTGATAGTTATAATTCTGAGTGCATTTAACAGAGGCCGTGAAAGTTTTCAGCAAGGTACAAGGTCATTTGCAGTCATTTACCCCAGAATTTCAAATTAAAATGCCCCTCCTAGAAAGGAAGAAGAGGAGCGGCATATCTCTGTGTACCGTAGCAGTGTCTAGCTCCACTTTCTTGTCCGGCGCTGAGGGGAGAATCACAACGATGTTTTCATGCGACACAAATTTTTCGCTCAAGCTGAGACAAATTGAAGTGTTAAACTTCAATTTGCCTAAATTTGTGTTGCTTTGGATAAATTTGTGACAAATTTGCAAGATTCCATTGGCTTGCATGCAGCCATGCCATCTGTAAAAGTCACTCTGAACATAGTCTTACACATACAGTGTTCAATAAACTCCACCACTGGAAATTGTAAGACAACTCTTGACATCTAATTTGATCCTGACTTGATACTGACTTAATAATAATAAGTCCATTCATGAGAAAAGGTCAAGTCCACGTGTCTTCTACTTTTTTCAAGATGCTTGAAGGATACTCCCACAATGCTTAGCAGCTATGGTGTTAAAGTGTAGGACACTGATTGGTCTTTTATGGGCCTTACATTCACTGTACAGAGGCAGTATTTTTGAAAATGCTGAGATTGTTTAACACTTGTGTGCAAGATTTCTCAACCGCCAGACTAATGCTGTGGGCTTTCATACTATACCCAGAGGATGATTGCTAGTACTTTTGTTGACCATTTTGACTTCATAATATTTCCCCTCTCCATTCTTTCTTTCACTGTCCATTGAAATTTTGGCATGTAAACGCCAGGTAAAAATTTCAACATGGGAGGGAACATCTGAATCGAAATCAAAGAAGCATCCTCAGGACAGACTTGACTTTTTTTCATTTGACATTAAAGCAAATACAAAGGAACTAGGCAGGTTTTCATCCAAATGTGAACAGAATTTTCAGAAAATCGGCAAAAGGAAAAGCTAATTTATGCATGTTTCCATCTACTGCAGTGATACGAATATTAACAGATGTTTCTTCATCATCATCATCATCATGGTTTAAAAGTTTGCCTGTTAGATGTAGTATTTCATACAGTAATATACTACCTGAGCTGATGACTGAGGTATTTTGACAAAAACCTGAAGCTGGCTGACAGCTTTTGTCCCTGAACTGAACTTCATTGCTATTTTCCATCTAATATGGCATTCCTGTTGCTTGTATTCATTCAGTGAACGTTACGGTCTCAATATTGATCCACACATGCAGACACACACAGTGTAACTCTTTTCAAATATCTCCACTGCTGGATGGAAACACACCTCCTATTTGTCAACCATGGTAGCCCAGAGGATGCGTGCTGGACTCCTCACAGGGGTCTATGGCAGGTTCAACTGATTAGACTCAACTGAAATTCACGCAAAGGCTGAAAACATTTGTCTAAGCACATCAGCAATAGCTGCTGCTGTGTAATAAACTGAGAGCACTTGCTGCCTAATGCATGATCAATAACTGTACATATACTGTGCTGTAAGGAAGAAGAAAAAAAAAAAGCAAACAAACTTGAACCCTAAGTGTACATTAGTCTGTTTTGCATAGAGAGATGTTTCACTGCCAATTTGGAAAGTTGTGCTGACTGGAGATGAAGCACATCTGTTACACTCTATGGCAACTGAAAACTGTTTACTCTGTGGCAAGTCTCTGTAATTTTCCACTGTGGCTGCAACAGAGTAGATTTTGTGGCACTTTGTTCATTTTTGCATGGGCTTAATTATCCCACTCATTACACTTTGCTTATCAATGAGAAACGTTTTAAAAGAGGGGAACAAAATAAAGGGATAAACCACAATCGGATTACATGAACTGTATTCCAGATGTAGTCTATTTAACATGCTTAATTTCTTGGAATGTGACTTTTGCACTTGTGATTTTCATATACAGGTACAGTGTCATGTTTTAGGATAGCAATAGTTTCTTTAATGTAAGAAGTAATGCAGAAGCCACATATGTGTATCATCTTTCATTTTAGTTGTATCAGCAAACAAAGTCACTGAGCTTACATACCCAAAAGGGGGCCTTGAAACTGAATACAGCTAATGATAATTTCCTTAAATTTCACCTTTGTCTTCTCTACTATAAGCATGTCAAAAGCGGTGAATCCGAACATCACTAAAGTCCACCCTCTGGACTTGGCCTGAACCTTGAAGTCAGTGTGGGCTGTTATACGACTTAAAACCTTCCTAGTTTCCATGGTGATGAATACATTAAAGTAAACTCATGATTCAAACATGAACAACAGATAACTTCAAAAACAGACAATATTAGTCAGTGCAATATTAGATTGCAGCATAAGTGCACTTTATGTCCTTATTTATTATTCATTTTGCCCATATGAAAATGACCTGAGTGATGTGCTGGTCTGTTGTAGTTTGTTGTAGTTTGCACAATCAGGCAACAAATGTCCTTAAAACTGCACAAGGAGGAAATTAAGGGCTAAAAAACACACCAAAATTTGAAATTACTCACGTTCCTTCTGCAGCTTTCTCTGTCACAGGGTAGATTTTTCTACTGCTCTTCTACATCGTCAAGAGGAGATCTTGATCTTGGCTCTTGTTACCTCTCGGGCCTTGCATGTGATTTTTTTAGTCAATGAAGCCAAAAAAGTATAGCGCACTGAACGTTTAAAGCCCCATGATTGTGTATTTTGAGACGGCCATTGGTACTGGTTGACGTCTGTTTGTGAGTACGATGGATTCTGGATGTTTTGATTTCAGCCAATATGCTGTATGCTGTGAAAAACATGTATTGTGAAACTGAATAAATATCACAATTTTTAGACTCTTCAACCTTTAAATGACATTTTATTGAGGAACAAAATGGTTAACAATCCATTATGTAGTTAGTTTTATTTTTATGATGTTTAAACTTCTAACCCACTTATTATCCACACACACAGAGGTGTTTGTCTCTGATGTACTTACTTGACCTCCTCACAGGACACTGTAAACCCTACAGACCAGTTTATCTGGCAGATATTTTGACTAATTATGACAGAAAAAACAGGCAAGTGATATTATTAACATGACGTAACACCTGTACTTTTTCTAATGTAACAATCCACAATGTCCTCTGTGAATGAAATAAAAGAAAGAACAACACGGAGACCAACATGGCCATTACATTTCATCACTCTCAGAAGTAAACAATGACATTTGAAGGTGCTGAGACTGATAAGCCACCTTCCCCCAACGGAGTCAGGGTCTTCTATACAGTATTGACAGAGAGACATAACAAGTATTCCTTTATCTGCTGTTGGAGGTAGTTTTGTTGTCATTGTGCATAGAAAGCCAGTCATGCTGAGCTTAACATTTATATAATACAGACACACATCAGACATGTGTGAGACAGAAAGGAGATGGATAAAAACCTGAGAGCTGAGGTTTGACTACTAAAGGGTGACCTTTCTGGTAACAATGAAGTCTTTATATGTTTTAAAATAGTCTTCTTCAATAAATGTCAAGTCCCAGTGACATGTTTGCACTGATGATAAGAGCAAATATAATTATATCACTCCATTCATCCATTTTCTATGCCTGCTTAATCCGAGCATTGTCAGAATGCCCATCTGTCACAGGGCTGCTTTCATGTATTTTGCTTCATTTGTTTGCTCTAGTATTTCTCCTCCATAAAAAATTCTACTGAAATGTCCGTCAAAGTAATCTACAACTATAATGTGAATCAGGCAGGTCTGAAATGTATTTGATTAATCTCCGAATCTTTAAATAATCTTGTTCACGTGTAACTAAATGATACTTTCATAGAACATTAGTACAGATGTTTTGTTTGGTGCTCACAGCTGGCAGCAACATCACACAACAGCGGAAGCCATAAATGCATCTCCAAACTCCAAAAGAAGCTGTGCACATTTAAGTACATGGTTCACCAGCACTAACCTCATTAACACCAGACTGGTTGTGGTCTGGTGGTAATGTATGTTCTGTAACTGTTACACACAAGATTTTAAGTTTATAAGGTGAAGTGCTTGTAATAAAGCAGCCTGATTTTCATCAACACTCAGGACATTTTTATTTTTAGGTCTGAAAGTCTGAAATAAGCCCCACCTCACCCCTGAGTGAAGATTTCACCACTGATGTAACTAAATATTAATGCAATATCATTCAAGCCTCACAAACGTGGTGTATTTTGAGAAAGCGATAGAGAGCAAGAGAGTAAGAGAATGAGTTTGCACACTGTGAATACATGCTTTCTACAGATGTTAATTTGGCATTAATTTTGGCACCAACCAAAATACCTGTGGCTAGTCTGGTGAATTAAACAGTTTTTGCAACTTGTTTTTATTGTCACAGAAAGGGGCTGATTTTGCACCAAATACCAAAAAGCTACACACTGCTTTAATGGCTCGGGCAAAGGCCAGGTACAAATCACATTAATAAAGTTTGTTACAGAGGGTTTTTTTTTTGCGCAGCAGTATACAGCCATCAGTGTATACTTAGCTAGGTGTGACTGAGTTGAGCTATTTGATCGAAGTTGTGACTGGGCTGTGAACATGTTATGTCAGTGTACTGCACAGATATAGCCTAAACCCTGCATGTCATTTCATAGGTGTTACACCAATTAAAGAGTAATTTGTCATAACCACACAAATCTTACAAACTCAAAGCCCTGACTACAGCCAAAATCCAAGCAACAGCCGTCATATGACTGTAGTCATAGGCATCAACTGCTATCTTAATATTAGCTGCTTTCATAAAAATAGACTTGCCAGCCAGCAGAATAGGCTGCAGTAATCACCCTGAAAAAACGGTTTATTCTCATAACTGATCACAAATCATTTTAGATCATTTTTGCAAACTCTACTGCAGCAGCTATCACCAATCCTACCAACAACCTAGAATTGGTGGGTTGCTGCTTTCCACCTACTCTTACTTGATGATGTTGCTTAGAGCAAATGCCACAATTGCAACTTAACCAACACTATGGGAACTTCTCCTTCAATTCACTTCCATTTGAATGAAATGTTCCAAAGACTACTGGATAGACTGCTACAAAGTTTTGTGCAGAAAAAGTCGATGAATATTGATAGACGGTCTTTTCAAAGGGATTTGTGGATAATGAGAACATTGTCAAATCAAAATACTAAAAATACCAGAAATCCATTTTGTAAGCAAGAGCGCATGCGTTTTTAAAGGGGTCATTTCAGCTTGTAAATATAGTCCACAAAGCCATATCCACTGTAAGCCAGCAGTCTTTCAGTTACAACAATGCTAAAATGAAAATGAAAACTGCACTCACTTTAAAAAATCAAACCACGACATACACACACACAACTTGGAACATCATTTAAAACACTGGTGCTAATGACATGAAATTTCATGAGACCAGGTTGATTGGTTTGCATTTTTTGTCATCATTTATATTCAAGGACATCATAACTGGTATCTCCATGTGCACAGATAAACTGTTTTTACACTATGAGAATCAAATTAACATCGATAGTCAAATTGCATTATTATTCATCGGCTGAACTTAATCAAACAGCATGCTATAAAATGCAGACTATTGCTCATATAGGGTGCTGTTGCTTTTTATGTATTAGGGCTCATTTGCACATGCAATATATTATGTTCATTGGAGCAGTCGGGTGGCTCGCCAGTGAGATTAATAGGATGCTTTATTTTAAATGAAAATGCTTATTAGTGCTGATACTTCCCAGGGTGCTCTGCAAAAGTAATTTTTCATCAGACGAGCTAAACATTCATCTGCTGGGAGTCCACAATGTGAAAGTGGAAGCCGATGGAGTTATTTGTAAAAGTTTAGTGCAACTTTAATAGTTAAATGAAAAACTGAAGCCCACAAAGTAAATAGTATTTTTCAGTATGTGCCTCTGTTCATTGTCAGCTGACATTCCCCACAGTTTAGGATGGAGCATCCGCATGATATCAGATTGGACATGTTGACCTTTTGTATACAGTCACTTGGTGACATTTTGAATGCTGCTCAGCTTTTTAAACTTGTTAGGTCGATGCTTTGTGGGGTGGTGACAGTGCTTCACCTTTAACCACAATGAAATTGATTTTAGGAAAAAGGCTGACAGCCATTAATGCATTTTAGCAGCCACCACTTTCCAAGTAATGGCTGTCAAAACACTGTCATCTCTCAGATGTCATAGACTCGCAATGTTTGCTTTTAAACTCCGCAATAAGTCACAAAAGAGAGAAAGCAAGACAAGTTCTGGACAGAAACATGATGCAGCTATTTTAAGAACCTTGCAAATACTCGGGCAACAAATGTGATTTGTTCTGAAGGTGGTGCAAGAGAAAATACAAATTAATCTTGGGTGGTATAAAAGCGTTCAGGAATTTTCACAAGAATCTGCCAAGTCTCAGGCAGGCAGATAGGTGGACATCTGATCTAGCAGTTCTGTCAGTAAAGAACTTGAGATCTGCAAGCCGCTGCCTGTCATCTATCCGGGCATACATTTCATCTTTAGACTGCTAGGAAACTCTAACACTGCGAGCAACATCTCATATACCTCTACACATATACCTCTGCTAAGCCATCACACATCAATGTGCAACAGCATCTCTGAGTGTTTTCCGTCTTCTCCGTGTGAGCACAAAACAGATCCCCTTCTATCAGACACACACACTTTGATTTTGACAAAACAAAGAAAAAAAAACAACAAAAAACAACAACATCCTCTGCCATTTTGTGTGACTTGCCACTTGACTGATGTTATTTTTATCATTTTCAGATAGGCGTGCAACTCCAAACATCTACCTTCTACAGTACATCAAACCTTGCAGAACGCTGTCACATATTTGTCTTCATAGATTGGTCTGCTTGAAATAATGTCCAGCATCAGCCTTGCAGTCACACACTGTCACTACTCTCAGCCTTCAAATCACGTTCTGATGTAGAGGTTTTGTTTATCTTTTCCTTTACTTTCATTTGCAGCCACAATTTATATTTAACTTGAGGAAATTAAATGGGATGGAACTGAATGAATCCAATAAAGTCCCTCAGGCTTCCACAACCCAATATACCCTTTGTATTCATTTCACATTAAAACATATAAACTGAATACTGAATAACAGTGTACTTTGCTTTTAAATATAACATGATAAAGTAACACACCTAATTATAATGCTGTAATGTGTGCATTGTGTGTATATAGTGAAGTGGCAGCAGAGGAAAGGTAAGTGCGTTTTTGTTCCTGCTCATTGAGTAGGTAATCAAGCAGATTCTTGCTGGGAGCTGTGGTTTTCTACACACCACATCCAGGTATTGTGCTGCAGGGAGATGCTGCCATAAAGGCTGACCAATGAAGCATGGAGCCCCACTTTGTGAGTGTGCAAGTGTGTTTGCATACTTGGCTGCAAGTTGAGCAAGTTGAGCTTCAGCATGCATTGTAAACAACGTGATTACACAAGTTGGGTTATATTTGCAGGCAAGATTGAAAATATACATTTGCGCTTGTTTGATCTGGACTCGCGATATTGTCTGTTTGCTCAGCACCAATAAAGCCTATTAACTCTATAATATTCAGATATAGTAAACTGTCCATCCATGAACATGAGAGAGTTTTACATTTGTAGCTGTAACTAGTGCAAAACCACAGAAACAAAACATTTTAGGATGCATTTTCCTTATTAAACCCTACGCAACATTATACAATTACAAAGAGTGAGCGCAACACGGCCAGGGTTGCATTCTCATTAATTAGTTCCCACTATTCTTCTTGATGAAATTACAGTGTTTCTACAATCTGGTGGGAAATGGTCCCCACACAGGTGGCAAATTAAACTGTAAAAAAGCACTTGTTTTACACACCAAAAGGCTCCGTGTGCTGCTATGCACACTTTTGGCCTCAACTGGAGTCAAGCATCTCCGAAACATAATGTTACCAGAGCACTACAAGGACAACAAATATCATTCTGGTAAGCAAAAGGCACTTCACAGTGATCCGCAAATATCACCCAAAGTGACTCGATACAGATGGAGCTCCTGGATCAGATGGAACTCCTGTAAAACTCGTCACGTAGTGTACACTTCTGATCCGCTACTGCTTGACTCCATGTTCTCTTCTCATAGCCAGCTTTTTTATGAAAATGGATAATGGATTATTCACACTGGACCCAGTGTGTATAGTTATCATGCAGAGATATTCCCATGTGGATTTTCCATTTTTTTGCACTGCATTTTCACATCACACTGGTATGAAACAACTTTAAAACAACACTAAAGAGTGTGGAATACAGACTTTAATTCATGAAGTGAGCACAAACACAAAATCACAGACTATGTGTGTCACTCTGGGCAACCGTTTACTATCGTACATTTTGAATGTAAAAGTCAAATTGCTTGTTCTTCTGCTCACTAGAATCCCAAAGTCATAACTGAAGCCGGCCCTCCCAACAAGGTTGCTAATGTTAGCTTGTAGCAGCAGCTTCCTCTAGGCTCATTTGAGACTAACTATCAAACTTTAATTCCAACTCACCTACAGCTCGCGCTACAAAGTGTTTAAAAGCCATGCTGATCCTGTTTTCCGAGCCATGTTATCATCCACTGTTTTTTCTTCTTATTTTGTTTTTCAGAGCAAAACGTACCAGCACACAAAACCAGCTGATGACGACGGTCCCTCTCCATGTACGATATGTTTTGCTCAGAATTCACATTTAATCACATTCGATCAATCAAGTGCATCTTGACTGAATCGTTCTGTGTGCACGTTCTTATTATTGAAAGATTATAACCCCAAATAAGAAAGAGTTGGAACAGTATGGGAAATGCAAAGTAAAACGAAAGCAGTGATATTAAAATGTACTTTAACTTGTGTTTCACTGTAGACAGTATGAGCACAACATATTTCATGTTTCAGCTTCATTTCATTTATAAATATACATCCATTCCTCACATTCAGGCTGCAACACACTCAAGAAAAAGTTGGAACAGGGGCAATTTAGGGCTAATAATGAGTTAAAATGATGAAATTACAATGTGATTTGAAACAGGTGATGTGAACACGTGATCGTAATCATGATTTGGTACAAAATCATCATCCAGGAAAAGTCTAGTCCTGTAGGAGCAAAGATGTTTGTCACCAAATGCATGAGAAAATAATTTGAAAACCATGTGCATCAGGCATAAGAGGAAACAAATATTTGTTGCTGTCGACTCCTGAATTGGACAGTTTATTTGGAAAAAAATGTGACCTGTTTGTGGCCCCAAAGTTTACTTTCCCATTAAGGACTTATGAAGATATGGGAGCATATGAGCACCACTCCACACTAGTTTGCTCAGTGACAGTGCCATTACACTACGGGGCTCCGTGGAAGGAAATCTCAGCTTACACATGAGTGCTTCCAATTGATTTCTGGCCCATGTGGCTTTCAGGTACAAATACACAGAATCCTTGGGTGTCCCCGTTGGTAGTTCATCCGCATCCCCATGAGAACACTGTCCCACATATTCCACCGCAGCCAATAACAGACAGGCCGTCGACACTGCAGACTGCCCTAAGCCTCTTAGACAACTCCAGTGAGAAGATAGCTAATAAGATCCACAATGTCACCGAGTTCTCCCTAAGCCTCCTCCCTTCTCCTAGTGAAGACCAAAAAATAATAAAGTACAGAACTTTGAAGTGTTTCCTGTATGCGATCAATGTGGTGCGAAGCTACTTCAAGCTCCAATCGATCCACACGCCAATTTAAAGTTAAAAAGCTGAAACAATTTGACTCAACACTTTGGTTTCTTTTTGACTAAACAAATTAAGCACTCTTGTCGTGAGCTTTTTGGCTTTTGAGTACGTTATCAGCTCCCTTGCTTGATCAATAATACTATATACTATAGTTTAGGCTCAAAAATTGGCTTTTTTTTGGATCGATCACATGTCACTCTATCCAGCTTGTTTTATTCTGCCCTCCAACAGCAAGTAAAAATACCAAAAAAAAAACCCTCCTGTTCTGTGGTGAAAAAGACAGTGGTATAACTTTACAGCCCTGGAGTAACAGAGTGATTTACTAGAGATGGAGGACTGTGGGCGGTACAGTACGGACAGTGGGAAGTGAGTTTTATCTCCCAAACCCTATAGTGCGCTACTGGTGCTGGTGTTCCTGCAGTACATTGGGCTAAAGATAGTTTCCACCCCAAAGCAGCTACTGTGCTGAGATCTTTCCCCTCAAGCTGATCAGACCGCAGCCCGACTGCTTCCTGTGACTACAGGGGACAAATGCTTTCAGTGCTCCTAACACAGCAGACACCGTCAATCCTGTTCAGGCCATGTCAAGCAGGGCGATATGAGGTATTAACTCAACGAGGCTGGGACTTCTGACAGTCTTTTCAGTCCATTCAGCAACAAATTCTGAGCAGATTTTTATCAACTTAGCTGCACATGATCCATAGAGGATGAAAACTAGAGATTTTGTGACCCTGTGCTGAGCCTGTGCTTTTTTTTTTTTTAAGACAATACATGGTATTAAAACCAGTGCTTAGTGGAAGTCAAAGACAGCTCCTGTAAATAAACATAACTCTCACAGCCTGTATTTGAGAATTTATTCATTTGTTTTCCGCTATGGAATAAATTCAACTTTCAGTTCAAGGACATAGACGGCCCTCCCTGGATGTTCATATTATCGCATAAGTTTCTCTTTAGTTTTTACAGTGTGCTGAAAAGTGTAGATTTTTTCACTGCTTTAATTTTTTTTTTTTGCCTACAGGAACACCTGCAGACACTACGCACTGCTTCTAGTTAATAAGAATTACTTCAGGCTCCATTTTTGAGTAATATATAAAATTTGCTAAGCTCCTAAAATGACACAAGAAATGAGCATCTGACAAAAAACAGGAGTAGGTCTTTGTAGTAAAGATTCATTATGATTATTATCATTATCATCTTTACTATTATTATTATTATTATTATTATTATTATTATTATTATGGTCCTAGATGACAGTTTGACTCCTGCTACATCCCACGTCTCCAAACCAACCAATGAAATGAAGGCTGGAAAAAAACACAAAAAAAACCAAAGGAAAAATGTGGGACAAAGTATTAAGCAAACCTTGCAGCATCCTGGTAGCAAAAGACCTATCCGTATGAAGTCTCTTCCATGTAGGTTACTAAGAAGAATAATGTTTACTGTTCACTGCACTGTCCACACATTTTTTCTGTGTATTGATACCTGTATTCAACCCTGCGCCTGAACACCACAAATAGCCTTGTGCTCCAGTTACAAAACAGCAACATTATGCAAGAATTTGCAACCTAAAGCTAAGACATTGTAGTGTGAATTGTAAGTTTTATGTGTTCTCTGAAATCCTCTACAGCGGTGTCAGGAAAACTTCTTTGTATATATATGTGTATATATATATATATATATATATGTATATATATATATATATATTTAAAGATGGATGAGGTGAGAGGGTTTTGGTCTCCCCCCTCACTGCTGTTTCAGAAACACTTTTTGTTCCTAACTTTCCCTTTGTCATAGAACAGAGCACGGTAGCTCATGTTTACCAAAAGGAAGACTCGGAGGCAGAAGAGAGGCACTGGCATCTGACACCTCTTTGACTAAAAGTGTTAACTTCTTCCTTTGAGCGAACACATAACAGGCATATTTCCTCTTGCTGTGCCAAAGGGTGAACCGCTGGTACGTCCAACACTGTGGTCCACGACAAGACATATCAAAAACTAAGAGCTGTATTTTATTTAAACATGCTGTATATATTTGCCTCCCAGAGAAATAATGACTATGGGGCGTTTTTTTTTATAACATTTTAGAATATTTTAGCTCCAGCAATGGTAATATCAACATGCAAGAAGGAAGATCTCTTCCCTCACACTGTGATTTCACTCATCTATTTGTAAATATCACTATTTTCCCCTCAATCACTTTCACTATCCCATGCTGTCACCACATTTTAATTTTAATTTAAGCTTTCATTTTAATGTTTTTTGTTTTGTTTTTTCTGCCTGCATCTTTCCAGCCAATCATTTCCTGGATGCTGCTCTTTAAATATAATGTTCTTTTTCAGATCTCCTGTCACCCAATAATTTCCACTGAGTTGGAATAATTCATCCATATTTCCCTGCTACTCACAATCAAGCCACTGGGGCTCTATCACCACCAGAAAGATTCAGCTACGAGTTTCATTCAACCACCTGCTGTGATATCTCCACCACCACCAGTGTCCACACTCTGGAGGGATCTTATCCTGTTCTATAAATAGTTCATCTTTTATTTAGTGTATTTAGTGAATAGTCCACCCTATATAGTGCTCACTTTTTTTGTATTGTTTGAATTTTTTTTTAATGAAAACCTGCATGCTGTTGAATATGTATTCTATGTACTGTATGTACACTATGGCTGTGTTCAAAATCACATACTGCATATGCACACTACATATTCTATAGAAATGTGAAGCGCAGCATGCTGTATGTGAACATTAACCCTCATCCTTTACATACATGGACTAGGTATAAATGTATGAAACAACAATCAAAGCAAAATATTACCTTATTTCTTCTCAAAACAATATTAGTTGTACAATTGATGTCACCTGAAAAAAAAACAACAACTTATTTTTATTATTATTTTAGGAAAGTTGATTTGCATATTATGTAAAACAAAAATATATGGTTTTCTTTAATACAAATTTACACCTTTTGTCCCAAGCAGAACCCACATTAGCACTTAAAAGCGTATTTACCATCCTTTCATGGTAGTATCATTCATTTTTCAGAAATTTATGCTAAACTTTATCTATCCAACTGGGGTCATTTTGAGGTTCAGGTTCATTCTAGACCAACTCACACAGGACCGACCAGTTCATGTTATGGATTTTCTTGGAAAAAAACTCATGTGTCAAGTTGTATTAAAGTTCACAGGACCTTACATAGAAGCTCTGTTCCAAATACGTTTTAGTTGTGAATTTTTGAAGTTTGGCTCTTTCAGCTAAATGTCATCATTAGTAGTCTGTTGCTCTTGATAAAAAAATAAATAAAAAAAACCTCACAGAAAGTGAGTTAGGCTTTTGCATATTTTGCTTTTTTCCAAACAAGATTTCAGTCAGACATGGGCGTGGATATAACTCAACATGTGGACATAAAGCTTTTCAATGTTCAATGTACAGTTCATGAGTTATTCATCAAATCCTAGTGGTTCACAGGTTGTTAAATAGTAAAAACCACCACTTCAACACATAACAGATCAATGATGGTGAAAAGATATTGAAGCTTTTTCCAGTCATGCTTCCACTGCATTATATGCTGGGGGAATAAAAAGATTAAACGCAACATTTGCCTTTGGCTTGAAATGGGGCATGATCACTATCCTGTGTGTCAGAGTTTGTTATTCTACCGTATCCATCCCCACGGCCTTGTCACTATTTAACAACGCCACCCGACCTCCGTCACATATTTGCAAAAAGGTCGGCAAACGACCAGAAGAGGTACGTAAGCATGAGTCATTTCAAGCCACTGCAGATGGTCCCATATTACCAGAGATGAGGTCGGGCTGACTTTCCTACCTTTGGATCCAGCCTGATCAGTCTGAACATTTTCTCCCTTTGTCAGACATCATCCCAACATCCTGTTTCAGCTGGAAAAAAACAAAAAAAAAAACATGCTGTTTCCATGCAACTTCAACAGGAATATGCATATTTTTTTTCTGGGGTGAGGGATGAGGATGTGTTTTGTGTTTTGGGGATTGAAAGTGCTACTATAATAGAGGCTCATTTAAATTCAAAGCAGTTTCCGATAAACTGAGGGAGGGAGGCACGTCCATTTACTTTGAGTTAAAATCGTGTTTAAGAACAATCTGTCAGCTTCTAAAATTAGCCTCACTCTTTTTCTTTTGTTTGGGGTTTTTTGGCCTTTATAATTTCAATAACAGCAGCGCAAAACAAACAGTGAAATTGTGCAAAAATTACAACAAAGAAATGGCAAGAACAGCTATAGTTCATTCAGATAATATGTAAATATGCGAGGAAGGAAGGATTAAAATATCATTGGTGAAAATAATATATTATTTTAGAAAACAAACAAACAAAACACAGAAGAGAAAATAGATTTTATATTGAGTATTACATCAGCAAAAAAGATGATTTAAGTTGAATCAGGAAGTTTCAAATCACACTAAAGATGTGAACAAATAAATCAACAACGCACAGGGCGACTGAGTGATATCCCCGCAAATGTGGTCTTCACTTAAAATCCAAAGTCTGCTTCCGTCGAGTAAATTTCTGGTCGATTCTGGGGCGAGACGGAGGCCTTCAGAAAGGTGTTGATGACATCAGGACCATCTCGACTACTTTGACAGTAGAAGCGAGTTTGTGCTTCGTAAATGAAACTGACTTGACTCGACACACCTATAGCCAAATGCCACAATTATGGATTAGCCCTCATAGTCATTCACCGCACCTGGATTTATCATGCGAAATTAGATATTACAGCCTTCTCCGTCTTTATTTCAGTGACTGAATTCAAAACACATGCAGGCAGCTGCACCACGTCTCACCACGTCTCTGTTATGTATGGATGTCACATATGCAGATCATCTCTTCACGCCCTTCCATCTGCCTGAAGGCACACTCTGAAGTTATTGTTCTCAAGCAAACATGAGACGACGGCTTAGAGGACAATACTGCTGAGGTGACTTTAATTCCTTGAACCTCCAAACTTTTTTAACAGCTACAGTAATATTAAGAATATCGGGATTGATTGCATTATGAATAACAATTGCTTTCACCAGTGTGGCATTTTCCCCAAATCAAAACCTCTGATTGCTCTATTATCTCACATTGTCTTATTTCCTACTGAGCAGATACTAAGCACTGTTTAACTTCGCTGAGTGTATTTCTGGCACAGCATGAATGAACAGGCTGGATAAAAGCCTCAGCTCTTTCACTTTGATTTGGTGCATTTATATTCTGCATTATTAGCAGTAAGCCTTTGTGTTAATTATCTGCTTAAGTAACCCAGAAATGCTAGTGATGCATTATATCTCAGAACCATGTCACAATAATCCATTTAAATTCAGAGGGAACAATGATAGATCTCTAATGCCGAGATGACTTGAAGAGAAAAATCACCGGGCATATGGCTGGTATTTTTCTTGTTGTCAACTAATAATAATAATGAAAAAAAAAAAAAATCCCATGAAAACGACGAAGACAAATGTCCTCCAGGTCAAAGAGACAAATGATCAGAGGAAAAATGGTTTGAAAATAGATTAATGTGTTTGTAATCCTTCTAAACTGCAAACAGCTAATGGTTTAAATGTGTACCTGCTGTTGTAGTGAATGCACCACCATAACCATGGCTGACAATTTAGAGAAGATGTTTACATTTTATTGACATATTTTTATATATTAACTTATACATTTGAGTACATGTTCTGCCACGGAGGTGATGTAGTCACTCCCATTTGTCCATCTGTCCCCGTCCATCTGTCTTCTCTATGTGTGTGCATTTCAAACTTAAAATATTTATGGAAATGGCAAAATTCTGGCAAAAAAATCATTCTCAGTCACGCAAAAAAAAGTTTTTATGCTCGCTTTTGGATGTTTTTTCCCCCTTTTTTGAAAAAGACATAATGTGCATTATGGAAAATGGAAACACTTTTGTCTCATCAATTCTGACATAGCAAACATTTAACTCATGTGACTGATCAGGTGATCCCCCCCCCCCCCCATCTTCCTTCCTGATCTTTCCGAATATTCCCATGAAGTGCTAAAACATAGCTGGTAGTAGCAACAGGCAGTTAGTGGCTTAATACAAAATGTGTTCCCTGTAAGCAAAGGTTAATGCTCAACTGTTCAGTGTGTATAATCCAGAGACAGAACAAGCAACTTTTTGCAACTCTTCAAAAGTTTGCTTATGGCTTTTATTTTATGGCTTCTGTCTGTCTGTTAGAAGGATTGTGCACAAACTACTGCACTGATTTTCATGAAACTCGGTGGAAGGGCACAGGAAATGGGCCGAGGATGAACCCAAACAAAAAAAAAAAAAAGGGACAAGGGAAAAGAGATGAGACTGATGGACAGGTTTGAAGTCTGTCTCGCCCTAACAGCACCTTTCTTCACCGCTTCAGGTCGCTGCTTCATAACCTCATCATATCCTGTATTGTGAGTAAATCTGAGGTGCTTAATAAGGTTTTTGGTGTTGCCACAGTACCTCACAGTCCTCCCACACACATCACATACAGCGTCTTTACTGTTCTGACAACTGACTACGTTTACCATCAGCTGTCATCAGTGTCAACACTGTTCTCAAGTGCTCAAGCATTTAGAGAGTTGTAGTTCACATATGTCTATGACAGGGGGAAGGGGAAGCAGCTCCTATCAACCTGGTGTTCTTAAGACTAGATCCTACTGTGTCCCTTGCCGATGATAAAATATACATTTACTGCAATTGAATGAGTTCATGTTTGGATCTTTTGAAATGAGAATTGGTCTTAGAACAGGAAACGGGATCAGAAGTGTGAATATTTCAGTATCGATCCGCATACCGCTATCATTGAAACCTCATCCTCTTCATTCTCCTTTTGAATGAAGTGTGAATTGAAGTGAACTGTCCCACAGCACTGTACATCTCTTGAGCTTTGTATTGCACTGCATTTACTAAGCCACGATCCAGTCACACCTGGAGGACTTGATTTAAGTTGGCCATGCAACATGATTTGTCTCACATTCGCTCGTAAATGCACAATTTAAGATAAACCCTGAACTGTACTGTAAAAAATAACAGCACGGCACTGCTTCTTCCCTCTAAGTGAACCTAAATACCTCAGTTACAGGAGCTTCTCTTGTGTCTCTGCTGGGGTTTTTTTTTTTTTTTTTTGCAATCAGCCACTGGCTCCCAGCCAATTTCACCTCCTTCTGCACATTGTAAGGGGTTTTTACAATGTTTGATCATTCTAGCTGTCAATTACGCAGAACCATGACCTTTCTTATATCATTAAATGAGTTACTAAAAAAGCATCTCTTCAGAGAGTTGACAAGTTTAATAGAAGCCAGCATAATACAACCTACCTAAAAGATTTACTGCATGTGCAATTTGTAAATTTCAAGTTTGGTCCATGTCCCATTGACTAACAGAGGAGGTGGTTTATTTTAGTGAAGCTACTATTCAGCCACAAGAGGGCAATCTAAATATTTGGATTTCACTTTTAAGGGAGCTATTGTGCTCATTTTAATGGACAGCCCAACAGATAAACGTGTGATTCCAGAGTGACTAAGTACTAAGTGACTAAAAGCTACTGCACTGGCAGCACTCTATTCAGGTGCTGCAAATAGCACAGTGAATGCTCATGACTTAAATACACTGCTCTTGAAAAGAGTCTGTTTGGCAGTATATACTGTCAGCATGTATCATAACGTTGGTCCACACTCAAACATAGTATAGGTGTGGTAATAACATAATACTAATCATTTTTATTCACACAGCAAAAGTGCTTTGATAGACAAAGCAAAAAACTAGACATAAATGGCAAAAACACAACAATGTTTAAGACCAAACGATACTCAATACACAGGACTCAGAATAACCCAAGTCAGAGACTGAAATGTAAAAGATGCGGATTTTATTAACAATGCATAACAAAAAAAAAAGTCTTAATTCAGTTACACAGCAGCAAGGCATTTCACAAAGCCAAACTGCAGGCAATAATAAGAGGCAGAAGGGAGAAAATTATAGGGTTAATGTGGAAGTCAAACAATAAACGAATAAGCTACAAAAATAGACTGTGCGGGCTGGACTGCACCACTGTCAAAGTGTTAATAAAACACCACCACACACACCAATCAATTCAAGCAGACTAAAGATACAGCGCTCAAATTCACTGTGAGCACTGGTGACTCAGTCCACAGGAAAAAAAAGCAAAGACAAGATGGCCACTCTAACACTCAACCCCGTTTAGTACAGCAAAAAACAAAACCCACAAAGAGAAATAACTGAACATGGTAAAAGTGACTAAAGGCAACTTGAAATCTCACATTTGGGAATAACAGTGACTGGCTCTTCTAGAGAGAGTGTATTTTAGTTTTATTTTATTTTAGAGTTGTTTTTTATTATTATTTTAGCATTTAAAACCATCTTTATTGTGATCCCTCACCAAGCATTTAGGATATAATCAACCACCAAACAAAGTAGGCTCAGCTGCTCTCTCAGGTGTGTGTCAGTGCAGGAAAGTTCGGTAAAGTTCCCGTCCCTTTATGAACAAACATTTCTACATATTATATTCCTTCTCTGCAATTAGATCCCACTAAATCTTACACACTGGACCTTTAACTCTTTCCCTCCTGTCACTGTTGTCTCCTGCATCATTTCTAGACGTCTCTAAGCAAATTGCGTTTCTGAAAGTCTCTCAAGCGCACGTTTCACGTTTAAAAAAGAGTTCAGGCTTCACTTAATTTAACATACTTTAATAAACAGAAAAATGACTAAAATAAAGCATCAGCACGTTTAATTACCTTTTTGAACAGGGCAATATTTTTAATACGGCATCATCTCTGTTTGTGGATTACAGACTTTAAATGATGTCTGACTCAGTGTGTAAAATCAAATTCAATCCCCTTGAATATCACGGCTCATGGTCACGACACTGAGCTTATCGTTAATGAGGCACAAATTAGAGGGCAAAATAATTATAAGAGTTCAGCGCCTAGGACTATAGCAAGGCGTCTTTCATTGCACTTCTGCTACAATAAATACACGTTTTATTAGGGTCATAAAGTATTCATGGTGCTTGGATGACGGTTCTACTTTTATGGGCTTGGCTCATTGGAGCAAACGAAGGCTTTCTGTGATCAGGAGTTCATCATGTCTACAAGGCTTAATCTGACAACAACCAAAATGCTTTTGTGTTGTTCCCGAGAACACCTGCTCACATTCTTCATTTCACAGCAATGAGGGGAAATCTGTGCTTTAATCACGCTCCTTTGTCTGTTACTGCCTATTGTGCTCTGAATCCCATTCTTTCAATTGTCAAAAGCGCTAGAGCAGCACATCAGATTAAAAGACGAACTTCCTGCGGGAAAAAAAAGAGGAAGCGTTATGAGCCAGAGGGAGTAAATCGGCTTTTTTGGCCCAAAGTGACATTTTTGAGGATCTGTATCCTTCCACCCATCTCATTAATGTTAAAACATGCAAAAACTCTGTCTTGAGACACAGTCGGAGAACAATAGTGTCGCATCAGCTCTTTGGGATAATGCCCTGACAGATACAGTGTGTCTAAGATTCCCGTCTGCTAAAAATCTGTTTGGGAAGTTAGAATCCTCTTTCTTTACAGTACAGGAACAAAGACATCTGCTGTATTTCACTAAATCAAAGTTAGGCTCATGGGAGATTTTGCCCATGTCTAGTACAGTACATGCAGCACTTTTTCAAGAGAGTTCACATTGACCTCCATCAACTACCACTTCACTAGATGATAATGATGACGTACAACAGATGTTCTAGAACGAAGGTGAATGGCAAATTTCTGCTTGGCTCTGACTGCTTTTTGATTTCTTTTCAGGCACCCTCAAAGCAAATTTTTGAAAGAAGGCTGGTGAGGAACAAAAACAATGGATC
This sequence comes from Coranthus polyacanthus, assembly GCA_037367275.1. Taxonomy (NCBI): domain Eukaryota; kingdom Metazoa; phylum Chordata; class Actinopteri; order Kurtiformes; family Apogonidae; genus Coranthus; species Coranthus polyacanthus. The sequence goes on from JAPQRN010000016.1 coordinate 6,442,678, forward strand.
CTGTCAAAAAGTTTTGCAGCGAAAGACGTGAGCACAGTTTGCATTGATTACAGCAGAGCTTCAGCTTTGTTTTATGTGTTTTCTTTTTGTTGAGTGGTACTCGCATTTGTGAGTGGAATGATGAAATCAGCACAGATGTAGACAATAGTTTGTAGAAAAAGAACTTGTAGCATCCTCTGTTGAAGTGTGACTAACTCCTAAGACAATACTTTATATTTGCAAAGTGCATCTGTCTCCTGCAGCTCAACCTCACCAGAAAAAAACAACTGTTGGTTTTTGCAGAGGCTTAAAACAACCAGTGTTATCATGCTTCATGTGGTCATTTGGCGGCCCTTTAGCAGTTGTATGAATAAGTGCAGGTTAAAAACGCAATGTCATTAAATAGGGACAAACCTTAGAAGGAGGCAGTTGGGGGTGGAAATGGCAGAATAGAAGGTAAGAATTGACGGGACTTTCTCATCGGAACAAGCCCACTCATTTGGCACTGAGTGGCAAAACAAGCAGCAACTTGACTGCATTTAATAGAGGAAACTATGAAAACAGGATTAAAACAAACAACTATGTGCTCCAGTTAAAGGCAGTTAGACTTGACAGTGACCCTTACAGCTTTACCAAAAAAACAGTGATGCATGGACATCAATATGTGACAGGAATTGGGTTTCTGACATTATATGTAATCTACCAGATTTGGACGCTGAATACACTACGCAAAACCTGAAATCGTAGTGCAAGCTTGGTTGTGCTTTTTTCCACATTAACCAAACAGTCTGAATAATACTCAAAATAAACAACCTGCACTACTACATAGTATGTTTATATTAAGTCCTGGTCAACAGTAGTAGTTGTAGAAGTAGTTAGTGACACAGCTAAAAACATCAGTGATAGCACTGTTTTGCTGAGTCTGTCAGAGACACATCAAGTACATAGTTTAACTTGCACTTGTGATCGACTGGAAACATTACCACATCATTTTTATAGTAGTTAAAAAGTTAGAGTAGTTAAAGTACAAATTTAACAGAATGTTAGCTAAAAGGTGTCAGACTCAGAAACTTCAGTCATAGACACTACTGACTTTTGTTTTGTTTGTTTTCCATGTAATTTAGTGTCTTGTTGTTGGTTTCTGTTTGTATAAATTCTGGAATAATTCCAATAGAGACTGAAATAAACTAACAAACTAACTAATGCTAGTTAGCTTAATGACTCGGTAAAATGATAAACTTCATCAAGCACTGTGTAACATACTCATTTTACAGTGTTGTCAGTTTAACTTATGAAACCACAACTACAGTGGAGCTGTCTGTCAGGAAAAAATGAATTTTATGAAATAAACAGAAACTCCAACTCACCAGATGAGTGAGCTGTCATTCAGACGTGTCAATCAAAGCCCGACACGGCAGACATCCAAATGTTTTATTCGACCTGAGATCTTATTAACGGAGCAGTAATTTAAAGATGGACCAGGTCACTTATTAGACAGCCCAAGTAAAAATGAGACCATAGTTCCTCTTGGAAAAAAAAGACTTTTTTAGAGAGAGTAGAGTAGAGTCTCTGGGAGGCAGGGCTTTTTGGAGCCAACACCCAGTGGCTGTCAGCGGTATTACACTTTAAGATACTTCTCTGGCCTCATTTTAAAGCCAAAGTCCTTGCCCCTTGGTCACTGTATGTGTTTGGCTGTTAGCCACTAGCTTATCGGTACAAAAAGATGCTTGTACAAAGTGTTATAAATGAAGGTAGTTTCAGCAAAATAACACAAGGAGGCAATAGCAGTACATAATGTGCAGCTAAAGATCCTCTACAACTGACCTGAACTGTTTCTCGATTGCCTCTGGTGCAGCTGCTACTAACAGTGTAGCTATTCGACTGTTAGCTTACTGGTAAACTACATAAAAGATTGTAAGTGTTATATTAAATTGATATGTGAAAGTAATTTCAGCTACATGACAGACCAGAGTTGGCGGTTGTCCATGCAATCACACAACAGCTCCTTTTAGATGTGGTGTGGGTGCATCCTCCACAACACTGCACAACATGAAGGGATGCCCAATAGTGTGGACAGCATGGCCATATCAGTGTAAACTAGAGCAGACAGGTGAAAAAGGGCGGAAGTGATAGTAAACAACAAAGAGAACTGTTTTTTCCCTCTCTGTGCTCTTTCACTACATTTTCTCA
>JAPQRN010000016.1:6449074-6471217 GCA_037367275.1 Coranthus polyacanthus
AAAAAGGGCGGAAGTGATAGTAAACAACAAAGAGAACTGTTTTTTCCCTCTCTGTGCTCTTTCACTACATTTTCTCACTACATGCTGGGTCACTGCTGGTGAACTCATGCTCCTAACTTTTCAGCATTTAATGTGGTTGTTGCCTTATGTCACAAGTCAGTGGCTGTGTTAAGCCTGCCAATGCTCACATCAGAAGTTTAGTAGTTGCTAAAGGATCTCAATTATCACATCGCATTCTCCTGACTGGTGCTATCAGAGTCTTCAAGGGTAGAATCACAATTTTTAAAGCCTGTCTTAAAATAATATATAGGTGCCCATAGTATGAAAAGTGAAGCAGGTTTTGTTTATTGTAGTCATTCGTTCTTTTCATACTGGTCATTTACCAACCAAATCGTAATGTGTTTTCAGTTTAGGTGATGGAGGACAAAATCTTCGCCCTTCGTTCTGGGAAAACAAATAGGTCATAAGTGGATACGAAGATTGTACAAGGCCTAGGCAGCCTCGTCTAGCTGTCTCCCTGTCTAGTAACTAAACAGTCTAGATGCTACACAGATGCACTTGATAGACTATACCAGGATATCAACACTTAGAGAAAAACTGTTTTCATGTCTGTGGTTACTAGTTTTAAATTCTAGCCATGAAGACGCATGAGACACTCTGTTATTGGTGATGTCCCTGACAGGATGAGACACAGTTAACTGAACAAGGGCTGTATCAACAACCAAATTAAATAATCTTATGAAAAGCAATACAAAAGCCACCCGAAAAAAAAAAAAAAAGAAGAAAAACATAAATGCCTGCTCAAACACTTCAAAGCTGTCAGATGGTGACATTACAGGCCATCTGATTCTGGCTTCCTTTCTGTTTTTCTTTTACTCCGGGTTAAGGAGAAAAACACCCACGCAGTGACACTGCAAACACCCACAGCCTTTCGTTTTTTCCTTCCACCCACACGCTCTCATATACACTGAGCAAGGGTGGGAGAAGGTTAAGTAGAATGAAAAGCAGGAGCACAAAGAGTTGCGGGGGGAAGGGACATGACCATTGGAGAACTGAACCTCTGCCGCCCACCGCTTCAACATTTTTATTAACATGAAGTCCTGCTGAAGGTCTCCTCTCATTGATTCAGCCTCATTCATGACTCAATCAATAGCTCTTGATCAAGGTGCAGCACAGACACGCCAAGCTGTAAATCAGATGTTTGCACGCTGAGCTGAACATCTCCCTCCATCCTGCCTGCTGCCTCCTCGAGTGTGTTGCTGTTGTTTTTTCTGACAATAAAGAGAAGAGAAAAGCAATAGAGTGAAACCACTTTTCAACTAGTTCTTTTTCTTTGGCTTCAGGCGCTGCATTACAGCAGGAAAATGGAGGGAAAGAATATTATTAGACTCAAAAAACTCCCAGAGATGGCGGCGGAAAGCGGACAAATGTTTCCCTCGTCAAACTGCAGGCCATCAGACAGGCAGCAGCTAAAGAAAACTGTTCTGTCTCCACCTCAACCCTGGGGTGAATGTAAATGTTGTGTAATGAGTTGTATAGAAGTTGTGCACACACAGGAGGTAGAAGGTTAACACTGCCTGAACAGCATATGTCTGTTTCACTTCTGTTCAGTTTACGTCTGGGAGAGGAAGTCTCTTGTTCAGTGGATCAATAAACAGGAAGTATGTTGTATGTCTTGTTTAGGTCGTAATATTCTAAAGGCGTTGCAAATTTTCAAGCCCCACTGTGGCTTTCCCGCATGTTTCACACTGTTTGGTGTTAGTTAAAGCAACAAATTTGAAAATGCACACGTGCTTTTTGAGAACCGCTTTCAGTCTACAATGGTGGAAAAGTTGCTCTGTTACTGGGAAATTCTGTTGCAATGGAACAATATATTGAGTTTCCGTTCTTGGTAATCGAAGGTCTTTGGTAGAGTCACGTCTGATTGAATCTGAACAGCGATTGGTAGTGACAGCTGTGAGTCATGTGTTTAAAATCCCTATTTGCCTGAAAACACCTATGATAAAGCAGTGTGCGTCACAGAGCAGATTTTCTACAGTCCAAGTTTGTTTTTGTTTTGCCTTATTTAATTCCTTTTTGTTTTTGTTGAATATTTTTTGGGGATTCTTGAACTTCAAGCCTGCGTTCCCTTGTGTGTGTACCTGTCAGTCTGTAACACTCTTTCAGAATGATCTAATTATTAGCATTCATCATTATTACATTATACAGTATATGTCAGTGTGTCAGCTGGTCATTTTAATGCAAAGCTCTGTCATAGGTTAAGTAACAGTAGTCATAGCTGCTTTTTGTGATGAACAGACTTTTTGCTGCTAAAAGTGCTAAGGCCAGCTCCCAGTCTGTTCTCAGTTGTGAATGATTTTACTGTGCTATTAATGGAAAGGCTTTCTGGTCTTGCACGCTCTTGTTCCCTTTTTGTTGTTCTTTCAAAGCCAAGAAAATATTGCAATGTGACATAACAAACTGTAAAATATTACAAACCACTGTTGCTCCATTGCTCAGGGAATCTGTGTTTTTTTTTCTATTTTCTGGAGATGGTAGAAAATTATTGACAGCACAGATAAACATTTTATAATATTGTATTAATAATAATATTATAGCTGAAATGCTACCCTGGTTTTCTTTATTCTTTTCTGTCTCACGCTTAGAAATATCACTGTGTGAATTAAGGTACCCACTTAACAACAACGTGTGCCACACTCACTCACCAAAAGAGCTGCAGAAAAGGTAAGTAGCCTCCAGGTAATATAACACGGTATCCAGACGAATGAGCCCCGTTGGAGAATGAGCAGGAGCAGCCATTTAACACTCAACAGACAGAGTGCCACTGAGGACTCCATTTACACTATGACCATTTTAGAAATCACCACATGGAAAAATCTCCTGACACTTTTGTTAGTTTCAGAACAACATATCACTTGTTTGAGCCAATTCATGAGATTGGCTGCAATATTGTAGAATTTTTAATAAAGAAAACAAAGGTGAATGTCAATTGTTTCCCATAAATGTACTTGTTTGTAGCAGCCTGCCACAATATCAACAGTGACTGCCACATTTTTTTTTTCCTTTACAAATTAAAATGGGTAAGTGCATTTTATTATAAAGTTGTGAGCAGCACTTTTATTCTCTTAGTCCAAAGGTCACAAGGAATTTAATATCATAGGATTAGTGGGCCACCCAGGTGTTTTAATGGCTGCCAAAGTAGAGTAGTGTAGAAGTGTATAACCGGCTTACACAAGTGTTTACCAAGTGTTTGACCGTCATAAGTGCTGTAGCCTCATAATGAGTCACGAGGTGAGAAATTGTTCACTTTTAACAGTAATAGCGAGACAAATTGCATCTCTTTTTGCAGAGATTTTAGTTTGAACAGCGAGTACTGCATCCATGCCTCATCTGTGCTAACGGTGCAAATTGTGGTATTTTCAGGATAAAAATGATCAAGGTGTTAAGAAATAACTTTATATTATGTCAAAGAGGTCAGTGTTTGCAGATATACTGTATCTACTGAAGTGATCATGCTAAGCAGTTAGTCCTGGCCTGTCCTTTACACCTCATGTGAAGATCATAAGATAGCAGTGTTATCTTGACCTGCTCTCAGAGTTTTGGGAGTTTAACAATGGACACCACAAGTTTGTAGAAAAATGATAGTTGCGGAATTAATTTTTTTGATTCAATCTTACAAACTGCATCTTTAACGCTAGTGAAACAAGGTTTGGGAAAGGGAACTTAACTTACTTCATTTTCTAATAGCCAGTGAGTTCTGTGAAAGCTTTGATCCAACTTTCAAATTTTAGGCTCCGTTGCTCCAGGGTAAGTCATACAAAGGCTTATAAAAATATCCAGAGAAGAGGATGTCCTGTTCCACATGTCCTTCCACTACCACTGTTCACAACTGCCTGTGTGTCATGTTTTTTGACTACAGATGCTATTTTCACAGGTATCTGAAAAAAAACAAGAATGTTAGTGTGGAACAGATGGGAAAGTGAGACCGATATTAAGGCATCACCTGTGTAATTACACTTTCTACCAATGGTCTTGTAGACTCTGTTACATTTGAACCAGTTAGAAAGTACTGCCTGTTCTCATGTCCTGCTGCTTATATAAATCCATTTGCACGAAGACAGGCTACAGCACTGACATGGTCAAATTCATAGCAGTAGAATGCTGATTCCTATTATTACACACTGTGTTTTCTTTCTTATTTTCCTCTTCCTGATGGGATCAGACAATGTTGAGTCCTATTACCACACAGTATGTTTTCTTTTCTTTCTTCTTCCTGATGGGAGCAGATACAGTTTTGTAATGACTACACACTGTGCAAAACATGCGGGAGCATGTGTATATTGTCAGCGTGCTTGATTTCTTGAGATTGAGACCGCCCTGCATTGTGACCTAGCAAAAGTCCTGGTCCAAGCACCTGCTGGTGTTATACCCAGAATACTCTACCAAGCTTGTCCATTTTCTGGGTTTGAGTTGCTGCTGTTTCCCGACAAGGCAAAAGAGTTCAATTTTGAACATGTTTGATATTTAGGAGTGAAAATCTGGATTATTACGCCGTTTTGTTCCCATTTAAGGTTTTTTTGGGGAGTTTTTCCTCACTTGAACCGAGGGACAAAGAACAGATGGTGTTGTATTTTGTACAGATTGTAAAACCCTTTCAGGAGAATCTCTGATTTGCGATATTGGGCTATATAAATGAAACTGAACTGAATTACTTGCTGAACAGAACGGAAACAGCCAATGAGTGAGGTGGCGTTGTGAAGCAGCGGTAAACATTCTACCTTGAAGCTAACGTTAGCTGGCATACTGCCTTTGACAGATACTGGACTCTTGGACTAAATGGACTGTAAAAATCTCACCTCCATTTCATCGCATCTCCTTGAGTCTTTCAGGCTCGTTCAGACTCGTTCACGACTCTGCTTTTTTTTTTCACTCTAAAGCATCACCGCAGCAATCTTGTTGTATATGCATGTTTGAAATTAGAGGGAACATTATCTGTGAAGAGTCTCCTTGTGTGTTTGACGCAACCTGATTTCAAAATCAGTCACGGTTTTAAAACGTGTGTTGCGTGAGCCAGCCTTAAAGTGTTATGATGGATGAGAGCTGAGGGAGAAGCATGCAATCAAGCAGGCACCTGCTGAAGGAGTCCAAGGACACTTGACGTCTGACACCTGTAGACACCTGGCACCAGTGACAGGGAGAACCCAAGGACCTGAATGTTTTACGGTTCCTTGGAAAATGTTGGTAAAGCTTCAAAACAGATAATAATGATGTCCAGAACAACCAAGGACAAGCCAACAGATGACTCATGCTCAAAAAACAAGCTTGAGACAAATTTATCAGGTGCATCAAACAGGTCATATCAGGGGAAGAGGTGAAGAATGATATAAAAATTGATGTTTCACAGAGATAGATCTGTCGTCATTTGGCCCTGGTGAAAATTTTTCTTCCACACTCAAGTTTTAATGCAGGACCTAAAAGATAGTTATCCTGACTGCCTCTTCTCAAACCCTGACAGGCAGCACACTAACTGCTGTCTGTGACAACATCTCCATGCTCATTCCACATATATTTTCATAACTCATCTCATTTCAACTTAGTGTAACTCCCCTGTGGTTCGCTGAGCAGCCAATCAATATGTGGGTAGCTGCACTCTGCAGTTGGAGTATAGAAAGATGACATCTAAAAATAAAAGCTGGTAGAACAGCACGGAGAGCCGAGCATAAATCAAATGGCTTTTTCCTTTCAGATGTGTGAAGACGAGGCGCTGGGAATGGATGTGTTACCATCGGGCGGTGGACAGCACATCCTCGCAACAAAAAGCGGTGTTTGCAGAAGGGTCAGCGGTGCTGCGGCAGAGCCCCAGGGCCTGTCAGGATGCTTCCATCACATGGGAGAGAGAGATGGAGGGAAGGAGGCAGAGCTTAGCAGTGCGCAGTCTGCAGGCTGCCTCGTCAACACCACAGTTTAAACCTGCATCAGCCCTGCTCGCCATCAACTGGCAAATGTTGTCAGAGAGCATTACAGCAACCTGAGGCAGCTGCTGGATAACGTCAGTCAGAAGCGCAGTTTTGGATTACAAGGCCATGTTTTTAAATTTTTAAGCAACCTCAAACGCTTCAGAGTTTTGTGCTTCCTTTTAAGTGGAAGTTTTAATATGTCTTCATGTGAAAACTTTTTCCTCATGTTGCTATATTCATGGGCAGTAGCTACATTTATTGAACACCACCAAGGCTGCATTTAACATACTTTACTTTTAAATAAGTAAAACAGACACACATTTTCTGAGAATAGCGAACGTCCGTTTTCCAGCCTGATTTGATGTTCAAAGCTCCCACTTGGCACTGCAAAAGTTTTAACACCCTCATTCTACTAAGCAAATTAGACGTTTCTTAAAATGCAAAATAAAGGGGGAGCAAATTAAAAAAAAGCTTGATTTCAGCAGACGTGATAAAGCCGTTGAAAGTTTCTCAACCACAGAATTACTCAATGTTTTACGAAACAAACGCGGAGCAAAACCATGGTTTATCAGCACTTTTATTTTGGTAGTTCCATCCCTTGGTCCTACATTGTCTGATAACATTGTAATCACCAACAGCTCGTTAAAAATACAGGTAATGACTAGAAAAAAACAAATAGATTGTAAACTAACTGTTTATCCACGTTATCTAAAACACCTGATCAGACATGACACATACAAATGATTTCCAAGTCAAAAAAACATTTCTCAATATTTTAACAAGGATGCACCCTGTATTAACTGATGTTTATGGAAAAAGGACCAGTTCATCCACAGTCCTTTCCTTAAAACTAATATGAGGCTCCAGTAGAGTCTTTCACTTGTCTACCTGAGACTGGCTGAGGCTTCGTAATAACTAAGCTGTGGATTTTGTTGGCCATAACTTTGTGCATTATGAAGGGGTCTATTTAGGGCCAGTAATAGGATCGATTACAGCAATGACTGTTGTTTTAGAGATCCACTGGGTAAGACTTAGGGGGATTCAGGAGGATCTAATTGCAGAAATTGAGCACAATTATGTTTTATTAGTGTATAATTTCACAAAAAATTAATCATGTTTTAGTCGCCTCAGAATGAGACATTTATATCCACAGAGGGAGCAGGGCGCCTCCATGTAGTCCGCCATCTTGTGCCTCCATGTTTGTACAGTAGAAGAAGACAAATTCTGAAGATTTTTGACAGACTGGGCCGTGCTCGGTTTGTTCCTCCGCGTTGATGGGGCTGTCTTTCTTCAGGTGTCAGTGAGACATGGAATGCACACTGAGAAACTGAGAAACTTTTAAGATGCAAAAGCACAGACGTTCAGAGGTGGACAAATCAATCCTTGTGAAGTATAGTATATAGCAGAAATGTGTTATTCATGTTCTTAATCCCAGATGGCATTGCAATAAAAGGTGAACCCCATTTGTTGTTGTGAGTTGTTTCCCTTTTTTTTTGTGCTTTTTTCCCCTGCATTGCTTGACCAGCATCAAACTAATACGAGGTTTGTGAGTTTGCATGCAGCCAGAGTCGGTTTTAAGGTTGACAAAGTACAGACAGTTACAGAAAACACTGAGTTTTAAGAAACAAAAGAGTGCATCAGCATGTCATCATTCCAACAGTCCAAAGTCTCTTTCGGCCTCAGCTTCAGAAGGGCCCCTGCATCAGTCTCAAAATGAAAATGTTTTCCTTGTAGTTCAGAGTATGATGCAATAGTGTTGCATATCTCCTGCTGCTTACTTTGCATCCTGAGCTCCCTTCAGTTTGTGATTTAGGATCCTCTCTGGTTTCATGATCCTGAGTCTCTCCTGAGCCACTGAGGTATAAGCACATCTTTCCTTTTACAACTCAAAGAGCACTCCCTCTCTTATTCCTATAATACCCTTCAAACTGAGGCATCATAAATATGGAACACTTCTTCTCTCACCAGGCAAAAGGTCTTCTTTGACATGTCTTTAAATTACCCCACAAAAACCTCCAGTGTCAGGCAGAATTTTACTCCTGACCTTTTCCTGCTACAACGTGGGATAAGACTATTAAAGGTATTTACTGTATCTTGTAAAGAGGGAGCTGAGGAGAGAGATGTATGAGAACTCTCCTGGAACATTTTTCAACATTGAAGTAATCCTTTTCAAATACACAGGATAGACAGCAGTGGCATTAGACGCAGTTACATTTTTAGATACAGAGTGTTGGTCTTTGCACTTGTTCGCAGAACTTCTGGAGTGTTCGTACTATTGCCTGGTCCTGGTCCTTGCATTTTGACAACTTTTACTTTAATTCTTTATTTGGAAACACATTAGCTGCGAGTAGGGTAGCAGCTACTCCTCCTGGGGTCCATACAAAGCAGAACATAACATATATCTCCCCTGCTAAAACATATATCTCACCTGCACTTGTAGAACCAAGAACACCTTGTCTCTGAAAAGATTTGTTACTGGCCAAAGTCTTCTGACAGATTTTCTAAAAACCTGAGAACAGAACCAAGAGGCGATGCAGGAGTCTACTTTCCTCTGAGACCACTTGAATTACGATATGCTGAAAAGTTATCATGAAATTTCTTGCCCAATGACTCCAAAAAATGACTACCTACAACACCTGTAACTGTTGGGACCCCTAATGCTCCCTGCTCTCCCAAAAGTGTATTTTTAGCTCATCATGTTTGGATCCAAAATATTTCCAGTGTCACACATCCATAGGTAAGCTACTGCTTGCCCTTCAGTGCATGAACTCTGTAAGTCACTGGGCTTCAGGAGTCACATTGTTGCGGTGAATATGGTGAACTGGTTATAAATGGTCTCAGGGTAGCAGCCGTTTTAAAGAAAAGTGTTTAATATTTCCAAGACTCTCTCTCCACTCTAAGGCCTTTTCACACTGGGGGCGTTTTTTTTTTTTTTGTGCCATTAATTTGCATATATTTTTTTTTCAAACAGCTGTTTATGTCATGAGTACTTTCACACAGGATGCAAATATTTTGCAGCGAGAAATTATTTTTTTCGGAACGAGGACTTTTTTTTTTACCTTTTGTCCTGCGAATAAAAAACATCAACCGATCACGTCGCAGGAAACGGACATCACGTACGATGTCCCTTCACAACAACAATGATGGAGCCGGAGCTGCTGATTTCTAGCCACAGTGTTTTGTATGAAACACACAAATGATAAAGATAATTAAGTGAAGGACAACATGTGGAGCAGCATTGCCAAACAACTAGACTATCAGCATAGTGAGGAGTTTCTGTAACGTGAACGTCAAACACAGTTTGCACCGTGTGTGTCTTTTTACCTGGACAGTGGACATAGACCCCGGGGTGCAGAGGATGTTGGATCAGACAGATGGAGACACACAGGCTGCAGATGAGGCTCCAGGTGATGTTGAATCCATTAATATTTCTGTCGAACAGCCTGGTTCGCAATTTCGCATCGCCGCCGGTGTGAATAGTTTTGATGCAAAATACTTGTGGGCGACTATTTTACACTTTCACATTGTTCATTTGTCACGCATACCCTGACTGCCTTAAGTCTGAGCATTCTGTGTAAAATCTGAAAAAAAAACCATAAAACTTAAACTGTGATTTCGTGAATACGGTTCTAGATATTGAGATTCCAGTTGAGCCCAGTAAAGTCTGAAATCTTGTGACCCATTTAAAGTTTCAACCATGTTTCGACATTAAAGCGCGATGAAGTAATGTGACTCTAAAGAACGTGTGAGTTCAATCATTTTCATTATGTCTTCCGATTGGAAATGGATGCCAATACTTTCTTTACTCTTTACTTTGTTGCGGTTGGTGCTTTTCTTTTCAGTAAAGTGAAGGCATTCTTAATTAAAAAGTCACTTTACTCTAGTTTCTTATTTTTTACACATAACAACTGAAACTTGAATTTCTGTCTCATTAGCAATGTATAGCATATGTAAACATGGCTCAGTGCTCGTCTCTCCAGTCTGTCCTTTACCCCTGTCTGAGTTGTTGTGGAGCTGAAACCTAGTATCATGTGTATTGTATACATGCTGGTGCTTTCAGATATAGTGTGAGATTATGGTTTGCGATTCTGGGACACACCATAACAATTAGAAACTAATTGAATTCATTCTGGGCGGTTACTATGTCGGGAAAACACTATTAGGAAAGAACAAAGGCCAATAGTGAGACATTTCAATATCAAATAGTTTCTAAGTGTGGGGACTAAGAGTGAGCTGCCAGGGAATTAGAGCAGAAGACAGCGAGAGGGGACCCAGAAAACAGCAGTGAGGAGGCAGCAGTTTGTCAACTCTCCACAAGCATGCCTTTAATTGCTGAGTAGCAGCGTTTGTGCCAAGCTCTCCGGAGGCCAGCACTGAGTTTTAAGATGTTAATGTGAGGTGATTGAGTGGTTCAACAAGCATAACTCTGCCTGGGGGTGTCTTCCTCCTCCCACCCATCCCCTCTTCCAGCCTCGGCGGGGTAATTTGGAGTGGAGAGAAGAGAGGCTATGCTGCTCATTACTGCTGCCTTGCCCGTTGGCCCCTGTGGACACAGTGGCCATAGCTCAGCAGTCCTTCTCTTGCCAAAAAAACAGGGAGAGAATAAGGATGAGAGATATTGGCTGTCTATCACTGAGGGCTAATGTGACCTCCTAGAGGAAAACTGCACAACGCCGGACAATGTGTCACTGAAGAATTTGCTTCTCTCTCACGTAAAAGGATTTTGTGTTTGTGCTAAGTTTGTTTCTCTTTCTCTAAGTTTGTTCAACAGATACGCAAGGACGAACAAATGACCAGGGAATAGAAGCTGCAATGGCAGTATGAAACGAGAGATACTCTCATTTTCAACATTTTGTGAAACACAAATCTATAGATTCACATAGGAAGCAAAACATGAAATACAGTTTCTGCTGTGTAGCTGCAGCAGCATCGCTATTAAACTTCATATACTGATGAGGGGAAAAAAAGAGATGGGAGGAAGAACTGAACGTGCTTAAAGCTGCAATGCTTGATAGGGTTTTTTGGTATTAATGGCCAGAAAATCCATACTATTGTAATTCAAGTGGGCTGAGAGGAAACAGGAATTCTATCCACTTCTGTGGATATTGTTTGATTAAGTTGTAATTAATTTTTTTTTAGATTTTCAACTGAAATGACATTTTCTCCTAAATCACTCAAATATTCACTTTGTGAAAAGAGCTTTGTAGATACATTCCATATACTACTATAAACATTAAAGTCCATTTTAAACCATTGATGTGCGGCGTGCACTACTCACTCAAAATTATGGATCCTGAAAACATATCCAATTGGACATGTATGAAAGGGATCATACTTCTAATTACATATCCAAATTAAAGACGAAATATGTAACATTTACCTGAAAAATATAAATAAATAAACTCCTACAATAATAATCCTTCTCAATCGTCACCTGTGTGTGTGGTGGTGCATTTACCTGCAGAGACCCAGCCCTCTGCCTGTATTTTCTATTTTCCTTTTGTTTTGTTGTGTTTGCCACACTTCTGGGGTCGACCTCAGCGAGTTTGTACCTCCAGCCAATCACTAACAGCATCGCGCAGCATGTACGGGCCAAGCAATAGAAAAACTGAGCGACTCTGGTTCATTCTGCACTACTCATAGTGTGGTGCAGTTCTGTCTGAGAGACTAAACACTGGGCAAAGCACACACATACACCTTTTAGTCTGTCTGACTAAGAATGGTATTTAAAACTTAGAGCAGCAGTGTTTAATTGGGCATGACAACACACTGTTATCCTTTAAGACACTCCTTACCAGACCTGTGTGCAGCATTTTCTTTTTTAGCTCTCCCTCCTCCCTCCCTCTTGCTACTGTCCTATCAGTCTGTCCTTAACTTTCTCAGGCTCTTAAGTATCTGTATACAACTGTGCAAACAGCAGTGCTGCAGCCCACTAATAACAGTGAGGGGGCATACTCCCCGCAGTAGCCAAAGGGGCATAAAGCTAATACAGCGAGCCGGTGAACGCTACGCGGAGAATGATGCCTGGAAGTGTCTGTGCTCTGTAGCTGGTGCCAAATGTTTCCAGGGACAGGCTGGGTAGTTAAAGGAAAATTACAACCCCGGGTGCCTGAGGGGGTCCACCCCTGTGTTGTTTTGTCAAGTACAACACTTGCAATATTGGTCTTTTTTTATTTGTCTCTCAAGAGCTGAGAATCCCAGTAGTGCTGTACTGTCTGTTGTGCTGTTTGCATCATCATCAGAAACTGGAGAGTGGTAAAAGAGAGGCTCAAAGTGATTAACTGTGCTATTGATTTTACACAGCTCCTCAGCCATATATTGAGATCTATCTCTGTAACACCATCAAGTCCCCACTGAAAGCTCAACCACCTTTGCTTTTTTTTTGTAGTATTTTTAAGTTATCTCATTAAACGTCTGCCTGCGTATAAGGCTACAGGGTTAATGAATCTCTGGTGCCAAGTACAGTCCTGGTAGCCAAACAGCTAAATCTACCAGAGACACTATTGCTGTGTTTGAAGTCTGCTTCACAAGCATCAATCAGACACTCACAAGTTCTGCCCAAATCAGCTGATCATCTAACATCTAGAATCAGATGCTCTTGAGGTCCTCGGATCAGGCTATTTAGAGAGAGAGCATAATGGACTGGAGAATCTTGAGCAGCTTCTGGAAGAGGTTAAAACACTGCTCCTCACTTGTCCACATATACGCATTTGATATTTAGTCACTATGTCGGGATTTATTTGCGAAATCTGTCAGAATTTGTTCATCAATACATTTAATTTTCCACATAAAAATTGGTGTTTGGACATGCACCTATTAATACGATGTTATTTATCTTGGTTTAAAAAGTCATAAATGTTTATATACATCTAACTTCTGATATACACAGTGACTGCCTTGTGCCATGTCTTTTTTTAGTGAGTAAATGGCACATTTTTTATCACATATTGGAATCAGAAGGCGCTGATTGGAGTTCTGCAGATGAACATGACGGAAAGATTGTTATTTTATGTAAATGTCATAGCATATGTGTCGTGTTTCAAGTCTCTGTGAACTTTTTCTGCATCAAACCAACACTGAAATCTTTCACTGACTTTATATATAAAGTGCCGACGGTGCCAAAAGAAACCCATAACAAGTTAAATAATAATGCGATAATCATATCCAGCAGATAGCGGAGAACTAGATCAGATATTAAGCGCCATACGTTGTTCGTATTTTAACTTGCCAGATAATATTCTCTTATGATGAAACATAATCCTCCTGACACTATGTTTACACCACAAATCTAAGTCAGTCCAAAACGTTCAAAGTGTATTTTTTTTTCGAGAATTCTTTCAGTTCTTTCAGTCAGTGACAAAGACCCCGCAAAGGAAAAGACCGTGTACATGGATGGATGTGAAGCTCTATACTGACATATTGATTGTTCATTTGAGTGTCCTGCACCATATGGGTTAACTAGACACTTTAACCTGGTCGATCCCACGACAAATGTTACACTAATTTCAGAGGTTATTTCAGAACGGTCGGTTTACGTGAAGAAGTGGCCTGTTATATTGGATATAGTGTCTTTCCCAGAGAAGACACTTATAAAAAATAAAGACAAACAGGGAATGTCTTTTTATCTGCCCACTTCCTTTGTATTCTCTGTAAATTCTGTACAGTCTTTCATTTGAGTTTGAGCCTTGAATTCTTGAAAACGTCCTCCCTCCATTGCTCCCAATAGATCTTCAATAATATTTTTTTTTTGACTGTCTTTATATTCCTAAAAATAACCTTCAAATTGGAAATATTTTGGCAACCTCTCTTGAGGATAATGATTGGAATTTAAAACAATCATCGTGCCACGGATGGTCAAAAGAACCAGAAATAGCCGTTAAATGTGCCCTACTTTGTTCCTGAACTAACTTGAACTTTGAAAGTGAAACTTTTAAAATACTCTGATCACAGTCACATCTGAATGTTTCCGACAGTGAGGCAGGGGAACAAGTACTTGGATGTATGCTTCTGCGTGTTCTGTCAGGGGACACAGGACAGGCAGCCATTTTGGCAAAGGCTGTGATAATGCTAATGAATTTGGCCCAGTTCCCCTGGTCAGCTTCCAGGAGAGCAGCGGTATACCTGACTAGGCCTCAGGCTAAAATCTACATTGGTGACAAAGTATCCCCAACTGTCAGACCTGCTGCTCTCTACCTCATTTATCTTGGATATATTTTATGTATCAGTATTTAAGACTATAATGTATGAAGATAGCAGTCAGTTAAGAATAACAACTCTGACCTACTTTATAATAAGGGCTGTCTGGGCTGAATCCAATACCGAAAAGACCAGATTTCTTTTCGCAGCACTGCCTTGAGAAGTTAATTTACAGCTATATTTCATTGTCACATATTTATGCAGACATAACTTAAATTGCTTTAAATTAATGGCAAAAATGGTACCCAACAGAAATGAGCGCAGTCACTTTTTACTCTGGAGGCACCAGGCAGAACTTGTCTCTCGACTTTTGAGCTGTTTTGTTAAAATGATGACACGAGGAATGATTCACAAGGAAGAAACATGTCAAGTCAGCAGTGCAACGATGAGGCTCAGCGACGTGTTTTTAACCATTTTCAGGACACAGATGAATGAGCTAAATCAGGTTACGGATACACTATCAACACCCTTTGTAATACAAATGCACTGATGGTGTTAGTTTTTCTTGCGGAAAGTCAATTTTCTTCTGATGTGTGTGCCTGACAAATGTTATTTTAATGTGAGAATGTTCAGAAGACATGTGGCTTGTGAAAAAATGTGTCCAATATTTACTTGGGTTACTATACGGGTTGTAAAACTCTGCCCTAATCTGTTGGGACGGGATCCGCTGTTAGTCTCTTAAAGGGGCGGGGCAGTGGTGAAGCCCATGTGACACTGAAACAGGAAATGATTCTTCAGACTCTTTTTATATTCATTGTCTATGATTACATTAACAGATGGACACTGCTCAGAGTTAATTACTGCCACCACCACAGCTCCTCATCTAAATTGTAACAACAAGCTACTCTGTGAGCTCCTGTTTGATATTTAGACCTCAAGTGTGCAATCTAACTGTATTTACCTTTGGCTTTGGTCCAAAGTGCCCTGTGCTGTGGATTTCTCTGGACTCTGTGGAGTTGACTGTTGCTATACAAACTGCTTAACATCAGAGACAACATCTCACATCTCCTCCGAGCTCTGCTGATCAAACAGCAGAGTATTAATAAGAGACTTTTGACAAAGAGTGATACAAGAAGTCATTCTTGGCAACTGCCTTCATACTGCAAATCAACGGTCAATTGTGATTTATGTGTTATATTTGTGTTTTTTTTTGTTGTTGATGCATTTATTACACCAACACCACAATTCCCCCTTGGGATCAGATCAATGAATCAATCAATTATAATTTAACTGCAGTGTTTTTAAGTTTGTAAAATTGCCTGTCACATAAAAGGCATACCCTTGTGTGATTTGATTTACAAATAATCAGTAATTAATCCTGATTTCGCACACATAATTTTGTAAAAATTGAACAGCTCACAGTTCAGCTACAGTATTATACATTACATTATTTTTACCCTCTTTCTGCTCTTGTTTTTGCTCAGGGCTATTTTACCAGAGATTATTCGTACAAATACTTTTTGACATTGAAACATGCACAGCAATGTCACCTCACAGCAAGAAGGTTCCGAGTTTGATTCCCAGTTGGACCAGGGCCTTTCTGTGTGGAATTTCCCCAGCTAGGTTAGGTTAATTCTCCTGTCAGTGCTCCAGACCAAGGTACTGGTTTAGATCTGGAGTTGGTCCCCAGGCGCCTTCAGTGGCAGCTCACTGCTCCTTGTGTGTGCACTACGACGCAGAGGTTGATTTACAATAAAAGTGAACTTTACTTTACACGCTGAGGGGACCTGATCAGCATTACGGATACTGTTCAATGTGGCAGGGTTTGCATCAGAAACTCTTTGTCTGTCACGGTGTATGATTCACCTGGACCAAAAACTACTTGCCGCGCTCGTGGCTGTTCACATTGTTAAAGGTGTAGAAATTTAGCGTTCAGCGGCTGTCACCTCTCTAACCTTTTTTTATAACAACCTTACATCTCCTTCAAATGTGGTAGGACTTGCTACAAGGTGAATTGCATTGCAGTGGATTACCTTAGACACATCTTCCTCTTTTCATCTTCCAATTACAAAACATATGCCCTAAAGAGGACGGATACATTGAATGGTGTTGAAGGACATTGATACTTGACAATGGTATATGCTATTGTTGTCTTATTCAAAGTATGGATGGAACTTGGACCTTTTCGAGTGGCTTAAGGAGAGGCTCCTTTTTAATGGTTTTCATTAATGGTGCACGTCATCCTTGTGTGTTATTCAAAGAGACTTGGGTGGATCTGAAAAAAGAAAAACACACATACATTAAGAAAACAAGATGCAAAAGTAAGCGTGAATAGACATGTGGCAGCTATTCTTATATATGAGAGGAAACACGACTCCTGCACCTTCCCTAGGCTCTGTTTTTAAGCTTTAAAAATCTTTTCTGTGACGTAAGATTTTGGCCAATTGGAGTAGGGGATACATATATATATATATATATATGTATATATATATATACATATATATATAAAAATGGGTGATTGACAGCTGCAATAATCAATAGCTGTCAAGTCTCTACACATGTCTAAAGTTTGCAGACTCTGTGATTCGTCACAGAACCAATAAAGCGACTCCCCTAGCCGTGCTATTTTAGCTTCACTTTTCTACAGCGGCATGAAATGGTGTTGGTGTCGTCAACATTAATTCAGTCTATGCTTAAGACACAGGAGAGAGCTGCTGGACAAGGGTGTATATTTTGAAATTCTGGCATTTCCCCCCTGATTTCTGCCTCCTGCAGCGATCTTGCTGTAGTTTTACTTGTAATTGTGTAATTAAGCAAAAATAATTGACTTGTAATTTCATTTATTTTTGGATTGCGGCATTCTTCTACTACTCTTCTTCTTCTACTCAGATTTAGTGCAGTTGAATACAAGTCATGAAGGGCAGTCGAGTCACGTGTTTACTACCCGACGCTCCTTCACCTCCACTCTCTTTAAATGCACAGCAAGAGAATCAGCTTTTCCATGACGTTTAACGCCACTGTGCCAATCTCATCTCACCACATGGAGAGGAGAGACCGACCAGCTTCTTAAAGTACAATGTGGAAAAGGATTTTGAGCTTTGAGCCGCCTCAGATTATATTCCTATACTGTAGCTACTCTACTATGTTCACTGACTGGTTGCTTATATTGTGTGTGTCAGCTGTTTGTTACTGTGGAGATAGTGTGCAAGGGGTGTATCGCAGCTTTCCACATAAAAAGCTGCCATGAGCTGCCTTCTGCTTCTGGGAACGAGGAGAACGACCAGAAACCAAAACACTAAACTAAGGCTACATGCGCACTAATATGTTTTCATTGTAAAATTGTATTTTAAAACAAACAAACATGATCTCCTGATGTCAGTGTAGATGCAGAATCTCCTGTAGTTCAGTATCAATGTTGAACAGCTGGGGGCAGCGAATGCGAGTGTCTGCGTCATCATTATCATCTCAGTATCATGTCAGCGGAGTCACTGCTTCATTATAAAAAAGCTTTTAAAGACACGCCTTTCCAGACTAGCCTTTTCATAATTATTTTATCGTGTCTAATTACATTTTGTAATATTGTTTCTTTTATTCTGCGTCTTTCTCTTTGCTGTTTTACTGCATCTGTTTTATCCTTGTTTTTACGGCATTTTTATTTTGTTTTGTCAGATTTGCTGTTCTTATATTGTGTGGTATTTTATTTTATAAAGCACATTTTAGCTGTGGTTAGAAATAGAGATTATTATTTTATAATATCTATCTATATCTAGACAAATAATATCTTTATTATTATCTTCGTCTTGTCTGTCCACATTACAACGCAACCCTGCAGTTTACAGAGTAAATCGGGGTCAGAAGTTTTTACAAATGTCTCTGTTTTAGTGACCCTAAAATGCAGGAGTAGTGTGGATGGCAGATGTGAACGTAGAACAAGTTATGCGATTAAAAATGAAAATGCATTCGCGTGGACGCAGCCAAACAAAATGCTTTAAAGCTACGTAGAGTTGAGGAAATCTGGAAGAATGGCACGTAGTGTTTTTGAGGATTCATCACCACAATCCCCACCTTAATCGCTACAACTTTAATGTAATTACTTACAAGGAAGCTTGAAAATGTTTTTAAAATGCTACTACGTTCAAAGAACAGATCATTGTATAAGTGTCTCAATGCTTTGTTTAAATGGTTCAAAGGCTTTAACAATTAAAGGCCAATTCTTAACAAAGCCACAAAAGCATAATATCAGCCTTTTATAGGTCCTTAATAAAACATCAAACTTGTGATTAACTCTGCTGTCGGCTCTGCTGTTTTCTTGACATCACAGGCAGTTTCTTTGAACATGATTTAGATGCTGTGCAGCAGCTCCTCACACATTCCCATTTGAAACACTCAAATTACTTATTTGTCATTGTGATGCATTCTAATTAAATGTGATTAGTCATGCCGTTGCAGATTTCCGACTCTTGTTGAGGTATCTAACAGCCAGTCTGCAAGGAACATGTCATCTTTGCTGTAATAAACCGTCACATCTTTTTAAAATATCCCAAACCCATTTTCTGCACCAGTGAAACTGATGGAAAGACATTTGACAGTGAATTTTCTCAAGCAGCCAGAGCCTGTGTATTTATTGTTGCTGAAATGTCAGAAGCGTTTGCTTGCTTTTGAATCACATACAATTTTTTCATCATGTGGTCAACCTCCATGAGAGCATGTCATTTTTCTTTGTCTGGATGTGATTTTTTTCTTTTTTCTTTTTCCTTCTTGAGGTGCATTGTGACTTTTATTACGCAGTGTGACACCACAGTACAGCCAGCGGGACAGAAGCAGCAGCTTTTACTGTTTAATAGATGATCCTCTGCCCGCTGACCTGCAGTGAATGGCTGACAAAAAGAATTGGAATTTTGATTTAAAGCTTCTCTATTGAAGATCTGAGCGTGCTTGTGTGCTTACATGAAGTTCGTGTTGGAGAGGAGCAGAAGATAGGCATTGAAGAACCCGAGAACGAGCGAGTCCTCAACACAGGAATAAGTATGTTGTGGCGACCGAGACCGCAGTTAGCTAATGTCAACAAATGACCAGGTCCCAGCACAAAACAGACTTCGACATAAGTGAAAACCTCACCTTTAACCTTTTAACATCCACTCTTTTCACAGAACTCTAAGCTAATTCTGAAATAGCGTTGGGTTTACCCCAGTTCAGACCAAACACTGTCAATGAGCAATGAATAACCCTTTTAGAACATTGCAGGTAAAGATCACATGAACTGAACCGTCTCAGCTTGACTCGACCTCAGCAACTTGCACTATATTGTGTATTTTCCTCAGTATTTATGGACTGTAGATCACCGCTTACCAGTTTCTCCATTAAATCCTGTCTTAATAATCTATACTCGACAGTAGACACCAACTTCTTGTGATACTAGATGGGAGAATTTTTTTTTTTTTATGATTTATATTTTATTTCAACCACAAATAATAACACGACACATACTGGGATTTCAACACATAACAATCAGCATGTAACAACAAGTTGAAACGGGGCATTAATCCAGAGTAATGCATCATGTTAGTCCAGATCCCAAACAACATGAAAACAAAATACAAACACAAACCACAAAAAACAAAAAAAGCAATGCACTATATATATAAATATATATATTTTTAAAAAACTCAAAACGACAGCATGCCATGGTAACATGGTGTTCTACTCTACTCACACTTTATCAATTTACCTTCGATTCTCTTACGAGTTGGAAACATCGTCCTCGGTAGATGGGAGAATTTGAAGAATTTGATTTAACGCTTTCACTGTTTCATCAATACTAGAAATGCAGCTGTTGTAAGCGACTGGTGCAGAACATTCAGAACGGTGCAGACCAGAGCTTTGCAAGTAGCTGCAAGCTGCAGCTCATCTCGTTGCGAATCTTTGGTCTGAACGGGGCTTTACGCTTTTAAGTGTCAAGCAAACATGCATGTATTGTACTTGGTTTGAAAGGGAACATCTTCTAGTTTCTGTGTTTGGCTGAACCATTACTTTAAACTTGTCTCTAAAGTCACCATAAAGTGGGTCGTCGGTTTCCTGGTAGATGTTAAGCACAACTCCTTAACATAATTCGATTGGTGTCATTTTTTAAGCACAGATGAGCTCACAATGGTTGAGCCATCGTGTATGGCAGAGAATTCTGGGGAACTGTAGTTACAAATCAGTGTTTTTAGAAGCAGCTCATCACAGGAACATGAATGAAAGAAATCAAGGTTGTTACCAGGAGGGACTGAAAGGTCAAAGGGTCACGGGCGTCACTGGCAACCTGCTGACCGCACACAGACACAGAGAAGCACATTTGGTACAGCAGTGTGATTGCCTCTCAGTTATTGTTAGCAGCACAGTAATGAGGTGACAACTGAGGTACAGCTGCTGACGGGCTGACACATTCATTATAACCAAGCTGGAATTGTTTTGATGAGACTGTAATGAGAGCTAATAAGCAACAATTCTGAACTCTCACACATGCTTTAACTCTCATAAAGTGACATTTATGTAGCTATCCTGAAAAGTGGATAGCAGTGAGAATTAGACGCTTTACAATTTATTCTTGACCTTGGAACTTTTACAAAATGTTCTTTATACAGGGTTTATTTCCTTACACATACAGTATACATTTATCCAATGCTTTTAGCCGCATCAGTGACCTTCCTTGAGGGATGATGCTGTTCAGTTGTCATGGAGAGGGTTTAGTTGTTGTTATGGGAGACAGGTATGTTGTCACATGAACACGGGTTTGTATATAGAGGCAGCTAGTAGTCAGTAGACTTTAAGGCAGGGAGACCAGGTCACAACAAACATAATGTGGGACAGAGATGTTTGACCGATGATTTTGATTAAATCACCAAAACAACAAAATGAACAAGAAATCAACTAAATAATCAACTAAATAAACACAAATCAACAAAATGGCAACAAAATGAACAATCAATATTCAATTTACTGTAAAATAATTTGGAAACAAGCAGAAATTCACATTGTCTTTGCAAACCTGACTTTAATCTGCTTGGAATTGTGTATTCTATTGAAGATCTACACGTGGGATATTGTCTTAAGATGCGGGACGTGTGGACAAGGTCTCACACAGAGTGGGGCACCTGGTCACCCTAGTTTAGGCATGGCTGAAACCTATGAAAAATAATAATATGTAGTTTTTGTCAAACCACAAGTATATTTTTGTGTAATTTAGAAATAATGATCTGCAGAGTTTGTTTAAACACACTGTTCAGTTCAGTCCTTACTGATCCCATATGGACAACTGGGAAACAAGGAAACATGCAAGAAACAGAGACACACAACACATGCAGTAAAATAATAAATATACACCACGGACAAATATATAGTTATACAATACAAAGATGACCTATAGGCTCAATTGGCAAAAGCCAATGTTATTCACAGAGTAAACAGAGAAAGAATAAAACACCAAGATCAAATCCAGACATGTTTGTATTCTGAACAAAGAATGAGCTAAAGAAGTGAATTTCTTCTCCCATTGTGTGTTTTTAAGAGTCGGCAGTGCCTTGTGAAGAACAAGGCGGCTTTCACATGTGCTGTGTTCAAGGCCTCAGCAGGATTCCTGTAAACTGGACAATCAGAGCGCAGTGGTCTTTTCAGGTGAGCTATGGAAGGTAAAAAGGACCAAACTGACGGGCTGCGTATTGTAAATTAAATATCAGCCAATGTGTCGGTGTCAGATATTTAAACCATCAAATATTGTAATGGTTATTGAATTGGTCAGGCCACGTTCACTACAATACTTGAATATGCGTTTGTTTTTCTGCCGGTTATTACGGAGAGAGATAAACTGATTTACCTGGTCTTAAATGTACGTGTCACTTTTAAGTCTCAACACCAAACCTCACTCCATCCCTTTTCATCTCAAGTTTCTTACTGGTTTTCCAACTCCCTTGTTGAAGTCAGAATTTTTCAGGGGGAAGAAACAATGATTTCCTCTGTGTTTGACCATATGCTTTCACATACACACACACACACACACACACACACACAC
>JAPQRN010000016.1:6486581-6506747 GCA_037367275.1 Coranthus polyacanthus
ACCATATATAAAGTCGTCATTTCCTTCCTCCTCCTGCCACAGTCGCAGGAGTTGCCATGTTGCTTGCATGACATACAGTTTCTCAAAGTCAAGGATCCTTCCTTGGTAGTTGCTTCCATCCTTTTGTATTTAGTAGAATAATGAATGAATGAATGTTTTCTTTTCTCATTGCTTCTTTTATTGAAGCGCTTTGTTTATATTTTCCCCTGGATGTTCTATTTACTTATGTATATGCACGTTTTATTGCCTTTGTGTATGAAATTGACTATTACTACTGATATTTAAATACATATTGCACTGGAAAAGCAGCCGGCTCTTTTTCTTCTTCTTCTTCTTTGAGGTTTGATTAGCGGTTGTGGTCGGCTTTTTTTTTTTCATTTAGTGGCATTTTTAAAAGACTCGTGTATAGGATTGTGGGTGTTTAAACAGCGCAGGGGATCCACATCCTTGAAAATTCTCCGAAGGAAGGTGTCAGTCCTTGGCAGGCATTGGAACACTCCTCCAGTGAAATCTGATGACGTATAAATGAAGCCTTGAACACCCAGAGTCTGTGCAGTAAAGACATGGGGACGGTGGCCTGTACAGTCTGTGTGTGAGCAAAAAACACCTAAATAAAAGGGATTGTGGTGTCTTTTTTTTCCCCCTGTTGGTGCCCTCAGTGAATTAGTGGATGTGAAAGAGACCTTACTTAAGTGCCCTGACTGTGCTCTGACTCATAGATCATGTTATAGGTGTCCTTAGTGCTCCAGAAGTAGGGCAACATAGTGTAACCTTTAATTTCCACACACAGATATACATACTACATTAACTCCAAGGCTAACAGAGAACCTATTAAAACTGTTTCCACAGGTTCATAAAGAACCAATATTACAGTGCGCAATCTACACAGGCAAACACTGCCAGAGTAAATTGTAGATATAAAACACAATGTAGACGACTGTACCAAGTAAGACCATCTGATTTTTATAGGATCCATTATGAAACAATACTGTGACATCTAATAACCTAGCAGCTCTGTGCCTGTGTTATTTAGCTGTATGTTTTACAGCTGCAGATGCCAGTTACTCTAGAGAGCTCTGTTTGCATGGGGCTAGTATAACCTGGGGACCTACAGTGATTTAGAAATGAAACCCGCATGTCTGTGTTTTACTTGAATTTACTGACATTATCCCCTGGATATGGCTCACTACTAATAGGCTGTTGAAAGATAGGAAAATGTTCCATACTGCTCACTGCCATTCATGCCTTCGCCTTTTGAGATTTCACTTGCTCTTTCTGTTAATGAATGGGTCTCCATGGTGTGTCGCGACACGAACCTCCTAAATTAGCAACCAAAATGCTTTTGAGACTTTGATTTATAATTGCCAGTGCAGTCTTCATGTTTCTCAAACAGGAAATATACAGAATAAATGCGTGCAGGAAACAAAAAATGTTGCAAATGCAATGACCCCAGATCGCAGAGATGTTGATTCACACGGGACTAATATCATAGGACATCTGCATTTGTTGAAATATCAGGTAGGTAATTAGCAGTGAAACGTTTGCTTTACACATCACAGATCCATAGATTTGCAAGGGATTAAGATTATAGACGATCTCCGCAATTATTACAAAGTACTAGAGGTCCACTGTGTGCACTAGTCCGGTGCAAATAGGGCTTATGATGTGTTTTGACAGCAGTGGAGACTTGATGTGTGCACATTCCTGTGAAAAGTAATTAACTTTCACTGGTATTATACTCCAACCTAAAACACTGGAGGAGAAGGAAGAACATCAGTGAAGCTGAACTTGAAGTATTGACAAGTTCATTCTTGGCTGAAAAAGTCAAATATTTCCCAAAATTACATCAGAAAATAGAGAAATATCAGGGATCAATTGGACTAGTTTAGAGGCACACGGCAGAGACAAAAGTAAACAGGTGAGCAGATGACAGATGAATAAAGACAAATGATTAACATGGGAGGTTATGGAAGTATATTTGTTCTTCTGCAGTTTTAGCACAGGAAAAAACAGGAGCTTTGCAGAGGACTTTTTAACTGCCTGATGAATGATTTAATCTGAGCAAATACAAGTCAGTTCAGAGATTAAAGATATCATCCTGAAGACAATAAAAATACAATACTTGATATTCCAGAAAGTAGTAAATCACCACCTCCCTCATTGAAAGTCGTCTGAACGTGTCTCTAACTCTGCTCAAAGTCCATTTTCAGTGCATAAGCCGTGATGGCTTTAAGTTTTCACATACCAGTTGTTGTGCACTAGATAGCGATTTACTCTAAAATATTTAAAGTAGATCTATTTACTGGTGCCATAAATCCTGCTGGTACGTGCTTCTCTTAAAATGAGATCTTGTGCGAGCTCAATTTTTGGCTTGAACTGTTTTCATCTCCTTTCACCAGCCACAAGTAGGAAAACAAGGACGCTTGTCTATTGCAGTTATTCCTAACTGGAGGGTCATCGTCCAAAGTGGGGTGCGAGTGGGTCAAGCTCTTTAGTCAGTGGGAGGGAATATAGTGGTTGGTTTGGTTCAGAGTTGAGTGTTTGTGTGCTTGTTGTTGCTCTATCCCTCTGCTGCACACAGTGTTTCAATATATACTCAGCCCGGTGCTGAAGTATTCTCAGATCCCCTTCTTAGTCATCCAAATGTAACAGAACAGCTACAATCTGCCGCAGTCGTAACCGTCACGTGTACAGTGTGGTGACCGTAGTTTTACCTTCTCATGTTTAACCCACACGACACAGTCAGAGTGCTCTTCTTATGTACAGGTATTAAGGCAGACAGAAGTATTGATGTGCAAAAAGCTAATGTACACCCACGTGTGGCTAAATGAGGTGGTGGCAATGAGGCATGCGCAAATGCAAAACCACAGCATTCACATAGCTTTAGAAATCTGATTAAACTGCATATGCAAATTTGTACAAACAGATTTAGATGCAATCTTGCACAGGGTTGAATGTACCCAATTAAAGATACACTGGTGTTTTTCTACATGAAGCTTTTTTCTTAAGTGACTCAGGGAATTTCTCCAAGTCAGAAGGGAATAAGCCATGGTGGTGTCATCAGGGTCATCAGGACTTGCACTTGGTAACATCAAAAGCCTGTGTTAGAAAATACAGGTGTTTGGTTATGAAAACATTTACAATGCAGAGCGGAATATTTAGTAATATCTAGTTTCAAAAAGTCCCTTAACGTTTGGTTTGTCTGTTCTGGGCTTTTTAGTTAAGAGGATACTAACTCTGGTCCACACTCATACACAGGAGGAGACGGTAATGCACTTTAACGTTGGATGCCACCGATCATAAAATGGGAGGTTTGTTCTGCGCTACCGTAGTGGCGCAACATGGCAGACTGTGTGAGCTGTGATGTAGATATAAACGGCTCATTCTAAGGCAACAAAAACACAGTGAGTCATATTTTCAGGTGATTATACACTAATAAAAACATAATTATGAATGTTATATTCCATGTGTAAGTAGATCCTCCTAAACCCCTGTAAATCTTAAACAGTAGACCAATATAAAGAGCCATTTTTGACCCAAAAGAGAAAAAAAAAAAAAATTGTCTGGAGCTGCAAAAAGCTGCAAAAAGGCTATCTGTAGTAGCCTGTTAATGATTATTTGGTACGTTAACTTTACATTTCCATTATAATAATGCAATGTTTGTTGCATTTATGAAATTATACAACTACAATAAAGAAAACCATTGAGATTTTTATTGGGGGCACTTTTTCCAAAACACACAAGATGGCATATGTAGGCTTACTTTGAAACAGACTAGCTACGAACAAATGCAAATTGAATTTGTGCTCTTGAGTTTGGCAAAAAAGGCACCAGGCCCTAATGAAGCCTACGACGCCTATTTTGGTTGATGAAATGTTAAAAATTGTCGGACAATGTAAGAATGGCTTTAGGCCTACAACAATGATATCAACATGTTTAAATGTTCAAAAATAATTGTTTTTCGTTTCCATATGTTCCTTATGTTGTCTGGACAAAACCACAGGGAGCCAATGGAGAGAGGCTAAAGAGCCGTGGGTTCCAGACCCAGGACCTACACCTGTAATCAAAGACAAGATGTTGGTTGATTTATGCAACATCTCTGTGTATTTTACAAGACTGAAGAGACTCCCTTATATCCCTTTATTTTGGGTCTTTGGTGTGGGACTGGCTTTGTTCAGTCGAATTCAGTCTTGAAATGTCAACCTGTGTCAGTCATCCCCTGAATGCATCAAAATAAGAATAGAGATCAAAGTGTAAGGCTATGACTGTGAGGCTGCTGCCGCCCACTGTGACGGATTTTAATATTCTACTTGCTGAATAATGAACTCTGGGTGCCCTTTGCAGACTAAAGTGCTCACTTATAAATAATTACAATATGCAAATAGGAAGACTCTAGGATATTTGCAACTGAGAGAGGTTAAAAGCAATATTATCACATGAAGTGCAAGCAGGATCAAAGCTGACAAAACATCCATTTGTTCGCACATCAAACAGCCTGATGGCGGCTTTAAATTGCAAAACAGTAAACTGAATTAAATAAAACATGAAAAGTATTAGTGAGGGAAATAATGGAAGCTCTCAGGGTATTGGTTTTGTCTAAAGTCATTTTGATAATGAATTGCATCAAGAGGATGAGGACAACATCAGCTGGTTTACCGTGAACTTATGACAAATTGTTTTTTAATATCAGTTTAACATGATATTCTGACCATACTGTCATTTTCCAAATCATTCTTTCCTTCCGATAGAACCAACACAGTGGGATTAACATCTTTATTCCATCTTGAATTTCATTGTTCATTTAACAGTAATAATACATTTTGTTTTTATATTGCACTTTTCTTAAACTAGTTACAAAATATTTTCCTGGATAGTAAGGCGAACAAAAAGTAAAGTCAAGACCAGTGGTGGCTGGTGCTAAACAAGATGGCAGGGGGCAGAGAATAGATATTGTGTGTGTGTTGTTGTTGACACGTCATAAGCCCTCTGATTTTAATGTATAATCTCCGCCTGTGTGTTAGTGTTTTCTGACTCACAACTGAAAATAGTGAAATGGAAAAAAAAAAATGTATTTAGTTACTGGCGAGACTCAAACCCCAGTTTCACTCTGCAGTACTGAAAGCATCTGTGTCTCGCTAGACGAGTTGGCAGCGCAGCGACGGGGTAGAGGACAAGTGGAATATTTTTTTTTTATTTTAGAGGCATTTTTGCTGTAATTGATATGTTTATTAATGTGCATGAGACGGCATCCCCTATGGATTACAGACACAGATTAACGTTATTAATCTCCAGGGGGAAATTCATTCATATCCATCAGCTCAAGAAAAGACAGCAAAATAAGAATTAAACACGCGATGAGTGAATTATTTACAGAATATTCAGTCTATCTTCAAGTTGAATCTCCAGTCTATCTTCTCACTGACTACGGTGTTGTACAGTCTGATGGCAGTGGGGATGGAGGATCTTCTGTAGCGTTCAGTCCTGCATCGTGGAGAGGTGAACCGTCCGCCGCAGCTGCTTCTCTGATTGGTCAGAATGTGGTGAAGAGGATGATCCGAATTATCCTCCACCTTATTCAGTGTGCATCTCTCCACCACAGTCCCCAGTGAGTCCAGCTTCCTTCCGGTCACCGAATCGGCTTTCTCTACCGGTTTGTCAAGCCGTCTTGCGTCCTTTTATTGGTGCTGCCTCCCCAACAGGCCCAGAACAGCACACTCGCCACCACCGACGGGTAAAACACGTGCAGCATCTTAGTGCAGACGTCAAAGGACCTGAGCCTCCTTAGGAAAAATAGCTGACTCTGTCCCTTTCAGTAAAGTGTGTCTGTGTTCTGGGACTGGTCCATCTTGTTGTCCAGATGCACACCAAGATAAACACTCAGATAAACACAAGATAAACACACAGATAAACACACAGATAAATACCAGCCGCCACTGGTCAAGACCTCAAGAGAGAGAAACCAAGAACTGAGACAACTTCTATGCAATCCAACACACATCCAATTTGGAATTAGTTTTTTAACAGGTTTTCTGAATTCACCATAGTATGTCGAGAAATACTGCTAGATAGCGGGTCTTTACACTTCCCCTAAAATTGATCAGGAAATGTGAGTCGTGCTTCTGTTCACCAGTGGGATTGACAGAGATCAAACTTCCTAGGAAGAATCAATTGCTCTGCGCTTCACATCTCTATACTTTGAGTAATATACCACAATAAAAGAGCAGGCTATAAGAACTGGCTGAGACAAATCTGACTAGGCATTAACCTCTCACAATCTTATCTCTTCAAAGTGTCCTCAGTGAAGTTTTCTATCAGGGTTTTAGTCGACTGTCAGAGTTAATGTGTCTGTATCAGTACCTGCGGTGGGTTTGATTCCTCAGAATCCTCAGATCCAGTCTCTGATTATCTCGACCAGGCAGTCGACTCTGCTTCATCATGGCCCAGGCTGCTGAGGATTCATTAATGTGACACCAGGCAAATTGATAACTCTAATCTTGTTGGAGGGAGAATCCTATTAACCGAGCTGTGCCCTCTCCCATGGGAGCAGTCGTTTAGTTTGTATTTCATGCCTTCATAATTACACACGTTGAGAGGTTTTTTAAAATGAGCTAGAGGGGGTGGGATGCCTGTGAGGTTTGGTGGGGGGCTGTATTGTTATTTATTTGTTAATTTTCCATCATTATTATAGATCCTTAGCTCTTGTATCATAGATCTTTGCGGATCTCAGCCTGAATTTCCTGTTGCTCGTTGGCTTAGCAGACGACACCAAACTACAATCCACTTACACCTTCTGTTAGTGCCACTCATTTCCCCAAATATATCTTAGCTTTTGTAATATTTAGCAGAATTCTCCTAAGCTTTCAAACTAAAATGTCAGGTGATTTACCCACTTGAAAATTCCCTGAGATCTTCTAAATGTGTAGACAAATGTCTGTAAAGGTGTAGATCGTGTCCACGCTGAACACTCTGGTCCTTTCTTCCTTCTCCACATAAAGGATGCTGAATCGCTTGGACAATTCAAGTCATTCATTCATGCCAACAAATCTTAATTGCCGTTCTAATTCTTTCACTTTCATGTCTTCTTTTATCCTGTGCGTATAATGTTAGGAACCTTGGGTGTCTTGAAAGACACTTTTGTAGTTATTATTATTATTATGCAAGAAATGTGTTTCCCACAAACTCTGTTGTGGGAGGGTATGAACTGAACTGTTTTATTCTGGGGAATCAGCTTTGCAGAGACAGTTCCAGTCTCTGCAAAGCTGATTCTGATAGTGAACTGAGATCAATGAGCCAGCGAAAGGTCAAAACAAGTCGTTTTTTACGGCTCACTCACATATATTGTGAAATGGCTGTCAGAAAAGTCTCTTTCTAAGTACACATTATTTACTGCGCTGACTGCAAAAACCTGGTCCTTTAATTTTGTTTGGATGTGTGTGTTAATTGTAGCACCTTAGGTAAACTGCAGTTACTTCATTATGACAGATAAGCTGACATGAAGTTACAGCAGATTAAAAATTAAAAACTTCAGTGTACTTAAAATATACATAGCAGTTTTGAGCCATGAGCTGGGCCTTGATTTAATGCCAAATCAGTAGATTTAGGTTGGATTTAAGGTAACACTGTTTGGCAGTAACTCTCCTCTTTGTTAGAGGAGGTAGAAAAGGGAAAGGAATATGTAATAGGCTAGGAGACTATTCCATGTATTGTAATCATGCATATTAAACACGAGTCTTACGCAGTAGTTGTTTACACTGACATAGCTGGTCTAACTACTGGCCCCAGGGGTAACCCACTGGATTCGACTGCCACTTTCACACATAACTGCAAGAAAGAAAGTGTAATTACATGTTAAAAAGGGTTATGGTAATTAAAGGGCCCCTAATTTAGACATCCAGTACTGCTAGCATCCTCCGGCCCTATTAGCGCTTGAACCTGCACTGCCCTGAAGCATGAACATGTCCTCAAGGGTCATTCTGAATTCTACTTTCTTTATATCTGTCAAGCACAAACAATATTTTTACTGAGATACAAGCATTCCCAGAAATCACCTGTTAGTCAGCGTTATGCAAAGTATGATCTTGTACTGAGGATTGCAAGTTGCATTGTTTCATTTGTACTTTCCTTCTTTGAGTCTCCTTTTTAAGACAAATCACGAGTAAACAAGTCACAGTGACAGCTTCTAGTTTAATAAGACATGGAACTAACTCAAAGTTCACAAACTTTTCATGCTGCATTAACAGAAAAATCTTTGAACTGAAGATTTCATTGATATGACATCATGTCTGATGTTTTCCATCAAGTGTGGGAAAGAAACTTTTTAATGTGTGTAGAGACTAATAATTAATAAAAGACAGACTAATTACATTCATCTATTTATCTGAAATAGTCCTGAGGCAAGGCAGTCCCTTTGGACCATCTCACCCAAATGTTTCAAAGTTTGGGAAATAAGCAAAGAAAAAATATCCTCCTCTATCAAAGGATTGCCTCTGGAAAGCTCCAATCAAAGAAAAAAAAAATGGTTTGAATTCTGCCTGATATTTGGAATCTAAAAGACGAGATAAATACTGTGAGGCAGCAAGTCTGATAAAACGAGAAAAATAAAAAATAAAGGTTGTAAGTGAGTAAGTTTAACCAGAAGTACATGGCCCAAACGTGACAAAATAACAATATAAATATGCAAAATTATGGATATTCAAACATATTACTTCTCCATAATGTGAGACAAGGTTCAAATGTTTTAAATAAATGTTGCCCACAGAGTCATAAAATGTTTGCACTGAATGTTTTCAGGAAAGTACAAATGATTCATCCTCAGAGTTTAAAACTGAACAAGAGTTGTAGTCTTCAGTCAAGCTGGGTACTGAGAGAATGCAGTGTATACTTCCATGTCTCTGGACACAGCAGAGAGATGATAGGGCGCACCCGACTGGCACCATGCAGCTTGTGTTAAATGGGTGTGGTTTGAGCTCCATTTAGCTTTGGCACAGAAAATGGCAGCTGCAATTCAACAAAATTACATTTAGAGACTGTGACTCCGCAGTGGCAAACAGTAGAGACTGGTAAACATGTCTGCTGATTGGTCTGAGCCTCTAATAACTGAGCAGAGAGCCAGAGACACATTCACAGAGAAACATTTGTTACTCTCTTTAAAGGTGGAATAAGAGATTCCCGCTGATATTTGAACACATGCTCCTGGGCTCCATCAGAAACTCTGCTCCAAAAAGTCATATTCCTCCTTTCTGTGTTTACCAAGTTCATATGTCCCCTGTTGCTGACGGGCTGGATTCCAGCCTGTAAAAGTGTTGTGTGGATCACTTTGTTTTTGCCCCCAAACACTGCCTTTTTTTTTCAGTACACTCTTCAGACCCTTTTCCACTGTGGTGGTTCCAGGGCCAGTTTGGAGCCAGTGCCTAATCTCGGTCCAGTTTTATCTGTTTTGACCACCAAAGAACTAGCTCTGGGACAGGAAAACTGGTTCCAGGGTGGTACTGACTTTTTGCTGGGCAATAACCAAGAACCAATTACGTCAGGGGGCTGGGGGCGGGACTGTTGTAACCAACAAGAAGCCAACTACAAGTTGAAGCAGCAGGCATCCATGGAGGAGCTGTCTGTCCTTACACTGTAACCTAACATACATTTCAAAAGGACTTACAGAGATAAGTCTGTGCTGAAAGCCCAGTTGTGTTGACAGTAAACGGGGCAAACTGGCTGCCCTGCTAGCTGCTAATATCAGCACGTCTCTCTGGTATCTCGGCCTGTCCTTTTGAAATATGCTGCTGGCCCTGATGTGTCTTCAGCGGTGAAACAAGAGATATAATTCCACGTCTTATAATCATGTCTCTCTAGCTGTGGACGTTCGATTATTATGTTTTGTGGAACATTTCAAAAGGACTTGCTGAGGGTTTACTGCTCATCCTGGCACAATAAACGCTGACTGTCCGTTCTTGTGTATTGATAGCAAGCGAGGCATGTTAGCTGTCCCGCTTGCCTTCTAGCCGGGACCACACATCGCTAAAAACGTCAGAGCAAGTAGGCTCTATCTTAATGAATTACATTATTGGCTGAAAAGATCAAGAGGGGCGGCTGTCAAATTATTTGAGTAAACTGTAAAAAAAAGTATTACAGTGGTTGAGCATTGTAAACTTAAAATGTCTAATTTTCTCAAATGACAGTATGGTTGAATTAACAGTTTTAAATGTGTAAACTCATCTTTAACAGACTTTTACTGCTTGGTCTTACAGCGTTCAATAACATGTCATGACAGAGATGTATAATGATCAGATAACAACAAAATCAATGGAGTTTCATTTGTGGTAACTTCATTTACTATGTGATCAATAATTTCTATTACAGAGGCAGCGTTGAAATAACACTCCAGCCTGTCTTCAATGCTGTCACAGTGCGTCTGTTATGATCCCTATCCTTCCTGAGTGTAGTATTGACCTCAGGCCTTCGGGCTTAAGGGCAACAATCAAGACATTCATCAATATGGATTTTTAGGCCATATCTCTGACAGAAGATACAATTAGAAAGGCAAAGCCTATCAAATCGCAGCAGATTGGTCTTTGAAGAATGCATGTTATATTGTATATTTTCTACAGTATTACATATCCTAAAATAAAGGCTTCACTAGACACAGTTTATGACAAGTCACCAAGACTTTCCATAAAGAATCTATTACCTGTAACGGACGAGACATGTCTCAATGGTGTGACGACACCAGTGATATTTTGGAGCATGCAGCATGGCTGTGGCAGGCAGGCCTCTATTTTTTAAACAGAAAAATGAGTCTTTTATTGAATGAGAACCAGCAGCGTCTTCCCACTTTATCACTGCTGACAGCTTGTGCCTGCTTCATGATAAAGCAGCGGCTGCCCCATGCCAGCTCTGCGTGTGTTACCACTGACCTCTGTGTTCCTTAACCTCCTTCACTGAGGCAGCCTGCCAAAAAATCCAGCCCAGAAAAATGGCAGCGTGCTGCAGGTCATCAACAGACAAGGTGGGAATTCAGAGTGAGGTGGAGAAAAATGTACTGAAGTGACTGGAGGAGTTAAGGTAAGCAAGGACGATGGTTTAAAGCTGGGAGAAACATGGGATTTTAAGGCAATACTCAGCACAAACGCATAGAACATGTTCAGTTGTGTTTTTGTTAAAGGCTAGCGACCTGTTCCATCTGTTCTGATGAAATAAACATTAATACAATACTATATGAAAACTCTACAAGAAACCAGCTAATAAAGCAGGAAACTGGAGGACTATTTAAGAGGACAAAAATAAAGTATCTATATGATAGAATGATGTTATAAGATATGTGTCTCCCTCATCAGGGCCTGTTGATGGAAATGGGCTAAATCTGATATAATGCTCTCTTCTCTTTATATGAGATTAATCTTTTGTAAATGGTTCCTGATTAGTGAACACAATGAACCACATATAACCCATAGAAGAACCTAAGAGTTTCTAGAGTAAATAAGAGTTTGCATAGGTTTTGATAATGTACAGTATTGTATATTTCTGTATGTGTAAAACATGTACAGTACATAGTGTATTAAATATTGCTTAGCGCAAATGTCCACATGGAGTTCGGGTGGTGCTAGTAACATCTGCAGATGGTTGATAAATGTATTCACTCACATTCTCTCTTTCTTCAGATCTTTGAGTTTTTGAGGGTTGAATGATTTTAAATTGATATTTGATGATACCAAGGTTGAACTCTTCACATTAGGGGAATCATATGTCAATGGGGCTTATCCTGAACCACATATAACCCATAGAAGAACCTAAGAGTTTCTGGAGTAAATAAGAGTTTGCATAGGTATTGATAATGTACAGTATTGTATATTTCTGTATGTGTAAAACATGTACAGTACATAGTGTATTAAATATTGCTTAGCGCAAATGTCCACATGGAGTTCGGGTGGTGCTAGTAACATCTGCAGATGGTTGATAAATGTATTCACTCACATTCTCTCTTTCTTCAGATCTTTGAGTTTTTGAGGGTTGAATGATTTTAAATTGATATTTGATGATACCAAGGTTGAACTCTTCACATTAGGGGAATCATTTGTCAATGGGGCTTATCCTGGACTTTCAGCTACTTGAAAATTACGGTCAGATTATGGCCAATTTGGTGTTAATGAAGTTACTGCTGTAGTGCCATGAGTAAATGTGTACAGGTTCTTTTGGAGTTTGGAGATGCACTGCCTGAGTCACATTAATAGCTGGAGCCATTTTCATGGACATTTCAGTAGAAAGTGTATTACACACAAAATACTAGAGAAGCAAAGCACTTGAAAGTTGGTTTGTGACTGTGGAGAGCTCTGTGTGTGTGAACTTGCTAACTAAAGAAAATTTAAAGGTTTGAAATTTGAGGGTTTTTGCTCTTTGCAGTTTTCATTATGGACCAATGTTTGTGCTGAAATGTGGAACAAAGGCTGAACCACTAGGAACTAGAAACAAGGGCAAATTGCACCTCAAAATTGTACGGGTGTGTTTGCGTTGGCATGTCATGAGTGTAAAATCTTTTGTGAAGAGGTCCAGAAGGAGAGTGAAAATGGCACTATTACCAGTCACAATCCACTCTTTCTGTATTTGGCCCTATATTTTTGAGCCAAAATTATTACTAATTATGATTATTTATGTACATTATATATTTTAAAATTCTGTCATGACATATTAAACTTTACTTTTGCTTTTGTCGTGTTTTTTGGTTTTCATGATGAGTGAAGAACACTACACGGTATTTGTAATAATGTGCCTTTGCAGTACCTCAGTCTTTTTCTGTTTTCACATTTGCCTCTATTAAAGAGGCAACAGGTAACAATAGAAAACTCTGAGGAATTTGTATTGGAACTACTTCTTCAGACATTTCTGAAATACCTACAGTACCAAGCCTCTGATACGGGAACGAATGACAATTTATTAAATGCAATGATCCATAAAAAACATTTTTAAAAGATAAAACTTTTAAAAAAGATAAACCTTTTAAATTGTGTTCTTTTTGAGGTATCCTTCCCACCAGGACCGGGTTCTAATTGCTTGTCCTTGACTCAAACTCTTCCACTCAGACTGGTTTGCAGCTGAAGAGCGCCCACTCAGCAGACTAGACTCATTAGAAACAGAGCAGCTGCTGTAGTCAGCCGTTTAGGTTCCTGTGTGATTAGTTGGACTTGGACTTGGAGTTATTTAATGCGATAAGTCTATTCTCTACACCTGCCCCTTTTATTGTAAGGATGATTCTGGTGTTGCATTGTAGAAACAAATATTTAGTAATCATGAACATAGCATACAACATAGCATTTAAATCAAATAAAGCTTTTTCTGTTCAAGAGGAGTTCTTAGAAAGATTCCACGGTGTTCAGGGATGTTCGCCAGTCTATTCTGACGTTTAGTCATCTTAAATTTGTGTCTGATATTTGGAGAATTCTATCCCACCACACCACCAATTGCTAAAACTAGTGCGACCCTATGAACTTCCAAAAAAGCACTGAGAATTTGATCTGTGTGCTCTCTCCACACAACCAGCTGACAAGAAATGCTGTTCCAAGAGGCAGAGGGGTTCAGCATGATCCAATACTCTTCTACTTCAATATTCAGAAAATAACACTGCCAGTCATCCGCTAACAGAACATTAAGGTTTGGGGTCCGGTCATGAAATTGAACAGAAACACAATCCACACAGGCTTTATTCAACTTATAAGATGGCCTATACCCCCAAATTGTACTGTTTATCACTGTTATGGTATAAGATGAAGGCACTTTCTCATTTTGTTAAAGCTGGGTTTTTCAATTTTTTTAAGTAAGTCTCAGTGCATCATAACTTTAGAATATAAGTCAGAGTCAGACTGAAGTGGCAGGACATTTAGATAAGCAAAGCTGGTCTCAAGCAAGAATTCCTTTGATAACATGAATTCAGCAGATAAGGATGGGTGTAAGTGAATGTAAATGTATGTGAGTGTAACACTCCCTTGCCTTGTATTTGATTTAAGTGGAGATAGGTTTCAACAACCTCTGCCACTGTACTTTGAATAAGAATTTGTAGACACTAGTAATCAGTCATTTTACCATAAAGATGTTTGTATTGTCTGCATTGAGTCAGGGGTATAAGTATGTATTTAAAATTTAGATATACAGTTAATATGACCTTAGGAAGTCACAGGCCCACACTGGAATCACCCACTGAGAAAACGGGAGCCCTAGATCACACTGAGAGTCTTGGTGCAATTTGGCATCCAATTTGAATGTCTTGAAATAAAGAAAACCACATCTAATACTCTAATCTAAATCAATGGTATGAAAAGAAATTGAATGAAATAATAAATACACATATATGGAATGAAAGGCTAAATATGGGGAATTAAAGTCTGACTATACAGAATGAAACTTTAATATACTGAATGAATCTGAATATATGTAATAAAATGGGACTATTAAATGAATATCCACCATCTTATGTTTTTGTTGTGTAATATAGACAATTATGAATGAGTGAGTAATGACAGGATAGTTACTGTTACACCCTGGCAAATTCTAGATCTTGATGCCTGCAGCACACTCCAAAAAAGTTGGTATCACAAATAAAATGTAAAAAATGTAAATAAAAAAACCTTACCGCTATATTCATCTATATCATACCTGTCATGAAATGTGTCGGTTATGGAACAATTGTAAGAGCACAGTTTGCACTTGTTCTCAGGCTGGCCTTTAGTGTTGTTACTTTACACTTACTCTTCCAGACAGGAGGTTTTATTTTAAAGGCCAAAGTCAAGGAACAAAAGTCTCTTATGCATGGATTACATGAATGACTGTGGCATGGATGCATGCAGTCTTGTTCTGCAAGATAAGCACTGAGATAGGTATCCCTGGCTATTTATAGAAAGGTACACAATAAATAACCATATATACCCCATCAACCTGCAAATACACACTACTAAACCTCTGCTCCCGGTGCTATCTAGCTATAGTTAGTATGATTTATTTGTCTATGTTTGCTTTTTTTTTTCTGTCTCTGGGATTTTTGCTTCCACTCCAATACAATCAAGATAAAGGGGGATTTTATTTGTTCTGCTAACAACACTAAAGATTTTGGTATAAAGTCGGTTCAACAGAGGAAATGTGCACAGTTAGGAACCTGATTACCCAGAACAACTGCAGCACACAGTGCAACATAGACAGAATATTGAATATCGGTCATGACATGTAAAACTGAAAGTGTCTGCACCGATACCACAAGAACTAAATGTGAAAATATAATTTGGGTGAACTGACCTGTAGATGACTACAAATCTGGATTTGAATTCCTTACTCTTTGTCAGTCATCAGTCCTGACCCAGAAACCTTAACCTTCATGCCTATGGGTGTGCATTTTCGCAGTGTCAGTACTTCAGTGACAGAACATATGGACCTGTAGCACATGTAGCGCCACATCCCTACAGTCAGCATAATGCTTCAAGCTTACATTATGCAAATGTCTGCTCATTCTATACATCGCCATTAAATTGATAACGCAGGCATGCACGCTGTAAATTACACTCATAAATCTGACCAAGGTGCTTTTAATGCGCTCATTGAGAAGCTAATGTCTCCTCCTCCTCCACAGGATCAACATTAAGTTGGAGATTGGATGAGGCAGGATTATTGATTATGACTGATTTGAATATGGGAATCGGGAGTTAGCAAAGTATCTTCAAGGCAATGTTTGGCTGATGTTATGTTGGGTTGTTTTTACAAGTGTTAGCATAATCAATCACTTTGATAAACTGACTATAAATGAAGCAACATTTTCCCTCAGAGCTCAAACTGCTCAGTTTATTAACTGATTTCCTATTTTATTCCAGCAGGCAGGCTCCAATGTGTTATGAATGTACTGATGCTTGCTAACACGCGGCATTGTCTGCAGCAAAGTACTTTCCTCTGCGCAATTAACCTGACAGGAGGCCCTTCCCCCAGGTAGGCAGAGAACAAAGCGGAGAGCGGTGACACACAGGAAGCTGACGACGCAAGCGGGGCATCAGCACAAAGGCCTCTAGAGAGAGACGCTATCCTTGGCTAGCGAGCCGTTAGCGAGCCAGCATTGACCTTTTCCGAGGCACCCACGACTGTGCAAGAATTAGATATAAGATGTGGACAGAGCAGCGCCTCGAGGGGTCGGAGAAATCAAGGAGATAGGGAAAATAGACTCATCGCTCACACAGTGGCTACCGGGTTGCTTCTCTTTCACTCTCTATGTGTTGATGCCTAAAAATTAGAAGAATTAATTGCATCCGTAAGACCTTGGTTTGACCAGATGGGAAAAAAAAAAAAATACAGTTGAGTTCTATGCTTAATGGATTCGTGAATAGCAAGAGATATACAATAACTGCTGATATCAGTGTACTGTAAAGAGAAAATGTTTCTCGCCCTGGTTGTTGAAAGTAATGAATTATGGGACTCATACCTTGTAAACAGAGCTTAACTTCACTTCATTTAACTTCTTTAACAGTTTGTTATAAATGCATTTAAGGAGGAGGATTTTGGCTTCCTTGCAGATTTTTCTGGTCTAACAGGATGATTCAAGGTCTGATTTTCTCCCATGTCAAAGGACACCATAGTGTAAGGGGACAAGTATACATCCACCTGGTCACCGGCGACCCATTTTAGGGTTAGGGTTACATTTGAACTGATGCCGTCTAGATTGTGTTTCATCGACATATTAAGCACAGAAACTAGAGATGTAACCTTTCAAACGAAGCCTAACTCATGCGTTTCGTTTTTTTTTATGACCTAAGCTTAAGGGTAAGGGTTCCATGAATAGAGTTGATACTAAAAGGTTAAAAACAGCTCTCCCAGCCAAGATGTATTACTCAGACGTCCTGTGAAGAGTTTTGCATCTGGGACAGGCAGAGATGAATATATTAATGTAACAGCTCAAGATCTAATGTAAATAATGCATTGTCATTTTCTTTATTTGTTGAAAAGTAAGAGTATTGCACTATGTTACTGTTACAAGTTAGAACCTTTATTATTTATTTTATTTTTTGATTTATTTATTTTTCATGCTTTTGTGCTTTTATATTTGAAAGCGGAGAATAAAGAGGAAAACATTAGAACTCTTCCTCTTGGCAGGAACAATGCCCCGAGATGCCACAGATACAGCACTGAAATGTCAAAATTCACTGCGTTGTTTATGCTGTGGTAATGGCATGGTTAAGGTTTTGCAAGGGTTAAAGTACGTCCTATCTATTTGTTTTGCACTCTGGAGATACTGGGGTTATTAATGAGATTGAATTCCAAACTTTTTTGTTAAATTGAACATGAAGCAGGAGACTAGCTCCATTTGTTTGCTCAATTTCCATTTTACTGATTTAGATTTATAAGCCCCAGCAGCTCATATTTTTCATTTATTTTAAAGGATATGAATATAGTGTCAGAACAGGAATGCATCGCACGGTCTTCGCTGCAACACCTGCCGGTCGGAGAGCCTCACAGAGCGCTGTGGCCTGAATCTGATCCTCCAGCAGAACCCCCAAGGTAAACCCCCCCCCGCCCCCTTCTCCTGTCTTATCTTTTACTCCCACTCTGAATGGCTTTACTTAAGTCCACTGGGAAAGCCAGATTTACAGCACGGCGGTGAAGTAAAAGTGTGCAAAGTTGGATTAATCTGCTTGTTAAACACTTTGACAAGCTGCTCAGCTGTCATTTTATTGGAGCGGACTGAATCGGAGAGTCCAGGACAGGTCCAGTCTGAGTGTTGAGACATATGCCTGTTCCCACTTTGAATATTAAAAAAACTCCCTGCTTTTAATGATGTTTGGTTAATTTTAACATTCAGTGATCCCCCCCCCCCAAATTAATCTCTTTGATTACTTACTTCTAAGTTTTAATAGAAATTTTCTTGAAAAAAAAAATTGGTTTACACTGTCATATTCCAATTAAAGCTGCATTAAGAGGGTTTGGCGATGGCACAGAGACACATTTGTATTCATTTGAGGTGGTGTCTGTGTCCACCCAGTGAAGGTAATGTTCACTCTCATTTCAGCTCTGTTTTTGTCTCCACCATCTCCTTAAAAAAAAAAACCAAACATATATCTGGCTCTTAATTTGCTTGTTTCGACTGAAGGTGTGGCATAAAGCGTGCTGTACTGTAGAGAGGGTTGAGTTAAAATACAGAGGAAAAGATGATAGCAAGTGCAATACACATGCAAAAGGCGATTCTGAAGGCCCATTGCACACAAAAAGAAGACCCCCTCCCCATCTACCTGTCTTACAAAGGCACAACCTAGACTGCTTATGGTCTCCGTGTAGGCTTATTTTCATTACCTTTAAAGGCCTTTGCTTCGGTGTGAGAAGCTACGTCTGGATAAATATGTTTTTGTCACAGATCAAAAGTTGGATGAGTCAACCTTGATGGGAAGAAGCTGTATATCCCTTTTTTGCTGAGCATTTGCAATACATTGCTGATACAAAAATGGTTGAGTTCACTGTCAGGATATTAGTTTCAAAAATATTCTTAACATGCAAATTAAATGCACAGCTCTTGTTTTAAGAGACTTAGATTTCCGCCAAGTCTTATTTTTCGTTTTCATCTATAGACAGTGCCTTAATGTGCACTGTATCTCCATCCCTCCACATTTTATTGACTTATTTGTTAGAAAGAATTTGCCCTACATTTTGCTGAATTTATTGTCCTGTAAGATCTAAATGATTACTGATGTTTTCACGATTCTGTTCAGAAATCTGTCAGAGACAACATTCCTTTTTTTTGCGGTCATGTTGTGTTTCAGTTCAG
The DNA here is from genome assembly GCA_037367275.1 of Coranthus polyacanthus. Classification (NCBI taxonomy): domain Eukaryota; kingdom Metazoa; phylum Chordata; class Actinopteri; order Kurtiformes; family Apogonidae; genus Coranthus; species Coranthus polyacanthus. The sequence goes on from JAPQRN010000016.1 coordinate 6,505,348, forward strand.
CATCTTTTACTGGACCTGTGTCTGATCATTTCCTACAGTTAATTGAGCCTCCACCGTCCCCTCACAATTACTGCTGCAAATCATATTTTTAATAGAACACTGGGTTTAATTTAGCGTACATGCTTGGATAGACCTCTGAGTCATTTATTGAGAAGATGGGCTTTAAGCTCGGGTAGACTTCTTCTCTAATTGAAATGCAGGGAAGGCTCCCTTGGCTGCTTTCTGCAACACACCTTGAGTATGGAGGCTTTTATTTGGAGTCTCCTGAGCTTCAGCAGCCATATGGCGCTATGAATGTTTTTTGTTTTAGAGCAGGAGCAACAACAAAGTAGAGCTGCAGTACATGAAAAGAGTCATTATTAAAATGACAAAGATGGAGCATACTTTAATCTGACAAACATAGGTCACATCCGTCAAACAAGCCAACGTTTAAGCCCCATTTATACACCATACAGTACATACAAAGTAACGCCTGATGTCCTTGCTGAATTATTTTCTACTGGCCCAGTTCTGAAAGGAAGTGGATGATTGATTTCCTACACTACATATTTGATCAGTATTCTTTGCTTTGCGTCCAACAGTCTGTTGCTTCACCTAATTCATCTTCTGATCACACAAGTGAGCTGGTTTGATAGTACAGGGAAGAGAACAAAAACAGTAAATGATAGTAGCCAGTTTGCCCCAAAGCATATACCTGGCTGAATCACTTCAATCAGATGGTGGCAGCTGGTATCAGCCCCATCTTTTGATATTTAAAAGCCACTATGCATTTTAAAAGAAACAAATTAACATAATTATTAGTGTCAAGTCTTCTGTCACACAATTGGACGCGCTCGTCAAACAACAGGAACGATGTCCGCTAGGTGTTGACTTTTTAATGTCATATATCTCAAACTTTTTTTTGATCGTAAAATGAAAGCCTCAGAGTTTTATAGTAATTCAGGTTCTGAGAAGCCCCAGGTTAAAGGTTCAAATGAAACATGGCTTTTGTAAAAAATAGTTTCTCTGCACTGTGATGAAATAAAAGTGGATGCATGCGAGGGCCTTTTGTGTCGATCCAACTGATGCTCGGATTAAATAGGTTTTGATTTTTTTTTAGCTCTTACTACAGCAGCCAGGTTTTGATGTTTTATTTGCTGTATAGTCCTTCTTCTTCTTTTTTTTTTTTTATCCTGGACATTAAAAGGTTTTCTAATGTGCTTTCAGTGTAAGTGATGTGAAACAAAATCCAGGACTAGACTCTGTCTGAACTAGGTAACTCAATAAAATACAAATAAAATCAAATACTGACAGTTTCATTCACATCATGTTTAGTGGCATTATATCAGATAGATAGATAGATAGATAGATAGATAGATAGATAGATAGATAGATAGATAGATAGATAGATAGATAGATAG
>JAPQRN010000016.1:6515786-6534448 GCA_037367275.1 Coranthus polyacanthus
GGGGGTGTCACTGAATATCACACATTGAACCTTTAACTGTAACATTTACATAATGAGCTAATGTAAAACTCTTTTTGCTGGTAATTATTAGGGTCGATTCAGAGATATCAAGGCTTTTTAGAAAAAAGATCCACTTCCTCAGTTGTGTCTTTATTACGATATCCAAGTCTTGGATGTCGTAATTAAGATATAAAGACAATTTACGAGTGGGAAACTGATGTATATGGTAATTTTATTATGAATTGCAAATAAGCCCCTGAAAGCAGGATGAGCCCGTTTTAAGGGGAGGAATAAGTAAGCTCCTGATCTGTGACCACAGAACCAGCCTCAAAAGTGATCTTCCTCCTCTTGTCTTATCTCAAGCTTAGAAAGAGTGAAGAAGTGAAGAACTGCATGTCTCTTATGTGGTGCAATGCATTACTTACATCCTTGAGATCTTCCTTTTATTTTTCAATAAATAAAAAAGTACATATTTGTTTCGCAGTCAACCAATGGATGCGCCTGTCACCCAGTAAAGCAAGACATTTCTCTGTAGATATTTTAAGCGCTGCTAAACACACACACAAACTTATACAGACAGTTCACACACACACACACACATACACTGAGGTATAGCATTGGATGTTCAGCCTTGAGTGTCTGACTGTTCCATCCTACATGTTCCCAGGAGGTCACAGAGACAGACTGTAATGGTTTTTAAAAGCATGATTGATGAACACAGCACACTGTGTCCTCCTCTCCTTGGAAACAGACATGCATAGGCTTTTCCAAACTCACACACACAGACACACAGACACAGACACACACTGAAAGGCCTCCCTAAAGAAAATTGTAAAATGAAGTTTGGACCTATTCTAATAAACCCAATATCTCATAATAATCACAGTAACTCACAGTAACTTGGATTTCTGCTCTGGAAGTAACCACTAGACCACATGCGGTGTGTTTTCCCTACATTTCTGATGGGTTATAGTTTTAAAAAGTCAGAATGTGATGAGATGAGCTAGGGGGGTTTAAAAGCAGCAGTGAACTTGTTTTTTTTTTCTGTACTAGATGCTACTTCAGTATCACCGTTTTTGCACAACTAACCCATTAAACCACGTGTGTTTATTACTTCCATTACTGAAATGCACATGAAAATGGACTCAGAAAACATCTGGCGTCGAGCAGTTACACTTTAGAAATGATCGTGATCTGCATATTTAGTGTTTGTAGCCTTTTTCAATGTAAAAGGAAGAAGAATTGTAATAGTTTTTAATGAAGTGTCTGATATATTTCTTATGGTTAATTGGTCACTCTAAATCGGCCATAATAAATACACACATTTCATGCAGCGTAAACATTTTTGAGTCAATATTTGGGACATAATGGCAGAAATGTCAGTGTGGTGTAACCGTAAAAACTGCCACCAAATAATTAAACTTAAAAAAGGTGAAATTCTCAGTGAAACAGTCCATCAACTAGTTTGGCATAATCTTACCTAATTTCATAGTAAATGTTATGGGACAGCATTGCCCTGAGTATTATAATTAATTTGAGGAATTATGTCTGTGAAGTGAAATTCCAGAAATGTCACGGTGGTGTAACCGCCACTCAAGAAGCCATTTTGATCAAATTGAGCAAGAAAACCATGTGAAAGGAAATTATATGCATAGAAATGAGAGGCGATTACATTATTGTCCCAAAATGGTTTCTACATTAATAGTTCATCCATGAATGTGTTTGTGTGTTTGAAAAAAGTGTGTCTAGACTGGAGTGGATCTTTTATTTGACTTTGCAGAGGTGTGGGTCAAATGTTCTTCGACCCAAGCGCTGATGTCGCCGTGTGTGTGTGTGTGTGCGTGTGTGTATGTACGTGTATGTATGCGTGTGTGTGTGTGTGTGTGATAATTGCTGTGGGACACGGCCAACCAGAGAACACACATATTGATCGGGATGTTAGGTGAGAGTGTTTCCTTTCATCCAACGTCCAACAGCTCAGAGTGCCAGGGGCAGCCTTGTTTTGCACTTAGCTAATTGCCTCGGTAAGAAGCCAACTTTTCACCAGCTTCATTACAGGCTGCTCTTTATTGATATTTGCTCACGGTGTTTGTCTAGAGTAGATAGGTTACTTTTCAGATTTAAACCCAGGAACACTCATTCTGCAAGGTTAGGCTACCGGGAGATTTTATGCTCTTATGAAAAACGAACCTCGAACAATCTGAATTTTCAACTCTGTTGCTATTCATGCTACTAGTGTGCTATACATTTACAGCCAAGCACCCAAACTCCCATGGGTGCCACCACCTGCCTGTGCCTATGGGGCATTATAGACACATATTACATAAGCGTTCAGATTGTTGGAGAAACCTATTGTTTATCGGCACCTAGTCGTCATAAGCGACAAATGGAAAGCAGCTTTGCCAAAAAAATAAAATGAAATTCAACCAATAACTTTTTTGCATACATCATATTGCACAAACTCTGCCTTTCCCAAACTTAAGGGGATTACGCAAAATGTTTTTTATTGGGTCGCCAGTTGGTAAAGTACATGACAATAATATGAAATGTGAATTCATTTTCCTAATTCAGACAGAAGAAGAGTGTTGTCTGGAAGAGTTTATTACCCTGTCGACCTCACCAACATAAAAGACACAAGACAGAAGCAATGTAGAAGAAATAACAAGATGAAAATCATTTAAGAGATGAAATGAGACGAAATGTTGTAAAAGACCCAACAAAATGAAAATGAGACAAAAAAAAAAGACCGAAAGAGATGAAAATGATGTAGAGACTTTCAGACACAATGTTTTAAAGGTGAAGAATCAGTCATGTGTCTTTTTTTTTTGTGTACTTTAGTGTTTGAATTGTTTGTTTCAAGTGTCTGGTAGTTGGTAGTGTGTTGTCGCAAAACATTAGTGTTAGAAGTGATTCATGATGTTATTGCTAACCACAAAGTGCATTTAATCAACTTTTTTTTATGGAAGTGCCAGTAAAAAAAAATGTAGACATTATGGCAATTCCTGACATGTTAGGGACACTTATTCTTGGTTACTATTTGACCCCACTCAGACTGACAAACAGGTACTGTTCTGGTTAAAATTCAGCATTTCTTTCTTGTTACATTTGCACAGGATTTCTTCTCCAGGTAAATGTTAAAGGGTTATGTCATTATGGGCTGGACAGAATCTACAGAGTCGCACCTAAAAGGCCTAACTTTTTCCAGCGGTTACAGCTTTGCCAGGGATTACGAGGAAATCATTTACTTCACTTCAGTGGCGAGAGAAGATGCACTCACATCAACTTCTCCGTATACCTCCTTCTCGCTCCTTCCACACAGCTGTGCAACCACTGCAGCAGAGGCAGTGGGAGGGCCTCTGTGAGCCAAAAGCCAACATGGAGGCATTTATCTTTGCTGTGCTCACTTCCTCTCAGCAGCTTACCGTCTTCCATCCTGTCTGCCTGATGGATCTCATGGGCACCAAAAGCTGGCATGCGCTTCAAAGCTGAATCTGTTCCATGCCCGCCCTGTGAGCTGACAACCTCTCTAGCTCAGGGTTTTGTTTAATCACACACTCTTGTCAAACTGCCTTTTTCGGGACCTATGTTGGTGTTCCCATAAGTCCTACCTTTCTTTATTCAGCATAAAAGAAATAATTGCTGCCTTGCTGCTGGAGAGGTTTAGGAGCAAACCCAGAACTCTCAAAGTGTAAAAAATATGCCTTCATTTTTTTATTCCCACTAAAGTTTAATTATGGATTGGTCTAAACACATTATAGTCATTTAAGCAATTTTCATTAGAATAAAAATGTGCAAAGATGTTGTCAAGTCATCATTCTGCTTCAGTAAGACTCACTTATTTCCAATGCACCCACATCCACACACATACTTTTGATATACGAACCCCGTCAGACGGGAGAATGTGTTTGCTATGTATAATTGCATTGTGTGGAGATGCTATCGGCCCACAGCTTTTAATAATGATTTCTGGCTGACCCGCTGCTGAGTGGGAGCTTTCAGCGGCTGGTAACTTCAGACGGCGAGGCAGAGTGAATGTCAGAGACAACACAGTGGCAGACAGACAAGCTGTCTGGAGCCTGTGGTTATTGGCCTCATTGATTGAGACAGATGCTTTGCTGAGCTGAGGGACACTCCGGCAAATGGAGGCTGAAACCCACAGAAGACGCCGCAGCACACAAGGTGGCTCACTTCTGTCTGATCATCAGTTCTGGTCCTGGGTGTCCGATGGTCTCACCTTGTCGGTGTGACTTCACCCTGGACGTCTGGCTGTGATTGAACACTGGATTACAGCGTGGTGACTGATGAGCTCATGTTTGCAATATTTCTCTGTTATTCTGCACCAAACTAACGCTAACAGTGAGAGAACTAACATCTCAAAAGCTCATTCAAATGATTTTAAGTGGCATGGAGGCCAAAACTTCTGGCTGTAGATGTTTTGCCTGATTCAGTTGTATATTGATGATTTTTCTGATAAGCATATGTTGATTATTTGCTGTTTCATGATTCTGTAATTTATTTATATGTATGTTCGGTGTACGTTTATAAGTATATTTGTGCTGCTGGACACGGCCAAGATGCTGCAAAAATACTACATTCTATTTTTGTCAGCAAACTTTTTTGTCATGAAAGTATAGTTGTTTTAAAGAATCCATGTCACATGCCGTGCCTGTTTTAAGTATGTTTATATTAAGTTTCAATCAGTTACGATGTTTAATTAATTGTATTGTAAAAATGATTGAATGATCAAATTAGTCATAACAAGAGTTATGTATAGAAGCTCCCCATTAAATGTTCAATAAAAAGAAAAACCTTTGCGATATATTGAGCTGCATCAGCTCATTTTTTCCCCACAAAAAACAAAATTTAAGCAAAATTTAAATCATAAGTATCTTTACCTGTGTAATGAAGTTAAATGTGTTTTTCTTGCTTACAGTTTATTTCCTCTCGTGACAGGACAGTGGTATGTGCTACCAGACTGGTTAGTAAAGACGCTGTATCCATTAGGGCTCTTCCCCCTCCCCTCAGGTATGTTCACACGGCTCTAAATGTCCTCCTGGGAGTTTGTTTTCCCTTCGGTGATAAATTAGAAGCGCACCTTCACATACGTATACCTTCACCATGAATTTAATTTAAGTTTTTCAATGTGGAGCCTATGTTTTCACAACCTGACATACATCTTCAAACACTTGTATTTGACAAAATAACAGGCACACCCAAGGCATTCAAAATATCTACTAAACACAGACGTAACTCCATGGGAAAGCTCTTGAGGAAATATAGACGAAGTACACACTAGCTCCTGTTTGCTGTGTGTCGCCGAGAGGACAGGTGTCAGGCTTAGAGGTTTATGTAACTGTATATTTTGCCCAGAGTTTTGTCTCTCAGACAGTACTGCACCACACTAAGAGTAGTTCAGTAGAGCCGTGGTCAGACCACACGAAATCAGCCCCATCTGGGTGACATAGGGCATCGGTTCATGACAGACACAACAAAGGACGATCACTTTGTCTCATGTCACACAGTGAATGACAACCAACGTCAGACAGAAAGTCTAGTCTAGTTTGAATTTCCCACGATAGAAAGAGATCAGTATTTTTATCTCCATTTTGAAGAATTAACAGCCCATGCTGTCCTCTGCATACGACCCCTGAATGGCTACACGTTTTTTTTTTCTTCTCTTTTTTAGGTTTTTCCTATTACGCCCGGCCTAGGGGAACCGGAGTGTAGCACAAAATGTGATTCCCCTCTTTCCTGCTCCCAAAAAGACCAGTGCCCAAAAGGATTCGCAGTCCAATGATAATTTATTTTAAACACAAAAAAAACTAAGGTACAGTGTCAGGGTGGGCTCAGCCAAAACAATAAACAGAACGATCTATTTAAAACCACTTACCCAGCAAAACAAAAGAGAAAACTAAATACAACAAATCTTACCTTCCTAACCAAAACAGGAGAAAAAGTGCAATAAAGAAAACAGCTTCCCACCCCTACCACCAAACAAAGGACTGCTTCGTTTAGAATAATGACTATTTACAAATACAAAACAGAGGTAAAATAACACGAGGTATTGAAGTCACAAATCACTAAGGACATGGTTGGTTGGAAGCGGAGAGGCAAGCACAACGATGTCATCATGTGATGTCCTTTTTAAATCCAGCGCCATCAGCTAATTATCCTCCACTTCCTGGGCGGTCACTAACAGAGAGAGAGAGCAGGTACACAGCACCTCCCTCAGGTGGGGAGGAAGAAACACATCGAACACACACTATGACCTCGGGGTCATAACATTTCCAGAGATCCAACACAGTATCACTGTGTAAGTTCTTCCCCACACACACACTGCTTCGGATGCCTGTGTTTATGCAGACGTAGCTGAGGGTTCAAAACTGCGCCTGCACTTATGAAAGTTTTCAAGTAATAACACGGAGGCTGAGGCATCATAAATAAGTCCTTACCTTTCACAATAATAGCTGCAAACATATACACGCCGTAACTGAACTTAAATTCACTCAGAGCATTAGACCATATGATATTCATATACGTGTCAGGGAGCAAGCAACGTGTACTGTGACGTGTGACGCTTACGACTCCACGGTCGCCTAATCTGACACACTGGACATCATAACAGACGAAAATACTGAGTACTCTGATCGTGGCCTAAGTGAAAAGAGCAGAATGAACAGGAGTTTTTTTTTCCCCTTGCAGATGCTGTGCAGTGCTATTATTGGCTGGTGTTAAACACTCACTGCCCAAAGGTTCACATCAAGAACTGACCCAAACACAGCAAAACAAGAGCAAAACAGGACAAAGCCGACAGAGGGCAGGATCTGTGCAGCTAAACACACCACCACACACTTCTAGAGGCTCAGAAATTATGATTGATAGGAGTTACATATTTTACTTATTTTGCCTTTAAATAACTGTAGATAATATAAAATATGTGTAATGCTGTCCTTGACAAAAGGATGTCACATTTACTCACTCGTTTTTACTAGTGTGGCAGTACAGCGAGACATATAACACAGAGTTTATGATATGTATAAAGTATTATGGACTGGATTCCTTCCTAAAGATGTAAATATATGATGTGTGGATAACCCCCTGAGCCCCTAGAGTGCTCTCCTCCCCCCTCGTCTCTTGTGGTGGACTCTAAATGGCTGCAATCAGGCTTATCCAAACACCATGTCTCCTTATCCAGCAGGGTGCGGCGAGGAGTTACCTTTAACTCTCCTCATCTCTTCCCAGGAGCTTTTGCATAGCCTCATGAGCCAATCAGCCGGCCTCATTGAGAGCTCCGCGGCTCTGCTCCACTTCCCTCCTCTCGCTCCCATTTTTGAAAACCAGACACTATTACCTTTCATTTTTCACCTCAGTCAGGCATGAGTGGGGGAAAAAAAAAAGTATGAAAGGTCTGGCAGCTTCATAGTTGAAGAGATGAAGAAGAAGAGATGTCATCGGCAAAGGACCATGGGAGACGATGTCTTTATGACCATTTTTAATAGTGACATTTAATATGCGGATGCACCTCATATCCTCTCTATTGAGCAGTGGCTTTTAAAAAGACATCAGGGAGCCAAAGTGTTAAAGCACGAGCTGATGAAACGGAATACATCATTCCGGCCTCAGAGATCCGGTAATAAAATGTTAACGCTTCTGTGATCCCCTGAGAGCAGTCAAGCTGTAGATTACACTATTGTGAGGGGATGGTTACCTTATTACAGTAAAGATACAACCCTTCAAGTGGAAACACTGCATGTACGCTGTCACTATAGGCTAAATCTGACATGTTCTACAAAGCAGTACACAGCACAGTGTCTGCAGTTAATAAGTGCCGATCTTTCAGACAAGACACAATGTGATTTCATCGTGTTGACTGGAACCTTTTACCGCTTAACATCTCCACAGCAGCAGGGTCAGCAGCTGCTAAAATTACCATTTTACAGTTTATATTTAAATGAGAATGTCAAAGTGTAATTATTCAGAATTTTAAATTAAATCAGATAAAACGATAGATAATGAATTTAATCAACAGACAAAAGCATTTATTCATAAAGTAAAAACATCTCTCTAAACAAAAAGCTAAGGAAATCACTAAGCAGATTGTATATTACAGCTGCTATGGAGTAACTGCATGTAATCTCTGGATGTAATCAGTCAAATCCACCAACTTAACTCATCGAGTTTTTGACTTTAAAGCTGCAGGAGGTGAAATCACCCACCTCCTCTCGGCCCAAATCAAAAGACCAAATATAAATATAGATGAACCTGACACCATTGTATGCTTCTGTGGAAAAGAGAAGCCACTTTTCCAAGCTTCTGTGTCGAGCCATGGAGTAGAGCAGCAAAGTCACATCTGAGGACGTCTTAACACCGATCGGTAATTACAGCTGTCAGTCATATATTCTACCCTCTGCCTGTCTGAAAACACCTGCGATTAGTCAAAGTCTGCATCACGGGGTAGATTTTCTGCAGAGTCCACAGAAGTGGGAAGAATCCTTGTGTCCTCTCAGACCACTTGAATTACAATGCGCTGAAAGGTAATTATAGAATTTTTGACCAATGATCGTCTTCTTTTTTTTTTTTAAGTCTATATTAGGTCTGTTTCCATCATATCTTCAAAACTGCATCAGTCAGAAGAATACAGGCCGTTACAGTCTTCGGTCCCAGGATTTATACTTATTGTCTGCACCAAAGGTCTGCACTGAACTGGGAAAAAAGGCATTTAAATGCGCTGCTCCCTCAGCCTGGAAGAAACTGCAAAACAACATGAAGCTTAAAGAGTCGCTCACATTAGACACTTTTAAAGGGATTTTAAATGACTTGGAGGCAGAAACTTCTGGCTGATCGCAGTGGTATATCGATCATCTTCTTTTGGAAATTTGTCGATTATGAATCTGTAAACGTATTTATTGTCATGTAAATTTATATGACATGTGTGTGTGTTTAACTGTAATGTTGTATAACCCTGTCAACGTAGCTGCTGGTGTTTTTAATCTCAGTGAGTCCTTTCCTGGTTAAATAAAGGTTAAATAAAAAAGAAATTTAAAAAAAATGCAGCTTTAAGAATTTGCTGCACAAAAAAGTTCCTCCATTCAAAAATTGGACAAAATAACTATATGCATTTTTTCTGTTGTTTTTTGAAGTTGTTTCACGTGAGTGTTATACCTGCTTGCAAATATAATTTTAAATGAAGAATAGAAACGATCCACACAATATAGTCATGCTTCAGTGTGAGGGAGGCCAAATGACCTTTTTGGACCGGCCTAGACCTCCACGGCCCCTCCAAAAAGATCTAAAAGTTATGAGTAAAATGAAATCAAATAGTTTGGAAATAGAAGAGTTAACACCACGCTGCAGAATAAAAAGCACAAAACAGTATAGTTTAAAGTTTGCCAAAGTTCAGCTTGTGCAGCTTTTGTGCAGCATCACAGTCGGTGACTCCAGCTGTTCTTGTGTGGTGAGTACATAATTCCACTGTGCACAGCTTGGGAAAATGTGTCTACTGCTTTGTACACTGTTCTATTCAAGAGTGGCATCGCTTGCACTTTTTCTGATTGTGGCTACATTTATATGCTTTACTTATGGATGTAATTATGTATGTCATAATTACAATTATGCACCCTGCAAATTGGCTCTTTTAGCAATTAACTGATTTGCTGTGGACAACTGGACATAGCGTTTGCGTGAGTGTGGATAAGATAAGATAAGGCAGTATGCATCTACGTATGAAAGACTGAGACAAAGTAGGGAGACAACACAAGCTTAGTAAATGAAGTTATTTATTTATTAAGTAAATAGTAAATGAAAACATAAGTAAACAGAATACACGTTGTAGAGGTCAGGAGACCAGTATAAGTCGTCACGTCTGGGTGTGTGTTAGTGTGCGAAGCAAACGGAAGACAAAGACATGCCGCCGCCGCCGACCTGCTGTGGCGAGGGAGTCTCCCATCGCAGTGAGTGAGAGCCAGGTAGACAGAGAGAGACGGCCCCGCGGACAATGAGGAAGCATTTTTACAGGGCAGCGCACACTGGGCCCAGGTGTAGTTGATCCACGTCTCTGCCTGCAAAATACTGAAACAGTGTCCAGATGGAGCGGGGTCATCACACTGACCCTATTTTTTCTTCTTTTTTTTTTCTTTTTTTTTTAAAGAAAATATGATAAGGTTAATTATACATTAAATAAAAGTTATACAAGGTGAACCACATGCCCCCTCCCCCCATTAAAGCTGAATGTCTGTCCATTCCTTATGCTCTGGCAACGGCCCTGGTGTTGAGGGAAGAGCTGACTTCAATAATTAAAGTAAATAATTTAGAAGAAAAACAAAGAAGAGGCAGAAAACAGTGATTGGCCAGGAAATAATTAGCCTAGCTTTGTAGAAAAACTGAAGGCTGACAGCATCTCTGATAATTAATTCATTTTGTCTACATTTTAAATGCGTTCATTTCGTGCTTTATTCAGTGGCGCGCGGTGCCTCCAGTCTCTGTGCTAAGCTAGGCTAACCACATCCTCAGGTTTTGTTTATAATCAGCTTCTTTTCCAAAATAAGGCAAATAATTTATAAACTGTTGAACTACTCAGACCTGCCGATCCCACTGGATTAGATGTATTTGAGCTGCTGTGTGTGTAGTCACCACAAACAGCATCCGTAAGTAGGGGGGGGAAACAACAAGCTACGATTCAGATTTTTGTTCAAAGCAACAAAAAAAAAAATAATGACTCCCCGTTCTTTGTCATCTTTGGAAATAAAATGTGCTCTCCTGCATCTGCAAGTGTAATGTGAGCTTGACTTTGCAGAATCATTCATTTGCACATACAGAAAGTCACTGCTGATGTATTCACCTCTCCACTCACTGTTACCGGGCATTGCAACACTGTGAGCAAATCTAATTTACACATGTAGAAAAATGCCAACTGCAATTATATTCATAGCTCTTTGCGATGAGATCCCTAACTCATTAAACGCTCATCCAGCTCGAGAAATGGCTTGTTGATTCATTGACTCTATCTCCTAATATAACAGAAGCTGTGAGATAATTCCCTCGTATCATCCGCGCTGCAGATCTCGCAGTGATTATCTCAGGTGCATGTGTAGGTGTAAAGTGACACAGATACATCCAACTTGACACTGAGCTATTTTTTTTTTTTTTTCTCTTCCTAGCAGGCTCATATGGTGTAAGGTGACTCCAAGGTTCCTCTTGTGGCTTTTTATTCCCCAGACCACCCGTGTAATCAGGCTGCCACTTCTGATTAGCAAACACACCAATCACAGGGCCCGGGGGTCATGCGGATGCAGCCCTGCAGGGGTAAACCATCCAATCAGGACTGTTCCTCTGGGCATCGGAGGATGCGTGGGCTTCCAAACAGGCAGGCAAGTAAATCCTACAATTAGATTTAAGATCTATATACAATTAAGTTTTCAAAGTTTCTGCTAAATCCGAGCATGCTGCTGCACTGGTCCCTCGGTGTTTAGCTCTTCCACCATGTTCACAGTGTGAGTGGAGAGGCTGATGGATTGCTCAATTCTGACACATGGTGGGTGAAGGGAGAGCCTCTAATTGCATCTTTATGGTGTGACGTTGTAAAGTTTCAGGCACATGGATTTTTCACAGCTTTAGTTTTTTTTTTTTTGTCTTTGAAGGTTCATGGTGAGAATTCATTTTTCTGACATACTTTTACACTATTTCACAATACATTCCTGTGCCATACTGTATTTCTTTCACCATTTAACAACACTTACCTGTTTTCATAACGCGCCCCCCAGTAAAGTAATGCACGTGGAATGCTACATCTGTGTTTGGTTCGAGAGTTCCGATCAGATTCACAGTCAAAGTGGAGCTTGCATCTTAAAATGCCACAAACAGTGGCTTAACAACATACTTTCAACACTAAACCTCCTTGAAATCATTGATGCTAGTATGGAGAGCCTCTCTACGCTTGACAAATACCCACAACTAAGTCACTGCTACTTCTGTGTTTAATGGAAAGAGCACTGAGGAGGCAACTTGAACAGTGGCATGAATGACTCCTCTCTCTTGCTCTCCATGAGGTTCTTCGTTGAGCTCAAACTAGTTCAAGTGGGTTTTTGGGTATTTTTACACCTGAACGTCTGAAGGATCATTTTTTGGTTTCACAGTGCAGCTTTGAGGGTGCTCTAAAGACTATGTCTTGTTGAAAATTGAAACGATTACTATTTCTCTTATAACTTTGTATTATTTCATCAGACAGTATTTCTTTTAAAAACCTTCTCTCCTCCTCTCCCCATATCTGTGGCTCATTTTCTCTTATTCCGTCCATCTGCTTTTTCCTGTGATGGGTCCAAAAGTCCCAGCCATCCAAAAACATGTGTTCACACTAGAAACCAACTGAGCCGTGGTTCAGTGTGACCGAGACCACCTTCTTGGTCCAGACCGTCCACAGGGAGGTTTCAGACTTGTAGAGTGTTTTCACACCTGAAAGTCCAAACCATGAGCCAAAAACTGTTTTTCCATGTTCTTTTACACTGCAATTTGGTTTTCCAGACGAGTAAATGTGGCTGTGATGACCCATGAGATATGATAAAAAAATTTTTATTTACATTCATTTTGCATTTGAGTTTTTTCTCTCTTTCTTCTTAAATCATTTTTTTATTTATATTTATTTGTGGATTAACAGGATCATCGTGGTGGAACTAAAAGCAGTCTGATCTGAGGAAAATAATAATAATAATACATGAGTGCATGTGTTGTTTTAGGAATATGCCAGACTGATGCACTGAGCTATAATGCTCAGCCTTTAATTGTCGAAAAGTGCATTTTGAGAAAAAGTCTTCACACGATTCAAACACTGTCATGCAACACAACACCCACACCCTGCGCACTAGACTGTTCTTTGTGCTAACACCCCGGTGCCACAGCGCTGTATTAAGGAAGCAATCCTCTTGCAAAGACAATCTGATGTGCAGCCTTTTAAAAATTGTCGCTTTCATTTTGGAACATTTCATTCTCAAAACATTTATGCTTGAACATTCTTCTTTGAATCACATTTTGGAGTCACTGAAATGTGGAAAACTGAAAAACCGGAATAGTTTTACAGAAGAAGTTGCACATGGACTCTGATTGGCGGCTGTGGCCAGTGAGCGTAAATCACATTGGATGACTTCCCATGATCACTCTGTGACTTGTCAGTAGTTGCTCACAGCGGGTGGTGGGTGGTTAATGCTCCTAACGCTTCACATCACAGAATGTTCCCTTTGTCTCTGGCCAGTATCCAGCTTCATACAGAAGTTAAAACAAAGTGGAAACTTTTATTTGATCCCAGCCGGGGCGTGATGGAGGTTCTGTGTGCGCAGAGGCCGAGATAGCAATCAGCTAGCTCTAAAAGGTTCCCGCTGGAATCCTCCATAATCTCTGAGGAAGACTTCTATCAACCATAAAATCTTAATAGCTTATAAAAATCATCTGTGTGACCTTCAGGGAGACCATCATTTCAGATGGGATCTGCTGCTGTTTGCACTGCACACGTTTTCTGCAAAAAAAAACAAAAACAAACAAAAAGCAGCTGAAAACAAAATAATTTGCTGATGCTCATCTGTGAGTATTTCATCATCAGCAATTCAGGGCTCTTCTAGTTCCATCACATATGCAAGACAAACAAGGCTAAAAATGTCTCCTAATCAAGCTGGCCTTTATATAGCTCTGCACTAAAGGGCAGAGTGTGTTTGAGAGGAGAACTAGGCCAGCCTGGACAGTAACAAAGCTTTAATTTAAAAGATTTGTGTACATGCCAAGCAGCCTAAGACAAGCTATGAATCTCGGCCTTTTGTGTTTCTACCGAGGCCTGTAGAAGGAGTGGCAGTGAGTGTGTATGCCCCGAATACACTGCAGAAGAGGGAAAAGGGCTGGAATAACAATGCATTGTGGGGAAGAGGGCCTTGAAGACACAATCAATAGTCATGTATTAGGCATCTCGAAGAAAAATCAATGCTAACAGCCAAAAATTTGACATTTTCAATCCCATTGTTAGGACTAGGAGTGAAGCATTTTATCAACTTCAGAAATTAGGTATCCTGGCCTGTTGGGACAACATAGTAGATATGTAGTGAGATTTTTTTTTTTTACTTTAAACATGAAAAGCATAGATAAAAAAGGAGTTTTTCTTCTACTTTTTTATGCAGAATTTCTTGGTCCCATATTTACCAAGCAGTCTAGAATCACTAAGTAAGCGATTCAAATTCAAACTAAGACTAAAACACTTCTTTAGACTGCATGGGTAAACTCACACTCTTCTGCAGACTGTTGTTCAGCAACAAGCTGAGATAGCACTACTTTTTGTGTGAATTATGTTTTCTAACAGGAAACAGTATAATGTGAGCAAAATTACCTTTGTAATTGTAATGCAAAATTAAAATGAATAACATCATTTGACTAAACTGAAAATATGATAATTTTACAAAAGCGCTGTGGAGCAAATCTCCATGAAAAGCAGCGTCTAACTTTTTTCCTGTTTACGTATTTGTCAACCACAGGAAACACACAGAACAAGTTTCACTCCAGTATCGGCCACCACTGATAGATAGTTAAAAAAACACAAAAAAATCATGACTGAAGCTTATGTTTTTATCACTTTGTTGTGAGATTAAATGATAATTTTTCTAACTAGTTTCAAGAAAGCTACATGTTTTTGGCTTTCTCTTTTAGTCAGTATATCTGAGTAACAACCTATAGTCAAGAAGAGGATGCTTTTTACTTTATGTTTATAACCTTGCCCGGATCCGTCTGTGAGAACGTGTACAAAGTAACATGACAAAATTATCATGACTTCATAGTGGTGGAAACTTACCATCTCAGAATCATTTAGTGGTCCAATAAGAATAATCATCAGAGTTTGTTCAGATTAACCTCCCCCACCTGCCAAACAGGACACACCCAAAGTTTTAGGCACTTGTGGCAGCAGCAATTTCAAAGCCTTTTTTTTATGTCAAATGTGCAGCTCAGCTCCATGTTTCTGTTGGGATCTTGTGACAGAGCACATCGATGCTCTACAACTTGGTCCAGTTATTTTTGTGGAACAGTAGCCAACTCAAATGGACCTAAAACTCAACTCCGCAATAGGGTTCCTTGAAAATTTCTGGTGCTGGTAAGTCTTTGGTTTGTACACGTGACATATTGGAAAGAACAACGAGGGAACCTCAGTGCAGATCTGAGCTAAGGGTCAAAGATTTTAACAGATGCACGTGGTTGTTTAACTTTGGGACCATGGCCGACAAATCTGCATCAGTACAGACTACCCAAGAGCGTGGAAAGATGTATCCACATAATTCTAACTTGTTATTATTATTTGTGCACCATGTTTTCTCTATAATGTTGCCTAGTGGTCATTTATAGTGTGCACTAATGTATATGTAGACTGTGAACATCCTCTAACTTCAATAATAATAAAAAAAAACAACAACTATTCACCATAACATGAGGAGAGGAGCCATGTTAGGCCATACTTTACACAGGATTTGTTTTAATGTATAAAGAATGTATAAGAAGATCATAACTCCAGAAGGAGGCTCAGCAGCACCACCACATTTTTGTTACATTATCTTCACACAGAATATTCACAAGAATACACCTGGTCAAACGAGGACATGGAAACAGGCAATTTTGAAAATTGTACACGTTTCAAAAAAATATTCGGACCCTGCTTTAGCACGAATAAATATGGTTCCGACATAAACACGCCCTAATGGATTCTACATGACAGGAAAAAAAAAACTTTGAGCGTTTTATCTAACATGATATGACATGCGTGAGAAGCTCTCAGAAGAGGTGGCGTTTTGTTTTCTGCCATTTTGAGAGCCTCACGGGAGGAAAAGTACATATAGTAGAGCTGATCAGGTTTCATTTAGTTTCATTCTAGTCACAAAGTTTCACAGCTGTCGATGCCAAATCAAAGGAACAATGAATGTCAGAAGTTGGACGGAAAGGCTTGTTCAACAAAATGCATCAAATGCATTCAAATTTCAAAGGGCTACAATTTAGTCAAAACTATTAGAGATACAGACCTAATATTTGGGATTTCTAGTGCCGGGTTTTGATATGGAATGACCTCATATCATTATGATGTGTATCTGATTCTTTACTCTCAGACACTTACAAACCCATGTGCGTTGTGAATTCCAGTGGAAATATGTGAGAAATAAACACAAAGCAACAACACATAGTACACAGAGCAAAGCCAATATTGTTAAAAGATGCCTCATGACTTCCAGGGGGAAATTAGTGAGCTCTGATGGATGGTGCTCTTCAGTGTGATGGTGAATTATTGTGCAGCTGAAGCATAAAACAGTCATTGGTCTCAGTGGGGCACATGTGCCATGGTATCAATCACAGAGGCATATGAACACAATCAGAAATGTGTCACGCAGCCGTTGTGGTTAACCTTCAGGATTAATGACATCTTCCTGGCCATATTCAAAAGGTTACCAGCTTTGCTCATAAATTTGGCATCCAGCATTATGAGACATGTAAAATAAAAAATATGACCTGTGTGAAAAGTTCAGTTTATGTGTGCATCGATTAAATGTTGCCAAATAACTTTTGGCTCCCGTTAGATGATGAAACGTGGCATCTGTCTATTCCAAAAATACAATAATGAGGTCGAAAAAAATCCCACTTGATTGATCCATTGCGCACTGCACATTGCAGCATCACGAGGGCCACTTCTATCAAAAGAACATGAATTATGAACAGCACCATATGGGTCGCCTGTCCCTCCTCAACACTCTAATTATATGAAAGTCAAGAAAAATCCAATTTGTTGCTGTGCATAATTCAGGAAGTCCACATCAGCACATGGTTTTAAAACCTGAAATTATTACCACACATTGTGAATTTTGTGACTCTTAAACATTACGTGTTATAAAATTAGAATGCAGTGCTTCATGAATAGCATTGTACAAAAAAGAACTGGACACGTGGTTGACTTCTGACGTGTGCACATGTGTATTACACTGCCAAAATCAAAAAAATAATACTCAGATGAAATACTTATTTTTGAATTGGCAGACAGGGCGCTCCAGACCTTGAAAAACAAATGGAAAACTGGACTTTTAATTTGAATTATGTCATGACTGTTAGACTTTTATTTCCCAGTAAACCGCTTTGCAAACGAATGGCGTTCAGTGTGGTTGATCCAGACTCCGGTTCATCTTACCCACTTGCTTCAATTTGTTCGGGCAGATCTGATGAGCTGGGGCGGCAGCGTGAAAGAGAGAGATGCTAAGCGGCCAGACAGGAGAGCAGGCTCGGTGCTTGGCACGAAGCTGAATTCCGAATTGAACTCACTGGTGTCAGCTGCAGAAAGGACAGCAAACTGCTACTGTGGACAGTGCCAACCACTCACAGAACAGCACAGTTATCGGCCAGAGTAGCATGTTCAGGCTGCTGTCACAGAGCTGCTCTGACTCAAGAGATTCTTCATCTTTCCCATAGAAATGGTAGATAAATGCGTCTATAAAGGGGTATAAAGATTCACCAATATGTAGTGTTGTTGTATTCTTTTTCAGGGCTTCGTCTCAGTCTCAGGTGCATTTTCACTCAATCTCGGCCGTAGAAATATCACCAAATGTCTGGTGCATTTCATCATTACTGTGGTTGGAAAAAAAAAAAAATCTTTAAAACTTTTCTTTTAGGTGTAAAACTTCTTGCTCCTCATCTTTCCACAGGCTGCCTCATTCTGCTGCTCACTGGCAGCAGGAATCATCTCACCCTTTATACCATATCCATGTGTAGCATTTGAAGAGCTTGTTTGCTGTAATGTCCTCGCTGTGTATCTAGTCTGATCTCTGTCTTGACTCAATCTTGCCCTGCCTTGGTCCTGGTCTCGACTTGGTCTTGACCCCTCAAATAGTGTCCGGTCTCGGTTGTGACTTGACCTCGGTTTAGGTGGTCCAGACTACAACACTACCAATATCGGGCAGATTTAGATCAAAAACTGATTAACTTGTTATTCAGTTGATATTGAGATGTGATACATGCACAGACCTCTGAATCAATCTAGACGCGCTGTACCCTGATAACTGAAGCTTTACTGCTAATTCTGCACAACGTCCTTGTCAGTCCCAACAACGCCGGCACAGCGTACATCAAATCTAAAATATTTTAGAAGAATGAATGAAAGATGGATAACATGCTGGCTGTTTGTAAGCTCTACAGAACAGTGATTAAGTACAGTTGTTGAACAATAAATCTTAACTCTCACCTGGTGGAAAGTAGAGACGTGAAGTGAAACTTAATCCAGATTTTGTAGATCCTACAGTTAGTACAAGAACGCACAAGACAAAGATGTGGATATTAAAGACTTTTTCCAACCACAAATCAGCAAAGTTCAAAGTAAACACAGCATCTAGAGTCGGTTTTACTGCTAAGGAATTGTGACATGACGAATAATTTAGAACACGTGGATAAGATACCAAATAGACGGCATTTCTCTGACACGTGTGTGCCGACAACAACCGCTGTCTGGACGTTATGTGCAAGCGACTCCTGCGTGGGATTGCCTGGTCTTTTATGAAATATAGGAATGACATTTTCTATAGTATTGGCTTATTTTAATTTAGAACAGAAAATTAATGTCAAATTAAGCAGATGTTAATAAGAACTGTAACTCGGTGTCAGCTGGTATAGGCTCCCGGGGG